>OX375872.1:55050214-55650214 GCA_947359465.1 Metellina segmentata
TAAAAGAAAAAAGTTAATAATGTACTTGTACTATAAAATTTGCAATGTATATAACTTACTAAACATTTAAAAAAAAATTAACAACCTCATAAATTTTGAGAACTTGGTATCCTTTCTGGAGTGCTTTTTTCACCTCTTCTGTAACCCATGTTCCTACAAAACTGCGTTTGCTACTGTCATGTAGACATTCTGACTGTTGAAAGGTTTCAACGCAGGTCTTGCATAAAGGAAACATCAGTTTGTTGTTTGATCTGTGTTGAAAAAGATTTTTTTTTAAAGGTGTATCATTAAAATATAATAATAATTTGTTAAAATAGAAGAACAAATTAAATCACCTGTATGGTAACACAGGAAAGTATAATTTTCTGGGGGGTAAAATGCGGCACTTAATAATTCCAAAGTAATCACTCAGAGGCCCAAAATCCGATGTAATAACTTCATGATGTTTAATGGGGTATCTAGAAGACAAAAAAAAGTTTTTTGTTTCAAGTATTTCTAAAATGTATTTTTTTTAAAATTACGTAGTGTAAAATAGGGTCTTACCGACAATACTTGTTTACATAGGGGTAAAGGCTAGTGAAGTCTATATACTTAGCATCTCCTTCATAGTAAAGGCGAACAGCGTTTGTTCTGCCCCCAAAGAACGAATCTCTGGGGTTTAGACGTTCCACCACGTCGTGTGTTACTAAAAAGGCTTTCAATTCTTGGTTGGTTGTTTTCCTAGTGGTGAATTCGTGTTCCCACATTTCAATATACTGGTACCCCAGAGACCTCAATTTTTGCTCTGTGCTTTCAGTTTTTCTGCGTAATTCCCACATGTAATGACCATTCACTGGGTTTACAATATCCTGGTCCGCATAACACTGTGAGCAACCATGAAAAAAGCATCCTAAATGTAAATAAAAGATTTTTTTTTTTAGTTCTGCATTTAAAAAAAACTGCTTTTTATAACTTGTTTGACCGTTTTCTTAACTCACCTTGAAACTGGTACACGGTATTGGTTTCTTCGCAAAAACCATCCACAGAAATGCCTCCTACCTTCCTCTCACCAAGACCATTGCCTGCATGTAGAATAGGTGTACCATGCTGATGAATTAAAAAATCCAGCCACTGTATGGACGTTACACTGTACCTCGTACGGTTTACACCCTCATTTCTTGGCACATATGGTATTGTTCCATCAGAAATGAAACGTGATCGGTACGTGGCCATGCAAGCGCTGGAAATGGTTACATGCTGGAAGGGGTCAACTCCGGTCACACTTAAAAATTCTGTCCTGAATTGCAGACAGCAACGCCGTAAAATATCAACATCCGATCTAAACAATATTAAAAATTACATGTAAGCAAACAGCTATAAACAACCGCAAGTAATAAAAACTGGGTTTTTTTTTTTTCCCCCCCCAAACAATGATACTTGCCTACAGTATTTTAACATTTCATCTTGGAAGTTAAATTTCTCCCTCTTCTTCTCCTCATACCACGCATAAAATTTTTCCCGGTCAGCAGCAAGCATCGCATTCGGTGTGTAAAATGATGCATCGGGTAATTCGCCTACATAGGCCTGATTGTTAGGGGAATTAAATAAATGGGGAAAGTAACCTTTTGCTAATTCTACTATGCCAAACGTTTTGGTAAATTTGGAAAGGGCCATAGGTAAAAAGTTAAAGGAATCAATGACTCTTATTTTATAAGAGGATAGTTCTATTTGCATTATTTTAGAGCCATTCGGAATAATGTTAGGGGTTAAACCTTGTTGCAATAAATAAGCTAAAACAAATTGTCCATCAAAGCCTTTCATGTTATGGGCAATTGCAGTGTATTCTTTATGTTGCGAAGAAAATAAAAATGCGCAAAACTGGTTGAGAGCTTCATATCCCTTAAAGACAAATTCTGTACCATCCGCATACATGGCGACGGCAAAATTCACTTTATGTTCCGAATCACTTTGGTCCGTCTCAAAATCAAAAAATATTAGTTTTTCATTAAAGCATTTGGCAAGGGTTTTCTTAAGGAAGCATGAATGTTCAATTGATGAAAATGTGTTGCAGTTATTGCAGCGTACCTCCCCACATTTATGTAAGTGACGCGGTCGATCTTTCGATTTCAAAAATTTACTGCAAAGGGGGCATACATAAAATTGCTGGCAAAAACTATTATTTTTGTTAATTAATGATTTATGCCTTGAAAAACATTCATCAGACCTACATGAGCGATTACAGTCCGAGCACATCTTATATATACCTTCTGTGCACTCCCGTGAATAGCATGTATGACATAAAGAATCACATCTGTGTTTGTGGATGTTGTTATACGCCTTATCGCATTCTGAACAGTAGTACGAGGAGCCATGGAATGCAGTCATAGACTTGATGAGATCATAATGATTCTCGTTAAAGTACAGAAAAATTTGAGGTCGGTTTGCACGATTGGGTCCTTTATAAGCAACCTGAAACATTTAGTTAAAAAGCCAGTTTTAGGTTTTTCTAATTTATAATTCTCTAACTTAAAACAATTTCCTTTAAATAATAAAACAAGAATATACCTTATTCAAGTTGTCTGAAGAAATCACATGAATCTGTGCGTTTAGGTAATCCTCAAATTTTCTAATTTCTGTATAGCCACATGGTCCCAGGGGCACACCAGCTTTTCTATGTAGATCCTCAGACATCTTCTTTTGAAGAGGTCTCCTACCGTCAGCTATATAACTATAGTTTGGTTGTTTCTCTTGGTAGGCCATGCCAACAACAATCGCACGTGCACAACAAAGTCCTTTATCGTCTCTGGGTATGCTCACGATGCAGCGTTTCTGTAGACGATTGGAAGCAACATCTAAAAGGCGTCGCCTTCCACCTCCTTGCGGATTTCGTACTGTAATAACATCAATTCGAAAGCTTCGGTCGTCAAGTGGAATGCTGTCTTTGCTCTAAAATATAAAATAAAATTTAAGAAAAAATGCCTTGTAAGTTAAAAGTTACATTCTTGAAACAAATGTCATGTAATGTTACCTGTAAGACTTTCATTATCGTTGAAAGAATGAACTCCACTGAAATATCCCGAATCCTTTTCAAACATGTTGAAATCGGTCGATCCAAGTTATCCGAAAAAAAGCAGAATCTGTAAATAAATAATATTCATAAGACAAAAGAAAATATGTTAATACTTCTTACACAGCTATTTGAACATCTAGTAGTACCTTATAAAATCGTTCTCTGTCATGTTTAGAGTTGTTTCCGCAATAAGTGCTGTTATGAGCATTTGCAAGAATGTCAAGGCAGTATTGATGACACTTCCTCTGTAATGGTGGGGGATTTGGTCGGCATTAATTTGGGCTGTAAAAGTTCGTTCCTCAGTTTGAAAACGAGCGTTGACCCTTCTCCTACTCTCTCTTAAAGTATACGGCATATCAATCTAATAATAATAAAAGTATGAGTATGATGCTGTTAACAGTTTAATTAATACGTTACACAAAAAAGGTATTTTATAATTACCCCGTCATTTCCACCTCCAATTTGATTTTCAAAATTGTATATCTGTATTTAAAAAAAAGAGGTATCAGACATGTGTTAAACCTTAATTTTTTAAATAAACATAAAATTACAAAACATAATGAGCAAATAGGCTTGTAATTAGTTACACTTACAAGTGGGTCACTTTCAATTTCTTTAACCCATTCAAGCTCCTCTTCTGTCATAGGATAATCGGAAAACAGTTGTGATACCTCATCCACTTCCTAAAACAAATGAATTTGCTTTAGAACTTAAAAGCTTTTCTTAAAATTAATAACTCCTTACACATAATTCAGAGAGATTAATAAAAAAAATACTTACAAGAGCTTCCTTTTCCAATTCGTTGACCTCATCCATTTCTTCATCGGCTAAAAGGTTTTCAGCAAATAACTCAGAATCTTCGTCTTGGTCACTTGAATTCATTTTACACCCTTAACATAAACTGACAAGAATCTCAAAAAATAACTAAACAGTCATAGTTCTCTGGAACGGTAATTCGTATGGTAAAGTCTCATACAGTATACTGGCTTTTTATAGTTTTATACTGACCTTTTATATCACTTTTGAGTCACGTGTCTTCTTCTGTAATCTTAGTACGTACCAATAAGAATCATATGTTTACCCCCTTCCCTCTTCTTAGACATCAGTCCATATCCATCGTATGCTTGAAACTGTTATCTGTAAATTTCGTATTGACCCCCCTCGTTTCATTTTCAAAGATAGAACCCAAATAGAAAGTTTCAGTTCGGAGATGTCATGTGTGACTCATTACTGTTGGTCAACAAAAACAGTACAAATAGTTCTTTCGTTTCCCCAAAACATTTTTCAGATACCACAACACGTGTACTTCGGGGTAGAGTTTAAGCTAATCTTTCTTTTGAGTCACTTTTATCAAAGATTCCGTGTATAAGTCCGTTTCTTCTGTTATCTTAGTTAACCTTACACATACTAAACAAAACTTAGTCACAAGTTCCAGAGACTTCCAGACATTTAAATCCTTTGTAGTATGTATTTTGTCTAGTCAGTGTTTAACTCTGTTATCTTATGTGTACAATTATTTCTTAGTCACCCGTTTTTAGAAAATGGCACTACCAGTCATTACCTTGGTAACATAGCACCAATATATCAACATAATGATGTTATCTCACCTAAGAAAAAAGTAAACAAACGTCAACCCCTTCAATTCCTTATCAGTTGTGATTCCCAACTCCTTATCAAAAACCCCAACCCCTTATCAAACGGCGGCCATCTTGAATTTGACGGTATAGTGCCCCCCATACTACTATCGTCTGCTCTAAAAATATTATGTAAGTAAAGAGCTTTTTTTAATTTCCTCAGCATATCTTGTTTTTCCACCTGCACTTTGCATTTCCGACCCATGTTGCTATACAAAAAAATGCTTCTTTATATGTGTTTTACTTACCCTTAAAGTTTGGCCCATGATAGGTCATGGATAGATATTTTTAGATGCATGTGTAATCGGTTATTTTGTGATGTTCTTCAACTTAAATCTGTTTTTTAAAAAAAAGAACTTTAGACACTTTATTTTTATTATTTCTAAAGAGCTATTTTTTATTTGTAGAATTGATTAAGCTTCCAGAGGACTTTAAACTCAGCAACATCCTAAAAGGACCTAAGTTTTTTTTAAAATCCATTCATGGACAAATTTACTCATTACCGGAGTTGTTATTATGGTTGCTTTATGTCGAGTAATTTAGAAATGACATCTCTATTTCCTGCAGTTGTGGGTCAATGATAGATTTTTAGTCGCGTATGTAGTCGTTACTTTGTGATGTTCGTCATTTTAAGTCGCTTCCAAAAGATTGCTTAGTGTAGACATTTTGTTTTTTATCATCTCTAAAAGCTAATATTTATTTGTAGTATTGATTAAGCTTTTAGAGGAAGATGACTCAATAGCATGCTAAAAGGACCTAAGGTAAGTTCTTTTCATAATACACTCATTATTAAATGCTCTTGGAGGTTATTAAAATTTAAAAGACAGAAAACAAAGTGTAAAAATGCTCAGTTGCAACTATTGTGAGTGTGTATATGCACTGAACACGTCTTTGAAAAGGCCCATAGTGCAAAAACATCCCGATAAAGTTGTTACAATAGAAAAGAAATACAAATGTTCTAATTGTGAAAAGACTTATGAAAAGTTGTGGTCATTGAAGGAGCATACAAGAAAAATTCATAACATAACACACTCCCACCAGCCTTCAAGCATAAGGAAAGTGTGCTGTCCTCAATGTTTTCATGCTTGTGAAAGTGTGAAAAATCTCTGCAATCATGTATTTGTAAGCCATAATGTTAGAATTGACGAAGAATCTATTGAATTTGCATGTAAGGAAGAATTTTTATTCTGGAAAGTAAAAGAAGAAGAGAATTCAAAAGCTTTGTTTGTCAAGCATTTTTCTGAAAGAAAAAATTTGAAAGAAGAGTCTATTTCATATTTTCACTGCAATCGATCTGGATACTTTCAAAGTAGAGGTGTTGGTGGACGTCACTTGAAATCTCAAGGAAGTTCCAAACTGAATGCATATTGCCCCGCTCACATGAAACTAACTGTTAGCAATGAAGGCAAATGCATTTTGAGTTATGCTAAAACCCATTTTGGTCATGAAATTGACTTGGGCCATTTAAGACTCTCTGATGCAGAAAAAGATTATTTAGCAGCTAAAATTGCTCAAAAGATACCCTTATCGGAAATCCTTAAGGAGGTTCGATCTGCTCCATCAAGTTCAGTAAGTAGATTCCATTTGCTCACAAAAAAGGACTTGTTCAACATTAAAACAAGTTACAGGCTGGATTCAGACATCATAAGACACCCTAATGATGCTATGAGTGTAGAAGCATGGGTTAGAGAGATGAAGGAAAGGAAGGACATTTTTATAAGTTATAAACCTCAAGGTCTAATTGATTCAGAATTTCCCATGCTTCTAGCAGAAGACTTTTTGCTAGTTATAATGGAAAAGTCACAGGAGGAGATGATAAAAAAATGTGGGCATGATATTGTTTGTATGGACTGCACCCACGGTACCAATGCTTACCACTTTGAGTTGACAACCCTCCTAGTGCTAGATGAAATGAGGCAGGGAAATCCAGGTGCATTTTGTATTAGTAATCGTACAGATTATGAGACAATTGCATGTTTTCTGTCAGTCATTAAGAACCGATGTGGGGATTTAAAGCCTAAAGTTTTTATGTCTGACATGGCAGAAAACTTTTATAATGCTTGGAACAAAGTCTTTTCTCCACCTGAAATGCGGTTGTATTGCACCTGGCATGTTGACAAGGCATGGAGGAATAATCTAAAGAAAATAAAGTCTTCAGAGAAGAAATCTGCTGTTTACAAGGTATTGAGGACACTTTTGGAGGAGAAAAATGAAGACATTTTCTGGTCTCTATTTCCGAAAGCACTAGCATATTTTCAAAATGATGATGACTTAGGTGAATTTGGACACTATTTTGAGAAGAATTATTCCAGTAATGTTAAGAACTGGGCCTATTGCTTTAGGGGACATAGCGGTATCAATACAAACATGCATCTTGAAAGGATGCATAGAACTCTGAAGTATGAATATTTAGATAAAAAGCATAATAAAAGGCTGGATAAGGCAATTAGTGCCTTAGTGAATTTCATTGTAGACAAGAAATTTGATAGGCTTGTTATGAATTTCAAGGGTAAAGTTACTAAGAAGGTGATGGAATTAAGAACTCGGCACAATGCTAGTCTTTTTCTTCCACTAAATTCAGTCATACAGTACCAGGACAGTTGGATTGTACCTTCTAATACGGAAGATGATATGTATGTAATTAAAGTAAATGATTCTCAGTGCAATTGTAGTTTGGTATGTGAAGATTGCAATGCTTGTTTGCACAAATTTATTTGTACTTGTCATGATTCTATGATAAGGGCAAATATGTGCAAGCATATACATTTGGTGTGCTGAAGTAACTCTGAAGGGGTGGATTTGGAAACTTTGGCAGAAGTTAATGCACCATCACAGGAGGATTTGGAACCTCGGCAGAAGTTACTGCAGCATCACAAGATGATTTTGACAGAAGGTACTGCAGTATCACATGAGGATAGGTCAACAATTTTACGGCATACCACATGTCACTCTTTTGCAACCAACTTTCAGTACTTGAAAAAAGATCTAGACAGCATTGCAAGCAGTGTTAAAAATGTGTCTGAGATCGAAGTCGTTCAAAACTTAATTAAACCTGTAAAACCTACAATAGAGGCATTCAGGCAAAGTGGATTACTGCCAAAGTTTGTAGAAAAAGAAATTTGCAGTTTAAACAAAAACATATCTAAACAAAGGCTTTATTCTACCAAGAAGAAAAGGATATACAAGTCTTCTTTGGAAAAACCCACATAGAAGGATAAGAGAGAGATCTACATCCATCTCTAGATTGGTGCATCTTATTTGGCAAGGCTTATGCATAAAAATATTAAAGTAGTGTTATTTGAGCCATTTATCTGAAATGAAGAATGTATTACATTGGTCTCTTGATCAAATTAGCCCATATTATGGTAAAGAAATGTGAATATCTTTTCAGTACTACAATTACCACAAGAAATTTATAATTAATTAAAAGAGAAGCTTTATAACTACTTACATTTTTAAGTCCTAAAGTGTTCTATTTGCAATGCTATGAAGTACATCTGCTTCTCTAGTTGACAGTATTAATTAAAGTTTTGTTTTAAAAACATAAGTATGAAAAGAGTATTAGGTAAGTAGGCTTACTTGCATGTTCATAGCAAGATAAAGATAAACTGCTCTAAATTGGTTTGAATTCAAAATGGTAATGTAAACAGTCATCTACTTGATTGAAGAGATTTTTGTCTCACTTATTTGGATGTTAATGCTAAAGATGAAGGAAAATGCTGAGACCAGATTGTCTTAAAATATGCACTCATTGAGCATGTTGTGCTATAAGAATTTCCTTGTTTAAATGTTCAATATTTTGAAGATTGCATTGTTTGTTGATTTTAAGTTGTGTTGAACTAAAAAAAAATCCACCTAGTGTGTTGCACATGTGTTACATACATATAACTATTTTTGAGGATATATGTTTGATTGATGTACTTGGTAAATAGTACATTGCAAAATTTAACACTATTTTATGTAAGCTCAGTGATTAAATCTAAACAAATGATTGTAATAATTGTTTCTTTGAGTTTTTTAAATATTCCGTGAAAATAACACACCGTCTATAAGGTTTCTGCTTTGGTCAAATCGTGTAAATGGGAGATGGTAATTGGTTAACTAATGAATCAAAGCTGAAGTCTTATGGCATGGAGATATTTGCCTGAAATATTTTTTTTCTCTTGCCTATAAGGTTTCTGCTTTGGTCAAATAATGTAAATGAGAAGTAGTAGTTAGCTTAACTAATCTACAATCAAAGCAAAAGCCTTGTGGCATGGAGATGTTTGCATAAAATAATTTTTTTTCTTGCCTATAAGGTTTCTGCTTTGGTCAAATAATGTAAATGAGAAGTAGTAGTTAGCGAAACTAATCTACAATCAAAGCAAAAGCCTTGTGGCATGGAGATGTTTGCATGAAATATTTTATTTTCTTGCCTATAAAGTTTCTGCTTTGGTCAAATAATGTAAATGAGAAGTAGTAGTTAGCTTAACTAATCTACAATCAAAGCAAAAGCCTTGTGGCATGGAGATGTTTGCATGAAAAAATATTTTTTCTTGCTTGTAAGATTTCTGCTTTGGTCAAATCATGTAAATGGGAGATGGTAATTAGCTAACTAATGAATCAAAGCTAAAATCTTATAGCACGGAGATGTTTTTATGAAAAAAAAAATTTCTTATTTGAATTTATGAATATATTCCTGAATTTTGAAAATGTTTTTCTTTTTAGGTTGTTGCTGTATTGCTGAACTACTAAATGATATTTGTATTTGATGACCTCTTTTGAAAGGGTATCAATTATGAGTATTTTTTGGTACAGATATCCATTCTGAAGGGGAAAATATATGAAGCTGAAATTAATAAATACAAGTTGCATTATTGCTGTTTGTTTTAATAAAAAGGAAAATAATCTTGATAAATACGTATTTTCAGTAAATAAAATAGCATTGTATGAAGTATTATGTCAAAATTATTATAAATGTGTAAACATGTATAAATAATTGAACTGAAAACGCAATAAAAGCATCACAGTACATTATTTGTTTTTCAGTAATAAGCAGTACAAGAATTGGATATTTTAATTATGGGCGTAAGACTGATATCATTAAGAGCGCGCTAAAACCCAAACAGATATTTAGTTGTGTTTTAACTAGAAGTACCAACAAAATTCAACAGTCATGATAAATTTAAATAAAATAAGTTACTAGGTTAAAATCATCAGTATTAAGATAGAATGAAGCTAAGTAGAAACTACCATGATGATAAAAGGGAAAGCCAAACTGGGTGTTCAGTGCTGTTGCATTGGTCTTGATTACATTGAAGTACTAAATAAAGGAATGAATAGAAACTTCAGATGAAAAACTACAACGGTTTTTTAAAAAATGTAAATGCTGTGGGTCTTGGTCCTTACTTTTTAAACTTGTAATTAGTTTTGGGCCCTAGCTAATAATTTTATACATAAAATCTAAGAATTTGTCATTTTCATTCATCCTGAGGAATGGGGTGAGTGGAAACAGTTTATCTAAGTACTGTTTTCATATCTTTTTTGCTTTGTTGGGTCAATAGGAAGATATGAAATTCAGTTTTGATATGTCGAAGTTTGAAAATGCTTCCAGGTTGGAAGCTGTTTCATTTATTTTCACAAAAGAAAAATACTGTGATTTTTTTCAATCTGTATTGTATTTTTATAGAAAAATGAAATTATTTCCATTAATATGTGCAAATAGTTTTTTTTAACAAATTTAATTAATTGTCACCAATCTTTCTTAGTTTTCTTGTAATTGTTCTTTGAAAAAAAAAACACTGACACCACACCAGTCTTATGAAAGAGCAACTTCACAAACATGCAATTCAAATTATTCTTTAAATTCCCAATATACTTTTATCGAACCTCAATTGCTTTGTCTGAGAGGTGGCTTTATATTTTGAACATATTTACTATAAGGTGATCAACCATTCTCCTCTAGGGAGGACAGTCCTTTTTAAAAGTTCCTCCCTCGAAAAGTGTCCTCCTTTTCGATGTGTAAAACCTAATTTGTAAATTTTTAAATATGTAATAAAAAAAATTCCCTATAATGATGAAAAAACAGCTTATTTAATTTTATGTAGGCAGTAACTTTGTTGTGACTAAAATCAGTGACAAAAAATAATACTTCTCAAAAATGCAACAGTTGCGATTTCCGATTGTTACTTTATTATTTTATTAAAATAAACTAGTGATGTCTTCTGCCGAAGCGAATTCTGACTTCGTCTCAGGTGCATTGGAAATATATTGAAGCTTAAATAAAAACTGGTGCCTAATATTCAATTATTGTCTAACAAAAAAAAAAACTCAAAATCTCATAAGTTAACTAATATTAGAATTTTTAAAAATAAGATAGGTTTTTTAAATTAATGAATAATATACAGAGTGTATGTATAATAAATTTTAATTTCAATAACTTAGAAAGTTATTTGTTATGTTCATTTGTGCTGATATCAAAAGTAGAGGGTAATATTATCATTAAAATAATGTAAATTAATACATTTTACTTAGTAAGTAGTGGTTCGAAAGATCGATGTGGCTTTTTATACAAAAAAGGTTCCCCATCCCTGGCATATATATTGAGAGTTCAGCATTTTCTCTCATGCCTGTAATCTAAAAAACTTATACCAAACCACAAAATTAAGAGTAATATCTAGTTTTTTTTAAACTGATAAATGGATCGACAGAAATTTTTTCTAAATATGTTCAGACTTAATAAAAGAAACTCTTCAAAACACATGCTACTCATTGTTTTTCTCATAGATGGCGCCAATAAATTCAATCAGACAAACTGTTTTTAGGAACAGATATTTTATAACAGTTTTTTAAGACATAATGTAATAGTTATTAACGCTTTCTAAAAATAACAGAAACTCACATTTTTAATTCCAGCCAATCAGAGCAGACCTTGCTAATTCGGGCACACTGTCCGCAGAATCTTGTGATGTGCACCGATCAGCAACGTAATGTTGCGCAGAAGCTAGTAACTCCGCCCATAATTAGGGACAAGTGACCCGCGCCGAGGGCGCTGTAATCAGTGAAACCTCTGTATCTTATTGCTCTGTGGTAGCTATAGACCTATAATTTTAGTTTTTGGCAGCAGTTAATGATTTTTAAATGGTTTCTGTTTTGTTTACAAGTCAAATTTCGCGATTAAACATAAAAATTCATTTTTGCTTTGGTTTTGAAGACGATTTGATTGAAGCAAAAAAGGAACGCCAAAGCAGTTTTTCCCAAGCATAATGTGATGTCGTTGATTATATGTGTAGGCCTTCAAACCCAACATGTTTCCTAGCGATTGTCTTTTTTGGGTTATGTATGAAAAGAAAGGTAAGAAATTTTGTAAACATTGTAACCTTTAGTCGTTTCATTTTTCAAAGCTTCTGTGAACTCTTGCAATGGTTTTCCAAAACCGCTATTAGATTTATTGAGAAGAATTTAGCCTGTTGCTTTGCCGACTGCATTTTTTACATATAATTTTGGGTATTAATGGATGAATAATTGCTTTTTTATTGAAAGGGATACACTGAACTCTACTTCTAATTCATTCATATAATTTTTAATAATTCACCGCTTCACTTTTTTTACACGAAGAACAATTAAGCTGGGTATATTTACTTATTGCCATAATGTAGCATTAACAAGTGTAATGACATTATTATAAAAAGCATCTAATTACTGTATTGTTCTGAATTTCTTAAAATATTGCATTTCACGATGAGAGTAGTAATGAGTGAGCACTGAGTAAAATTCTAATTAGCATTGCAACTTTGTCACTAAATATAAAAAAGTGGTGCGATTTGAAATTTTTTTAGCCAAATGTAAATTAAGTAGAATTAGGGTTTGTAGGCATACTAATAATTTCTTACAATAAATTTTAATTGAATATCTAAAACAAGGTAGCGACTTTCTATCGTTTTTTGTCACATTCAGACAGTGAATTGGCTGTTTTATTAGCGTCAAAAAAAATCATTCCTACTTTACACTTAAATACTGGCAATAAAACCAACTAAAATCCAATAGCTTGTTCACCATCTATTAGCCACACAAAAATTCACTTTCCAGTCACAAGAATTAAATCTAATCAGTTTTTGCAATGGAAAAGTCCCAATCAATCAATTCAATTTCACATTCAAAAAACAAGTTCTACTCTATTTTACAAAATCAAAAGGAAGCAAATTCACTAAATGAACCAAAAATAACTAACACACATTTTCAAAATCATAAATCAAACTACTATACATAAATTCACAAAATCAAATCATCTGAAGTAGCTAAACAAACTAGTCAAAAATTTTGAGTGTTAAAACCAAAAAAGTAACATAGCTCCCACAGCTGATCCAAAAAAATTTCAATCTGATAGAGCACTAGGGGTTGTTGTGACTCAATGGGTATGGCCCTATGCTGGCAACCTTCAAGATGTAGGCAACGCAGGTGCTTTCCTCCATGGGTGTATTTCTCTCTTCTGTGTCAGTAAAACTTTCATTGTGTGTCTGTCTATTACTGGATATTGTGGTCTTATGTCTGGCGCAGCATGGCCAAATATGGCACTTCCGCCTTAAAACCCCAAAAGAGCACTACTTACTTACAATTGCATACAAGGTTTTGCTGTATCTCATGTTTGGCATGTCTTGGCTACTGCATCAATAGCTTGGGTCGAGCCCCATTCATCAATAAATTTTAATGAGCATTCAATATGAATACAGAATCAAAGATTTTAAATTTTAATAGATTATGAATTTCTTAAATATTAAACATCATAATTGTGCTAAATCATGCTAAGCAGTACGATTTTCTAATATCAAAGGCAATCAAATATATTTTTTATTCTAATGTTGTAATAGACAAGTGAATTGAAAAAGGAAGAGCAAAGCAACTCATGCAGACCAATCGTGTGCCTATGTGAACAGTGAAAATGCTTTGATTGGTCTGTGTGTGTGATCTTTCACTTCCTATTTGAATTAAATTTACATTTTTCTTTTATTTCAACCTCACATCGTAAATTATTGCCTGTAATATTTTAGTATATATGCATGGTGTTATAGTAACTAATTTTCAGTTGTTAATAAAAAAAAATTCTAAAAATGCCATGCTCACATAATCTTCTGCTCACATAACTTTCAATATAAACATCTTCGAAAGCTTCAGAAACACTTGTGAACAGGACAGCATACGCCTTGGGAACAATTTAGAGTTGCCTATCAAAGGAAAGGGGAATATCAAAATAGAGAAGCTCATTAATGGTGTTTGGCATGAAGGTGCAATACACAATGTTAAGTATGTACCAGGCCTGAAGAAGAACCTTCTCTCTGAAGGTGTCATTGCGGGAAAAGGCATGAAAATTACTAAAACCCTGGACAGCGCTGAAATTTACGAAAATGGTCAGTTGGTTGGAGCAGCTGTACGCTCGAACAACAATGTATATCGGATGTTGTTCAGAACTGTAAAATTTTGTGAAGCAAACACAGCTTCAAAAGACACTATAAGACTGTGGCATCAGAGAACTGGCCACCTCAACATCAAGTCTCTCTGTGAACTAAGTGAGAGTGGCCTTATTGAAAAAATCAGTGCCTCCAAAGATACGTTCTTTTGTGAAGGATGTCAATATGGCAAGCAACATAGATTTCCTTTTCTTGATATGTTCAAAGAATTTGTTCAACTATGTGAAAACAAATTTGGTCATCACGTTAAAGGGTTAAGGGTGGACAATGGAACAGAGTACACAAGCTTGAACTTTAGTGACTATCTGAAAATCAAGGGGATAAAGTCTGAAACAACTGCTCCCTACACCCCGCAGCAAAATGGGAGGTCTGAAAGGGACCTCCGTATAATAGTAGAAAGTGCGAGGTCCATGCTACACTTCAGGGACCTGCCCTTATTTCTTTGGGCTGAAGCTGTAAACACAGCTACCTACATCCTGAACAGAACACCCACCATCCAGACTCCACTCAGTTTCAACTATGGACTGGAAAAAAGGCAGCTCTCAATCATGTCAGAATATTTGGCTCAGATGCATACATGCATGTACCTGATGCTCTTTGAAGAAAGCTGGCTCCTAAGAGCAAGAAAATGATCCTTGTGGCTACGAGAAGGATTCTAAAAATTATCGTCTGTATGACCCCAACAAAAGGACTGTGAAGGTATCAAGGGACGTAGTCTTCAACGAAGACATCTCCAGATCCTCTTGTCCCTCAGTCACCCCATCATCTATGTTTCGAGTTGAGACTTCTGCTGATGAAAATGTCTCTGATCACGAGACACCTGTTTGTCAACCAACACCCCCAGCAGATGAAGACTATGGTCTTCGCCCAACAGATACACTTAGAAGACCAGCCCGATATGAGGTGAATATTGCAGACATCTCGACTCCTGACACATATGAGGAAGCCATTTCATCTCCTGAGGCAGAGCAATGGACAGCTGCTATAGATAATAAGCTCCACTCCTTGAACAACAACGAGACGTGGGAACTTGTGCCTCCAACAGAGCGAGGCAATATCATAGGATCGAAGTGGATGTTTAAAGTCAAATGCCTTCCAAATGGCGAAGTTGAAAGGTTCAAGGCAAGGCTTTGTGCCAAAGGATTCTCCTAAGTGGAGGGAGTGGATTTCTCTGAAACCTTCTCACTTACTACAAGATTTGTCACCATCAGAGTGGTGCTTGCCTTGGCGGTACAAAGAAAATGGTCCATTTTACAGATAGACATCAAAACAGCCTTTCTCTATGGAGAGGTTGAGGAGGAGATCTTCATGCAACCTCCTCTGGGCCTTGATGTCAAGGACAATTTAGTGTGTCGCCTGAACAAGTCTTTATATGGATTGAACCAGGCTTCCAGATGTTGGAACAAGACTTTCTCAGAGTTCCTCACGAGTTTTGACTTTCAGCCGAGTGCAGCAGACTCGTGTGCCTTTAGTGGAACAAGAATTCTTCTGGTGCTGTATGTGGATGATGCTTTGCTGCTATCTGAAGTGGAAGGAATACTCCATGAAATAGTCTCTGACCTAAGAAGAAAATTTGAGGCCACTATCTGCAATAATGGATGCTTTGTAGGGATACAAATAGAACACAATTCCAATGATTCAATCTTCTTACACTCTGAAAGATAAATTGAACAAATTTTAAAGAGATTCCATCTAGATGATGCCCATTCATATAGCATACCTGCAGATCCTGGTTCTGTTATGTCTTCGGAGTCTATTCCAGTTCCAGAAGGGACTCCTTATCGACAAGCCATAGGATCACTGATGTTTCTCTCCAGTACCACGAGACCAGACATAGCATTTGCTGTCAACTTGGTCAGCAGATTCCAATTGAATCCTGGTCAGGTACACTGGAATGCTGTTAAGCGTATATTTAGATACCTGAAGGCCACAAAAAGATATGGCATCGAGTATTCCAGTAATTCTAGGGATGCTTTACAACTAGTTGGATACTCTGATGCTGACTTTGCCAACGACGTGGATACCAGAAGGTCAACCTCTGGATATTAGTTTGTGCTAAGTAAAGGGCCTGTGACCTGGTGTAGCCAAAAACAAGCAACTGTATCTACCTCAACCACCGAGGCAGAGTATATTGCAACAGCAACTGCTGTAAAAGAAATTGTGTGGCTACGTCAACTACTACAGGACCTTGGTGAGACCACAATGATAGAAGATGGGTGGAGTGGTAGCATCCGCAACGTTAGGCCGCCAAAGCGATTGTTTACGCCAAATCAAGATGGCGGCCGATGTAAGCAATTCCAAGATGGCCGCCATATACAACGTGAACCTTTGCATACAGTGCATAAATAATAATAATTTGTTTAAAAATTAAGAAAAAAGCAATATAAATTTCACTTGAAAATTTTCTAATATTTCAGTCTGGTTTTCTCCGAACATGTCCGCAATTTTGCGTCAATTTCATCCTAGTTTTGTCACTTAAAAAAAATATATATTAAATAAAAAAATAAAAAATTATAATTGTTAAAAAAAAATAATAATAATAATAATAATAATAAAAAAAACCGTGATTTTCTTAAAACGTCCGGATTTTCATCAATTTTGAATTGGAAACTTTGCAATGCATAGAAAATTCAAAACAAGAAATATTTTTTTAATAAGGTAGTTCTTTTTTCTGTGATCATAATCCACACAAAGGTTTTTGATGAGAAACCAAAAATCTAAAAATTCTTCTGCTATCCATAAGTGTGAAAAAATATTTTTTCACAATTTTTCTAGCAATAAGCATTATGTGAGCAACTCAATGGGGATATTCCAGGTTATAGAGCCATATATGGAAAAGCAAGACAAATATTTTTATTGTAACGACTTTACAAGAGGAAATTGTTTTTTAGAGAAGTCAAAGCGTATTGCGCTTAAGGTTTCAATGCGTTTAAACCAGTATACCGGGAGAAATTTGTTTGTAGATAAGTCACAGCGTATAACACGCGATCCCCGCCTGCCGGCTACCTCGCCGCCCCTCCGGGGCCGGCGAGGACCTTTCACCGTTGGCTTCCATGCGTATAAGTCACCGTATTGGGTGCCCACCCAAGCATAGTCCAGTGTTTGTAATATAACCAAAAGCTAAACAAAAATCAAACTTACCCTCATAGCCGGGTCCTTGAAATTCTGACAATGGTTAACAGTCATATGCTCGAATCGATAACCCTTGAACTCTTTGTCCTTCGGGTATTGATACCAGCATATGACTTCCAATAGTCAGAAATTTTTGTAGTTCCTTGCAAAATTCAGCTCTGAATTACCTCAGCCAAAACTTTCTGGTTCCTATTTTTCACCTCAACCATAAAACATTTATCCGTCCCTCGTTCAAGTCCTCCAAACACCCATTTACCCTCCAATTTCTTACTCCTGTTATACTTTCTTTTGCCAAATTTTTGTCCTATCTTTCTACATTTCCACTCCTACCTATCACCAGCATCCTTTCTCAATGTTAAAATCATATCATTCTCACATGAAAGACATTTCACCTTCTTCCCAATCAAGCTACTACATGTTTGCAAAAAAAAAAAAAAAAACATTTTCTAACGTTCAATAACACTATCCACTGCTATATCAAATCAACTAAGGGGAAATGAGCAACCAAAAGAGGAAAAAAATTCTAAATTCCAATCTGCAATTTCAAAAATCAAATTTAATCCAAATTTTTTTTCGAAATTTTAATTGAAATTTAAATAAAGTGACAAATTCAAAAAATTGTAACTTACAATCTGCTTTCCAAACTTATCCTAAAAATTTTGAAAATTAATAAAACAAGTCGATTTTATAAATCAAGAGCAAAATTCATATGCACCCAACAATTTCAAAGACTGTCTAAATTTTAATTCCGTTCTACATTAAAAATAAAAGTGGAAAAGCGTATTTTCTTCCTTAACCAATCATGAGACCCGTTTATTATCGTCAGGAGAAAATATCTAGGGTTGCCTTAAAACTAAGAAAAAACGAAAACGGGAAGGTTACCACAATTGGCAATACATCGCTCGAAAGTTGTAACGTGTCGGATACTACATACCATCCAGAAGATGCAATTCCTCTCTTGGTTGATAATCAAAGTGCCATTAAGCTTATTAAAAACCCAGTATTCCATAAAAGAACCAAGCACATTGATGTACGCCATCACTTTATTCATGAAAAATATGAGGACAAAACTGTGACTGTCAGGTACGTGGAATCGGAAAAGCAATTGGCAGATATCCTGACAAAAACAAAGTTTGAGAACTGTTGTGTCCTCAATATTAAAGAACTGTAATGAACTCCATCAACAAACAATTTTTGTGTATAACCTTGATATTCTTTTCTTTTACAGAGATATTTTTTTTTACAGTAAAATTGTTCATAAGTGATTCAGTACCATGATATGACATTGTATTATTAGTATTTGATTAACATTAGCGTATCCTTAGTATTCTCATTGGTTTAGTATTACAAGTGTAGTATTACTATTAGCATAGTATTGCTTTATTAGTGTGGTACTGTCATTAATATTTTTTTATTGGTGTATGACTTCAATAGTATTAATTCTTTGAGCTGTTCTCTCATGTAGTCATTCTAATCTTATTACTCCAGTTATTCTATGTGCAATTTAAATGGACAACAGAATTGGAGGGAGTGTAAAATTATAATTCTGTTGTGTCTGGTAACAGCCAGTTTATTCTGTTGAACCCAACAACAACCTGAGGTTGTTACTTTGCTTGGAATTCTATATCTGTGGTTTTCATCGCCTGTACTGTAATCTCTCCTCATCCTTTTCTATGTTAACTTAAATAAATCTTACTTAAAACTTTGTAGTTTTTTCTTTTTAAAAAAGTATTTCTATTTATATATCTGCTATTTTACTATTGAAAACGCAAATTTCACGTTTGTAGATTAAGGTTTTTTTGACAAAAGATGCAAATATACCGGAATGGCCGAGGTCCGGAGGATTTTGTACTGTGTAATTAACTAACAATGTATGCTCCTTATTTACTATTACAGTACAAAATCTGAATCTTGACCATTTCGGATTATTTGCAGTTTTTTGTCAAAAGATCCCTAGTCTACTCCCACACGATTTTGTCCATGCTCTTTATATACATCCGGGGAACATGTTTGTGTTGTTTCATCAATTTGGTCCAGGTTGAACACCTTGTTCTGCAAAAATTGTCATAAGAGGTAGAAAGATAGAAAAAGTGTGATGAATAAAAACATCTGGATTTGGGACTTAGTACTGTAATAATAAATTAATTGCAATGTGCTATATGACTGCTAGCCAGGGCCGCCCATAAATTTCCCGGGCCCCCCGACCAAATTTTCGGGCGGGCCCCTAAGCTTTTTTCTTGTGTAGGAAGTTTTAATTTCCCAAGTATCCATATATTTACAAATACCCAACTTCAGAAATGTACAAGCAAACCCATAATATATTAATAATGAACTGGTAAGTAATAATGGAATTAAATATGTATATGTGCTATACTCATTACTCCTTGTGGCATGTAAACCAACTAGTCGTTGTCGTAGACTGGTGAAAATGTGAGACCACCTTGACGGGGTCGTTTTAAGGACTTGAAAAGACTATTTTCTGTTCGATATTTTTTTTTGTCAAATTCAGAAAATAACCCTAAAATGAGGCAGATAATTTCTTGAACAACCCTTGGGGCCGCGGGCCCCTTAAACGTCCGGGCCCCCCGACATTTGTCGGGTTTGTCCCCCCTTATGGGCGGCCCTGCTGCTAGCTATCAACATCTGGTCTTAATCGGAACAAGAAGTGCAGAAACTCATGTGCATTCTAAAAGAGATGTTCTTGTCTGCACGGTATTCTGATACTCTTCAGATCCATTGCAATGTAACCAGGTATTGTCCTACAGTCCAAGATGGGAATGCAGTCCATTGCTTTATTTGTCAGGTATTAAAGGCCCAACTTTGAATTAAATAGAGTCATCCCCTTTTTTTGAAGCTAAGTTTTCAAATATGGAACTGCTGGAGAGCAATGGAAATAACTTCCACTTCTCTGTTAAACACCAGCGTCTGTCCCTCTTTCACCAACTATCGAGCTATCTACATAAACATGAACCCTGATGTCACAATAGTAATGATTTATGATAGTCATAGCGATCACACATAGTTGAACTGGTTTCATCTGTTATAACATTCATGTCTAGGTGTAAGTGTACACTTAGGCATGTTTTTCCTGCTCAAATGCAAGTCCAGTACAGAACCAAGGTATATAGTACAGTGTTATGTTGAATATTAGTTCCTTGTAAAATAATCTAGCTGCAAAGTATTTCCTGTTCGAGGTAAGTTTATTCGTTTTCATTAATTACCATTCTGTTATTCTTTCACCCAATTTCTATTTGTTTTAGTAATTTGTTAAGTTGTGTATATCATTCTGATCATCCTGTTTTTTGCTTCATTTTACTTGTGTACATATATTGGTAAGTCATCTGCATACAAACTGATTTTATTTTTGATTTAAGAATTCAGCTATAAAAGTCTGCAGGCCTAGCTTTGACATTTAATGTAATATTACTTTTATTAATTTTACCTTTCTTACTAAGCTAGTATTTTGTTTCAGGAATACTAAAGGCAGTTTATTAATATACATACTGAAGACGTCGCTGGGAAAAGGTATTCCTGGAAATTTGTAATTCACTTTTATATTCATTTGTTCTGTGGAAAAATTATGAAAACTTCCTTTTCTGTTTTAATTTTTGAACTATTATAGGATCAAATGTTTTTTTAAATACAGTGAAAAACTTCGATTAACCGTTAGAGTTAATTAAGTATTAAAAGTTATTATTAGGTGCATACTGTACCGATGAGTAGCGGAGGTACGGACAATAGTTTAAGAGAGCGTAAGTTTGTGTAACAATATATACTATACTGTACTTAATGTAAATTGTCTATTTGTTTCTATAAATGCATGTACAATGTATTTCCAGATCGTTAACATGCATTTTTTATCGTTCATTTATATGCAATGGATGGGGTGGGTTGTTGTTTAAGATTTTCTGTTATCCACATGTATTGGATTAGCCATTACAGTCCTGATCCTGATGGTTAATTGAAGTTTCGCTGTACTTAGGAAGATATATAAAATTAGTTTATATTGGATACATATATTAAAATGATTTACCATAGTGAGTGATAGTAAATATGAACATATTTTTCATGTTTCTAAAAACAATTTTTGTCTAAAATATATGTTTGAAATCTCACTGCATGCTTTGGATACAGTAGACTCCTTTTCATTCTGCCCCTTAAAAGACCCTCAGTCCAGTGATGTTATATTAAATGGTGAGCTGAGGCTTGGAAACTTCACAAGTTTAATATTGATCATTGACACAAGTTGAAACATTGAAAAGTATCTTTAATTTTATGATTTGGTAGTTACATTTTAGCAGTCATAAATAAAAAATTAGAACATGGAATGCAAATTTTAAAAGACTTAGTCTTTTTTTTATCAAATTTTCATGCATATGGACTATTGGAAAGCATTCTTTCAACTTCTCATTGCTTGTGGTACAAATGGTCAATAAAGTACAAATTGCCCTTAGGCAAAATTTAAACAATCTATAATAATTCAATTCAAGGAACCAAAAGGTTTGAACGTAAAGTTGATTTCAACTCTTAACATAATTGATTATAAGATTGTTTTTTGTGTGGTGAACAAAAACAACTTCTTAAAGCAACGGAATACATAAATTTACTATTGTGCAACTTATTCAAGATTTAAAACAATTTTATATTTATGAAAATAATGGCTTAGTTGTCAATTGCCTGGCATTTGTGTATATTCAAAATTCATATTAATCCTGCATTATTTTTCTAGATTAGAATGCTAAAATCCATTGAACAACTGCAAAATGGTCAGGTAACTCCAAAATCCTACCAATCTGCGATCACAATGCATCGGTTATTTGATTTGAAACTCAGCAATCAGTCAAAGCTAACACCATGCCATAGTGCTGGAATCACTGCATTAGACTTGGATAGGATTGATGAAAGATTGTAAGTTTGCCTGCATTTTAATTTTTATTAGTACATATTTGTAGAATTTATTTTATTTCATAACAATGACAGATTCATATTGAAAATTTGTGAATTGCTGCATCGTATTGTAATTATAGTTTTTCTGAATGTAACCCTTATTTTTAAATTTATTGTACTCTTTGAATGTTGGAACCACCTAAAAAAATTTAATTACAAAATCATCCCAGCTCTAAAGTTTTACTTTCAAGTTGATTGCAGTTGTTTGAGTTGATGATATAATAGTAAAATTTTAAGTGAAAACCTAAATTGCTTGAAAAAAATTATGTGGATAAAAATAATTCTCTTAGGTGATTTAACTTGGAAATTCCACAAAATGAATTTATTATAATTAAATAATTTTAAAACAATTATTGACAGCATAAGGTTTAAGCATAAAAAGTTTTGAGATAATAGGCTGTATTTAACATTTTTGTATCATCTAAATTTGATAGCACTTAGTAATAACTAATTTGTTAATAGAATAATGCCATTACTTCATAATTTGGATAAAAACTAAGTTTCTTTTACTTACTAAGAGTACTTATGAATATCTTTCTTTTTCAGTGATTGATTCCTTAAATGTAGTTTGTTAAGTTGATGGTTTTATAGCTAGAATTGTGTGTGTGTGTGTGTGTGTGTGTGTGTGTTCAATAGTAAAATAAATGTTTACAACTTTTCAAATCATTTTATGAAAAATCATCAATACAATTACATGCAAATCTTTAAACTCTCTTTTTATAAATAGTTACAATTATTTATGTAAATGCTCTATTTGCAATCATGTGGTATGTGCGACAGGAAAAAAAGTATATTTTAAGGAAGAATTGTTTGAGGATTTTTTTTACTTTGATTTTATTGTATTTTACAACTAAAAACTTTGTCAAATATATTTTACTTCTACAATTGTTGATGTACTGAGTTTCCATGATTATTTATCATTTTAAGTTATTCAATTTCTTAAAAAAATTCAGTTTACTTTCAGGAGCAAAAAACGGAGACTTAGCAATTCATGATTTACTGAATTCCTCTGGGAAACCATCGTATACTGCAAAAGTAGTTTGCAAAGTTAAAAGGTAAATTAGTTTTAGAGAATGCTATTCTTTATATACAAAGCTAAACTACATATAATCAGATGCTAACGATTATGGATTTTAACCTTTAATTACAGTGTTACATTGAATAATGAAGTTGTTAAGGAAAATCCAACTTCATGAAAGAAATGGTACAGGCATCAAGTTGGCTATTATGCTTATCTTTTTTTCCTTTTATTCTCAAAAAGATCACTAAGTTGACGCCATATTGCAATCACTAAATTTCAATCTATATTTTATTCATATTACAATGTTGCAATATTTTCTGACCATTGTTATTATTTGACAATGGCTTAAGGACAAAATTTTAAATCATGCTGACGTCATAACTTCAACTTAATTTTACAGAAATTCAAGCTTTAAAAAATACTTTTCAAGCAGTAAGTAATTAAAAAAGCACACAAGCAATGACAGTGGCTAAAATTGACTTCCAAGATAGGATGGAAAATTTATATGAAATTGTACTTCAGTACAGGGTTCGCACACTCCTTAAAATGGACTTTCATTTTTAAGCACTCTTAAAACTTCTTATTTTTATGTGCTACTAATTGAAAACTCCATATATATATATTTTTTCACCTTTTCAATTTCGAAATGTGCATTACGTTCCACCGCAAGAATGGATTCAAAGATTAAAAAACGTAAGTTTCAATTGTAAAACGATATTCAGGTTAGATGCGGTGTATTGGCAACAAGGTCTGGAATTTTCCCACGAGAAAAGGCTATCATCAGTAAGGCGAAGCTGTGAAGTTGAAGGGAAGCAAGGCCACCTGCATATCCGACCCCTCTTACCTAATTTGAGCGATAGAACCTTGAGTGGCATTTACGACTGGTATACTGGTACCTTTCATAGTATTGTTTGGCGCCAGAGTGATATCACAGGTCGACAGGATCGAGCAAAAGGAGGAACCCTCTAGGAGGTCAGACGCTGACAGCTCGTAAATGGGGATAGATGCCAGCAGTCACTTAAAAGGGGGATAACATCCACCTTACACAGATCTGAGGGCGGTCTAACAGGCCCGTTTTATTTTTGGATTCTGTAATAAGAAGACTGAAAGAATGGAGAGGTCAAGAGACTGGATGGATCAAGCTGATATTAACTCAATGTTAACCCTCTGCATACAGAGCGGCAGAATATCATCTTCTACCTTTGTTACGGAAACGGCTGAAAGAAGCAGCTTACTGAAACACGGCTGATCCGACCTCTCCTCCTGGGGACGACTTTCCCCCAGGAGGAGAGGTAATGCGTTTAGTACCTTTGTCACCACATGTTGCCGTTTCTATTGTGTGTCTGATTATGTCTAGAAGTTATAGATACATCGCAAGTAAATTGAAAGGATGGTGGTGTCTTCAATATGTATGATAATTTACACTCGAAAGTGTCTTCGGCAAAGTTTTTAAGGGGATAGATCATTAACCTCACACACTAAGCGCTCGAGGCTCCCCATCGAGAACCCAACATTCCTGTCAATTGAATGGAGGCTATAACGCGCTGCTCTCTTTGTGGCACAGAAATGAGGGGATAGAAATCTTAATGGACTTGACTTCAGCCGTTTCTTCAGGAGTTTGAGGTCTGAAAGATTCCGATCCGTTTTTTTAACCAGAGAATGCAAAAATTTTCGGCCGTCTCCTTAACCAGAGGGTTAAATATTGAAGGAGCGTTGCAAACGTATTCAAAATCGCAATCTGTTATCATCGAAGTTGATTATTACAAATTCTTGAATTTTTTTAGTGAAAGCGATAGTTTACTTATTAAGTAAACAAAATATTATTGCATTTCATTTATTTTGAATTTAATTCAACATTAAATCTTGATGTTAGAGTAGCGTTTAGAATGTATTGAAAACCGCAATCTGTTCTAATCGAAGTGGATTATTTAATACTTGAATATATTTGAAGTTAAAATATAATTTATCTATTCATTTATATAACAGAAATAATTGCGGATTTCATTCATTTCTGTTGGTCTGATATCTGTCATTTGCATTTACTTGTAGAATACAGTGAAATCTCTGTATAGCTTACATCCTAAAAATATTTAACTGATATTTTATTTTGAAAAATACTTATTATTGAAAACAAATATGCTTGGATTTCTATTATTGTCAGTGTTAGCTGGGATTTGAGAGAAATATGTACTTTAAACTGAGAAATGTTATACTGAGATTTCGCTGTATAGAACTGTTTGCAGTAGCATCCTAGATAAAACAGCTCCAGTGAGCAGGGGGAAATGAACTTGTGTTGTGTTGAAATATCAAAGTATAATTTTATTTTTTGAGTTATTAGAAAAATAAAATTAAGTGGAACTAAGTTCTTAAAAGTGTTGAAACATTTTTAAACACTTGAAAATATGTGTATAGACCTTCTATGACTCCTTAAAAATATCGAAAGAACTTGTTAAATACTCCTTATATACTTAATTTTTATATTATATGACTCCTTAAAAATTTAGAGTTCATTAAATACTCCTTATATACACCTTAATTTTTCTATTCAAAATTCGGTATGAACCCTGCACTAGTAGCCTGTGAATTGTAGATGACTGATTCAATCATGGGTATATGTCTGCATAAAATAACGATGTCTCTAATATACTCCTGCTTCAAGCTGTCCCACATCAGACCAGCATTGAGTCAATTATGGTTCATCTTTGATCCATAATTGACTATCAAATCCAACTAACCAAAATCTTTAAAACATTTTCTATCAACATTTTAATTTATCTACTAAAAGCATTGTCTTCAACGAATGTCTAATTTGCATATTTCTGTAAAATGAATTCTGATTGAGCCCATCATATTTTCATATTCCCTTCTGCATCCACAGTGAGTTTTACTCAATAAAATTGAAGTACGCATTTCAAATCTCAGAATTGACATCATGTACTTAACTTTTGGAGGGTAGTGTGTGTATGTACAATAGTATCCTATTTTCATGGACAAATTAAAATCCCAGGATCAACTGCTATCATTAATCACTCAACAATATCAAATTGATTTCTGCTTGTTCTATTTTCACTGAAGCACACAGAATTTGTGATGCACTTACTTTATTATCTTGTGTTTGGTGCAGTATAGTCGATCCTGTTCTTCATCCATAAATTTATTCCTAAACCCAACCAAACTTGAGTTTGATGTTAGAAATGTGACTTGTTAACAGGAGTGGTCAACTAGTTACCACTGTCCCAGCCTAAGCCATTCTGTTTATCGTGCAACCAAATAGGGGAGTTAAAAAGAGGACATATTATCGGACTGAAAATGGGTAAATTGTCAAATCACAATATCAATTGCCATTTGGGATGAAGTGATACAAGAATTTGACACTATTAGAAGGAATGTTTTGACAATACTAAATTTCCACAACAGCAGATGGCCCAAGGCAGCGACAAAACAAAGTGATCAAGCAATTGTGCCTTCAGCTGTAACTACACAGAATATGTCACTATTATATATCCATTATAATTGTGTTTAATTTCCGATTCTGAAATGATTACCAGACCATTGCTGGACAACTAGAAGTATGTGGCCATGTCTCATGAAGGCCATTATGAAGTCAACATTGACCAAACCTTTTGACTATCCTTATATTGCAAGTAACTTAAATTATTTTTTCAAATGGGCTGGCAACCCATTAGTAATTCCCTGGATCATTCAAGTAATATGCTTGCTTAAATTATTGAAAAGAAATTTTACTTTTACAAAATGTCATAATGTGATTTTGCTTTTTTTAGTTCTGCTTGGTATGCTCACAAGCATTGTGTTGTAACAGTGCAGTGGTATCCATTTGATACTGGTTTATTTGTAACAAGCGGAATGGATCATAAATTGAAGATATGGGATACTAGCCGCTTTAAACCAGTAGATAATATATCCATGGAGTATAAAATAAACTGCCACAACATGTCTACCATATGTACACAACACAGCCTTATTGCAGGTAATTAAAGTTTAACTCATTGATTTATCATTTTGTATATTTGCTAATATTTGTCCTATTTCTGTGTCTCATATTGCATAGTACAGTACAAAGTCCCAAATCCGGAATTGTCTAAAATCCGGACATTTTCCTAACAAGCAGTGTTTTTTTCTCACTTTTTTTACATTTTTCCGACAATTTTTAAAGAACAAGTCAAACCTGGAGCTAATTGATGAAACAATGCATAATAATGGACATGTTCAAAGTAAATACCACTCAGAAAAATTAGAAAATTTGCAAGTGAAATTTGTTGCATTGTATTAAAAAGGTTTTTTTTTAATTATTCATAATTATATATATATGTGTGTGTGTGTGTGTGTTATTTTACTATTGCAAACGCAAAATTCGCGTTTGGTGGAGGTCTTAGATTAAGGTATTTTGACAAAAGATGCAAATAATCTGCAATGGCCGAAGGCAAAATGATTTTTGTACTGTACTTTCTCACAGCAAAAACCTGTATATTCTGTAATATTTGGTGTCAAATTCTGGCAGAATCTTGAGTAGCAGAATGATTAATTTATTCAGACAAAAACAAATTTTAACTACAGGTAAGTTTAATTAGTGCCCTGAGCAAAATACTGCATTGTAAATGTAAAATACAGCATTTGATACTTCAAAACAAGCCTTTGCTTGAGGATATTATCCTTGATGAATAACAGTATGAAAAAAAAATATGAATTAGATAAGTAAAAAATGTTTTAAAGCTCAGCAGTAAAAATGAAATTAATTAGTGTAATGCAGTGCTTGTAGAAATTATGCAAAGATCAGTTGAACCCTTTAATATTGAATGCACACTCTGTTTTAAGTATATGTAATCTTTATTAAAAGAGTTGTCTGCATTTTTAGGTAACAATAGCATGGTTTTGTTCTCAAGCCTTGGATACAATCTTAAGAATCATTTTGAATAGGATTCATATACAATTTTATCTATTCCTTTCATAGGTCGATGAAGTACTTCAAGCCCTTAACTTGAGGTTGGTATATACCAAGCATGTCAAACTCAAATGGTAACACAAGCGAAATAAACAAAGTCTAAAATTAACTGGGCCGCACAAAAAACTTCAATTTTTTTAAACATAAATTTATTTTGAAAGCACAGTATAAAAAAGAACAAGGACAATAGTAAAATTAAGGTTTTCTTCCTGACACTTAGCATTTCTTCTCTTCTACCATCTTTCTACTTCAGGGGATATCTTCGCAGTGATTACTTTCAAAACTATGTGACTCAAGGTGAATGTCAGTAAGTCTGGATCTGAGAAGAGACTTATTTCCTTTCATAAGTGAAAATAATTTCTCGCACTGATAAATACTTCTAAACATGGAAATAATCTCATGTGAATTTTCAAGTGCATTCTAACCTGGCTTGCATATATTTGTAAAATTCATGCACTCCAACTTCACTGAATTTTACCTTCAAATCTGAAGAGCACTAGATCTCAATTACCTCCATTTGCATACGATTAGATACTGATTCAATATTTATTCAAAATATCGAAGAAAACTAATAAAACTTCTCTTCCAAAGATTAAAGTATGCAAATCTTGTTTCAAATTTATTTCTAAGGCCTTAAAATTTTCCATTTATTTTTGAAACACTTCAGTTTAACCTAAACTTGTTTTGTTTCATGCTGCATTTTGGAAAGTGCATTAAATCTTCAAATTTCAACTGCTTTTTCCAAAGAACTAGCTTACATTTCAATGCTTTAACTTGGTCACACATCTTCGTAATAATATGATCTTTTCCTTGCAGTTTCAAATTTAAATCGGATTAGTGTTTTGTTATATCTATCATGGAGGATAAATCTTGCAACCAGAATCAAAGAACAAGCTAGTGTCTTGACTTTTGGTTATTAAAAAGTGGCACATTTCTTCTTGCAAGTCCCAAAATTGTTTAAGAACCTTGGAGCAGGATAACCAATAAACCTCGGTTTAGTAGGACAATCCGGAATATTCTCTTTCTAATTCACTTTCGAAAGCAGAGAACTGCCACTGTGTTAAGCCTTGAGATTTTATCAAATTGATAATTTTTTTGATAGGTGTCAACACATTTCCATCTTTATTACCTTCATACTTAAGACTTCTTGATGTATAATGCAATGAGTATAATGAATCTTAGATTTGTCATAAATTTCACTTAATTATTCTCAATAATGCCATGAAACCATTGGTTTTTCAGTTCATTAAAGGAGCTCCATCCTTTGGTACGGAAGTCAATTTTGACCTAGGTAGATTGTATTTTTGCAGAAATTTATAAGCACAATTAAATTTATCTTATCCTGTAATAGCGCCATGCATCGGTACTAGTTCCAATAATTCCTCAAAAATGTTGAGATCTGTGTCAGAAGCACGAAGAAACACAGCTAACTGAGCTACTCCCTAAATGCCAGTACTCTCGTCACAAGTAATAGAAAAAGCTTCGAAGCTAGATAATTTTGCTTTGATCTAATCACTTAAATTGCAGGCCAAAGCAGTAAATATTTCCGCAACTATATTTCAAGACAAAGATTGCTTGAATATATTTAGTAGTAATATATATAGCAATATATTTTTTCTTAAACATTAACTTACCAGACACAGAATAACCGCATAAATTAATAATCGTAATGTAAATAAACATATTTTTCTTGTTCTCTGAAAGCAAAATATTGACTGTTACACACACCAAGCAAGGCAGTAGAAGACTAATAGCGTGGTAGGTATTATTTTATTATCGGCTGCTAAAATATCTGCTGCTATTTGGGGGGAAATAGTACGTCAATGCAAGCGATATGAGTATTATTAATCTGTCATTGGCAACTTGTGGTTCCTTATTAATAACAAGAAATTTTTTTAAGTTAAACTAGAAATTTTAGTAAAATGTTTGTTGAATACTGATTTGTCGTCTGGGCCACAAAGATATTCATTATAGGCCTCGAGTTTGACATGCTTGGTATATACCCTTAAGAATTTCATGTGATGGGAAAAGGTTGAGATAGCTGCTTGGAGTAGGTGACCCAATTTCAAAGAGAATAGTCTGAGAATTCTCGCTTCCTTAAAACCAAACATTCATCAGAGAACAAGTAAAAAATAATATTGCCAGATGTGTCATTGTTATGAGGGGTCACTGTACTTTGGTTTTCTAGTAGAATGCTACTTGTGGTAACTTCAAATTCCACCAAGAGTGTTTCTAGATACCATTTTCTAAGTGGTTGATATCATGAAAGTATTCTTTGTCAAGTTTTAGTGCAAAAGGACTATTTTCCACTCAATTTACAATATTCTGTTTTAGTATGCTTTTGTTGCTATGCATTGTTTTGTATATCAAATTAGATATTTTATATGGAATACATTGGCATCATTATTTTTCTTCATAAATTCTTAAAGTAAAATACTCTTACTGGCATAGACCATAAAAATAAGAAGTGCTAATTCCTTGAAATGTTTACTGCTCTGAATGTTTATTGAAAATTGCACCTACTAGCAAGCATAAGAAATGTTTTCCAGTTTTGACTAAACTGTGCATGTGTTTATAAGAGTTGAAAGACCAACACTCCTATTGCTCATCTCATGGGCAGAAGGTGAAGTAAAAACATGCATGTCAATCATTCTCATTGCTTTTGTCATAATCAATTATTATTTGTTTGGTAGATTCAATAGCTAACAAAAATGCAGATTAAAGAATAGAACACAGAAATATATAGCTGGACTGATGTTCTGATGTCTTCAAATTGATTCACTGAGTGCGATTTTAAGCATGTGCAAACGATTTATTTATGTGTGTTGGAAACATTGGATCGTCTAGAGCTTTGTCTCTATGCATATCCAAAGTTGCCAACCATCCCGATTTCAGCAGGAGACTCCCGATTTTCCATCCCCTCTAACACACAATATATTGACACGCGCCAGAAGGGCTTTATAACTTCATAAATAAAAAGGCATTAAAATTTACAGTATATTATACTGATGTAATTAGAACACTACTTTCGATGATGTGAGAAATGCATCTTCTATGCTCCATTACTTCACCCTACTATTTTCATAGCTTGAAAAAGCAAGATAACCCATTATTTCAAACTGGATAGCTTTATACCTATCAACTTGCTTCAAAATGGCTAGTTAATGGTAGTTCACTAAGGAACTATGTTAAGTATTACTAAAAGTACATTTTTGGGCAACAATGTCAAACATTTTATAACAAATAACATTTGTTTTACCGATACAAACATCTTGTTGATGGAAAGAGTGAATTAGCAATTGCTCAATGGTAAGAACAAAACAAACACTTATTTAGGCTGGTGGAATGAAAGGCTGATAGGTATGCAAAGTTGCTCCAAAGTAAAAAATCAGGAGAAATTTTATCGACATTCTTCCCCCCCCCCCCCCCCAACTACTTACAAAGAAACCCTTGTACATTTCCATTAGCGCCAAACCGACAAAACAAATATAGATGTTTTGATAATAAAAAATTTAAACTTTAAATAGTTATGTAACAATGAATATGATAAACATAATTAACAATTAAAACTAATAATCCATTAGAAACAAATCTATTCATGTTTAAATGAATGTAGTAGCAAAGTTCCCACGGCCCTTGAAAAGTCCTTGAATTTTTTTTTTCCTAACTAGGGGCCCTTGAAAATTACGGAACTTGGTGAAAAGTCCTTAAAAATACTTGATTTTTTTTTTTAACTAATACATAATTGAGTCCGGCAAAAGAACTGAATGAAACCGGTGTCACACGCTTTGACACTATTTGATATACTTATAATGTCAGGTCTAGATCTCCACAGTATGCTGTCCGTCTAAGTTGACACCTCTGGTCTCCCTAAACACGGCTGCCTTGTTATGCCCGCCACATCATGACTTATCACGGCCGCTAGATAACAGCACCACTTCGTTAGGAAACCGTAGCTTTAATAGTAAGGACGTCATTGGAAACCTGGCACGCATCCGAAGAAATAAAGCCACATTCTTATTGCAAAAAAAAAATACAATTGAAAAAAATAATTTGTTGAGAAAATCACATTTAAGATATATCTTTGTTGTAAAATGTTTTGCAAATTTCAAATCCATTGAAATTTTCACTCTATCTTTAACGATCGCAAAGATAGAAACTTAGACTAGAGGATAAATAAAAAAGCCCCAACACCAGTCAAAACTTTTGTTTTGTTTCTCAAACCAAACGAATTTATCGTAAGATATTTCATTGCACGACCGAAATCGATATGTGTACAAGTAGCCTGATAGTTAGCATTGAGACAAGAAGCCCACTTTGCAACCAAAAAAAATCCCAGTTTCTATGAGAAAAAAAATTAAAATTATAACCAAAATTGATGATAACTTTTCTTTTTTCTTTGACTATCAGTAGAATAAAAAAATTGTCTTTTTTTTTTCTTTTTAATTGACAACTTTTTTGTATTCCTTGTCGTTATAAAAAATTTTAGGTCCTTGAAAAATATTTTTTTGGTTTTGAAAAGTTCTTAAAAGTCCTTGAATTTTTTTTTTTGGACAAAGGTGTGGGAACCATGAGTAAAAAATGAATGTAACATACCCATATCTTTCCACTTTAATATAAACTAAATTTTTCCAAGAAAATGTTGCAAAACTCTCTAATCTAATAGCAGATTTTGCTTCTTTTTTTTTTTAAAGAAGATTCAAACTTTTGCACATTAAACCCTTATGCTATCCTGTGGCAAATTATGCCAAGCATTCTGTAGCTGCTGTCTTATATTCCAAGGGTGGTGCAATTGGCGACCTAACATCTCAGACATACTCAACTAGAGACAGATCTGACAGAGGAAAGGTTTCAATACCACAGAAACAATCCTAAAAGTCGCGAGCAGGGTATGGCTGAGTGTTATTGTGCTGGTAAATATCCCCCGCCCCTGACATGTAACATAAAAGACAAAACAGGTTGTAGGATCTTGCTGGATGTAACGTGTTGCCAAACTACCTAGTACCACTACTAGAGAATCAGCAGTCATAAATAATGGCTCCCCAAACCATTAGACTAGGAGTTGCAGTAGTGTGCTGCTTGATCGTAAACCAAGGAACTGTTGGCCAGGTCTGCCACAAGCAAATTCAGTCATTCTCTGTCCCAAGAAATGCTAGAGTTTACTGTTGAGTGACACACTGCTGTAACTCCTAGTGTAATGGTGTGGGACGCTATTACTTACGACAATCAATCCTTTATACAGGGTGTCCCAGAACTTTGTGTACAAACTTGGAGGGGAGGTAGCATCGTTAGGAACCATAATTACATAGGAAAGCATTTGCGGAAATCGAAAGGTGGCGCTGTACGCGAGCTCTCAAGGTCAGCACGTGTTGCTTCTTCATTGTAGATGCCGACTGCATGCGATCATCATGAATCGTTTCACTGAGTTGATGGACATCCACTTCATCTACGGCCTAGCCGATGGAAATGGATGCACTGCTCTTCGGTTGTATCAGGAAAGATATCCAACAAGCCGTCAACCAAATCATCAAACATTCGCTCGGGTACATCAAAACCTTGCGGAACCTCGATCCTTCACAGCCATGATGCAGAATACTGGGCGGCCACGAACACCTATATTCGAAGAGGCTCTGTTGCATGCTGTGCACCGAAATCTGGGTACCAGTGTACGGGCACTTGCTGCTGCCGCAGGAACGTCTTGGTCAACTGTACATCGCATTCTGCAGGGCGAAACCTTACATCCCTTTCATCTTCAGAGGGTTCAGTTATTGCAGCCAGATAATCCCCACTATGCGTCACGTTTGCACAGTGGTTTCTACACCAAAGTGTGGCCTACACGCAATTTTCCAGTTCTGTTATGTTCAGTGATGAAGCAACCTTTTCACGTGAAGGGGTGTTCAATACGCACAACACACGCGGGCCTTAGACAACCCATACGGAACCCGACCACGAGCCGCACAACAATGCTTCACTGTTAATTTGTGTGCTGGTATCGTGGGGGACAGTTTAGTCCAGCCATACATCTTACCACCTCGACTGGACGCTCGAAAGTATCTCGTCTTTCTTCAAGAGGTACTTCCAGAAATACTTAACGATGTCCCCGCAAATCTTTGGCATGGAATCTGGTTTCAACATGATGGGGAGCCATCTCCTTATGCAAGGTGTGTACATGACCATTTGGAAACAATTAGATTGGGCGCTTGGCCTCCTAGATCACCTGATTTATCTCCTCTTGGTTTTTTTCTCTGGGGTTCATAAAGAGCATTGTATCTGACACGCCCATAAATTTTGTAATGGACCTGGTGGCACGAATCTCCATCGCTGCTGCTACGATCAGCGAAACGCCAGGTATCATCGAAAATATTTCCCAATCCATGTCGCGTAGTTGTTATGCGTGCATTCATGCCAATGGGCGCAATTTTGAACATCTCTTGTGATGCTTGTAAGTCATACATTGTACTCTTTTGTTGTGCAATAAAGCGTTTTACACTACAATCTGTGTTGTGGCCTTATTGTGTCTTTGTGCCTCTTTATCACATGAGGGTGACGTTTCCCCCCATGCTTTCCTTTGTAATTATCGTTGCTAACAATGTTCTCTACCTCCCATCCAAGTTTGTACGCGAACTTGCGGGACACCCTGTAGGTGTGTTACAAGGTTGTTTAACAGCTCAATGATTGATATTGTGATCTGTTCTTTTTCTCTTCATGCATAATAAATTTCATTCCAATTGAACATTGGCTTCTGGATGTTTAAATTGTTTCGGCACAGTTCGGCAATATTTTCTGTACTTCAGTGACAAGATAGTAAGTTTTTTTATCGATGCCTTTTGTATATGTCTTTCTCAAATTTAACATTCATAGCAAACCATAGCCTTGTGTATCAAGAACTACCTATATAATATTCAGGCCTTATGTCTCAATTTATGAAACAAGACATTTTTATCTAATTGTGAATTGGTATATAATTTTCATTGTGAATTGTTAGTACTGATACAAAAACATAACCAGTTAGTGATTTTGAAATTTCATTGAAGTTTACAACAAATGGATTAATGAATAAATTGTATTCTTAAACATGATATTTTTTGTAAACTTAATTTATTCCAATTTTTACAGTTGCTATGAAGTATCCTCATATAGTTTTAGTAGACCCAAGATCAGGTGCACGATGCCATGAATTGCGTGCACATAAATTTGGTGTAACATCAGTGAGGTGGTCTCCATTATCTGAGTACTTACTAGCAAGTGGTGGTACTGATAACAAAATTTTCTTTTGGGATATTCGATCTGCTAAAGGATTTCTGCGAGCTCTTGATCAGCACAATGGTGAAGCAATAGGAAGTAAGAAAGACTTAAGAACTGCGCATGATGGATTGATTAATTCATTGAGATTCACAGAAGATGGCCTCCACCTTGTCTCTCATGGAACAGATGGGCGCTTAAGACTATGGGATGTAGCACTGTATAAAAATACTTTGGTTAATTTTGGTGCCTTGTATGATACTTTTGCAGGACTTCCTATTGGCATGGACATGTGTTGTGATTCAAGCCTTCCTGTTCTTTTCGTACCCTGTAATAATAATGTTTATGTCTATGATCTATTTTCTGGGTGTCGAATCAAAACTTTGATTGGACATTTCAGTTTAGTTTCTGGATGTGTATTTCGGTCTTGTACACAAGAGTTGTACAGTTCTGGTAATGATATGAACATACTTATATGGGATCCTGATGCTGATAAAGAATCTGGAGATGGAAAGTCACTTAAAAGGTCAACTAATATTGACGTTATAAACTTTTCTGATTCAGATAACTGGTCTGATAATGACTAAAGAATTTGTATATGAAATATATGAACTGCCTCAAATTTTATTTATTGTTTTGACACAGACTTGACTTTGATTAAATCCTAATATATGATGCACTTACCAAAGTAAGCCAAGTTGGCATCTTTTCAGCAATTCCAACCATTTATTAACTGTTGGTTTGATGACAACAAATTGAAATTTTGCCTCCTAGGATGGACCATTGGCTTGGATTTCACCCTTGACTTTTAAAGTATTTGAACTGTTGGATTTTGGTATATTTTGTAATTTGTATGGACTTTTCATTAAAATTTGATATTAAGTTATTAAAGAAATGTCTTGTGGTTTTCTTTCAGTTTCAACAGTTAGTAGAATAATGTAGTTAAATAGAAATATAGTTTAAAATGCAATTTGGGTCTAGCTTTAAAAAGAAACAGAATTGGCAATACCTGTATATCGATAGAGGATTTTGAGGAGGACACAGCTGATCTAGTTGCATTTAATTTATCTGCAATTTGATTAAAAGTAATTAATTTTTACCAACTATTTTTTTTATTTCTTGTTGTTAAAAAGCATTTGTAGGTTATTAAAATTAAGTTTGTTCTAGATGAGAGGAATACATTGTTCATGTACTCTGAAAAGTCATTAACAATCTGGAAATAATTGAGGTTTTTTTAAGTATTCTCTGCTTACATTTACAAAATACATTTTCTGCATAGAAATATATGCAAGTTAATCTGATACATTGAGGACAATTTTTTTAAATATTGTATTTGTAATTTACATTACTTATGCATTCTATAATTGAATTAAAAAATGTACTATTCATGTTGGTGTATATGAATGCCAAGCCGCCTTTGCATTCAGTTAACTGGTTTCCCCCTGTAACGCCCTAAAACGTAAACTGCTTTTTTTTTCCTCTGAGGTGGGTAATTGGTCATCCCCACTCAACAAATGCTTTTAGAACATCTTGTCACCTAATTTGTGTTAAATAATCATCAGGTGTTGGGGGTCGATTTCTCACTACATCTGCTTCTTCAGTCTGGATCGGATATTCCTGTCCCTGTCACTCTTGTGAGATTGTTTGCTTTTAAAATACCTCGGGATAGAAGAACTTTGACTCAGGAAGAGATCGAAACAATCGACAGATGAATCAGATTTGGATACGAGTGATGAAGATGAAGAATCGGGAAACAATTCAATTAGTGTGGATGTCACCGCTAAAGCTCGAAAGCCGTTAATTTGCACATTACATAGCTAATCTGCAGATTAACTGATTTGCTCCGTTAACGTGCGGAATCAAGAGTTTCCCGCATTTAACCTAGGTAATGTGCACATTAACGGCTTCATTATCGTTAAAGTTACAAAGTTTGTATCTCTCATTTCCTTTCCCCACATCTTCCCTCTCCACTTTTAGTTTGGTTTCACCTGTTTATCTCATTTTCTTCCCCCCCCCCTTACACCGTTCCCTCCACTTTAGCCAAATCGCCAGCGTCTTGTCGCCGGTTGTTTTTATTTCTCACTAGCCACTGCGTGGCTAGCCTAGCGTTGCCCGTGCCCGTGGTGTAAGGTATTAAACTGGTGTAAAATTTTCCGCAGATTTCAAATCCGTTGAAATTTTTAATCTATCTTTAACGATTTCGATTTTACGAAAAAGAACTAAACAATGCCAGTCAATTTTTTTTTTTGCTCTCCTTTGCTGAAATCGAATAGGGCAGGAAATGCAATCTCTTACGAAAATATAAAAGATATGTTCAATTTAAAAATTCTTTATTTGAAGAAAATCATATTTTTAGGTATCGATCTAATATGAAATTTTCTGCAGATTTCAAATCCGTTGAAATTTTACTCTATCTTTAACGGTCTAGGAGATAGAAAAAAAAACTAAGTAACTCCAGTTAAAAGATTATTTGTTTTTTATCGCCTGCTAGAAAATTATTCCTCCACGCAAAATCAAAGTGGAAACGAAAAAAATACATTTAGAATCTGATCATCTATGCTGTTGTATTCAATAATGATTCAATTTCATTAAATTCATTTTAAAATTCGCCACGACCCAAATTTGCAAACAATTTGGACTTAGATAGAAGATTCGTCAGGCCTTTGCGTGGCAAGAAATATACAAACACTTATTTTTATAATATTAATTAATAATTTGTGTCGGCTGCCAGTGCGTAGCATTGTTGATTGTATTAACTTGATTCTTTAGGATATCGAAAAATATGTAAATAACGTGTTAATTTCTTTAAGGTAATACGTTCGGAGCACTTTCTTTAAAAAATGCTATGCAGAAGCAATTTAATATTATTTTTATAATCATTTGTGTTCAAAGTTAATTTTGCACTAATTAAATAAAATTAGAAAAAGAAATTTAACAAAAAATTAAATTTTGTGTGTAAATTTGAAGGTTTTTTTTTTTTTTTCAAAAGTTTGAGAAATGATACAAGGTATACAATTTAAATTAGCAGCAAAAAAAAAAACATGATCAGAGAACTTCATATTGTTATCTAGTGCTTCTACTAGAAGTAGAAAGATATTTAAAAATAAAGGTTTTATGACCCATCGAAAAACCATGTTGCAGCATCGATATTCAAATGCAAGCTCATAAATAAGAAAAAAATAAGGATATCAATATGATTCTAGTGCATGCACTAACAAACACTGCTCATAAAAAATTTTATAAATATTTTTTTTTCTATTAGTCGCACATTAAAAGTTAAAACTGTTTTAGAAGCACAAAAGTACAGGAAATTTGTAAGAAGAATAAAAATTCAAATTTTCGTCAAAATTGTTTTTTTTTTCAACGTATGCGAATACCTTAATTGTAATAATATTTTTAAACCGTTTGATTCTTTCTATTTTGTTTTTTAATTGATTGATTCTATCAACTAATATGTTGATTGTATTAATTTGATTCTTTAGGTATCGAAAAATAAATAACATGTTAATTTAAGCGTGCAGAAACGTTGCTGTTGTTCCAGCAAATATCTTATTTTCACTTTAACGAGTGCCTAGTAGGTAATGTGCAGATTATCTTGGTAATTTGAGAAATGAAACAATTTTTGGCACTTTAACAGATCACTCTTTAATCTGCACATTACCCAAAAAATCTTGAATAACTGATTACTGCCCTTTAGCGATAACATGGATAGTGAATCCAAAGATGAAGAGAATATTGGAATTCCTCAAACTGAAAAATTGACGGTACCATTTGAATGATATTCAGAAGTGGTTGAGAACAAATGCATAAAGGTCACCCAATTCGACAATTTTTCTTGTCCCGGTCACATGTTACCATCTGGCTTTTCAGCGTTGGACTATTTAAAGTTGTTGATGACTGATGAGCTATGCGAACGCATCAGGATTAACACCAATAAGTATGCAGACTTTTGTGCCAAAATGCGAGGATTTGCAGATGAGAAATGGGAACCATCAAAGATCTGGAATTTCTTTGCAGTTCTGCTTGTAATGAGTATTGTATGCTTGCCTGGAATCACTGATTACTGGTTCAAAAACGAAACATTTGGAAATACAAGAGTGAAAATGATGATGAATAAAAATAGATTTTTACTTATTGAACACTATTTTCATATATCTGATAGGGAATATGAACTCGGTAAAGTGAAAATTTCATTTTCACACAAAACGTAGAGCCATTATTAATATACTTGAGCAAAAAATTTTCCAAGCGTTTTAAGCTGTACGCTCACTTATCAGTTGACGAAGCACTTGCTAAATTCAAGGGACGTTTGGGCATTATTCAATATATGTCCTTAAAACGCTGCATAAAAATTTTAATGCTGTGTACACCTTATTTAAGATACTTCCTTTGAAATATACTGCGGAAAGAAAGACAACACCCCGCTATCAACTAATAGATTTGGGATATGGTGTAGTGCACCTAGTACGACAACCCATAAAAGCCACACAATATAGTTTGATCGCTTTTTCAGTAGCGTGGTACAGATGAAAGATTTTCTGAAAATAGGGATATATTGTGAAACTGATGGGATACCGAAACAATTTGCCTAAAGAATTAAAAAGTTTTCAATTAATCGGGATTTAAGGAAAAACTACTACTTTAATAGGGTAATAGACAGTTGGAACGCGTTGCCTGAAAATATAGTTAATTCAAAGGGAGTGTACGAATTTAAGACACAATTGGATAGTCAGAGGGAATTGGGGAATTCATAAACAAAGGACCAGCCTTGTTGGGCTTGAGCCTGTAGCTGGTCGTCAATATTTGTATTTGTAATTAAAGATCCTACATAAAAGTAAATGTTTTCAGTGTAGGAACTGTCCTAAAAAGCTGTATATTACCTGTGTAGACAAAAAAACAACTGCACATATTACCTACAAATGTAAAAAAATAACTGGTGCTTGGTCGCTAAAAGAAAAGGATCTGATAAAAATTTAGTAGTCCCTCGTAGCTTCAGCGGATTACAATAATCATCTGAAGAGTTGATTTGGCTGACGAACGCAAAAAATATTTTTCAGTGGCTGGGAAATCATCTAAATGGTGATGATATGCGTTTTCTTTCCTACTTGACGCTGCACTATAGCAATGGCTACATTTTGCACAAAATTACCAACTCTCCACCGAAAAAGCGATCGTATCAACTCTGATTTTAAATTGGAACTGATTGACGAACTGGCAAAAGAAGGGTGTCGAAAAAGAAAAATTTCCGAATATTTTCATCAACTCCTATTCATAATCATAAAAAAAGAAAAATTGATGGACACAAAAGGACTTGGGTCATTGTCGAAAGCTGGGACTTAAAACTACCACGCTCTAAACCAAATATAGTTCTTGCCCCATTTTTGGTTTAAGGACAAAATATCAGTCTGGTTCCTTAGAACGAGCTCAATGGTTCCAGCAAATTCTTCAACCTCATCAGTGGAATCCTCACAATGTGAAATTTCACATGGGTATTCACCTAACTAATTGTAATGGCCTTTATTTGCTCTTCCATTTCTGGTCGCTAAATACCTAAATATGTGACAGTTTAGTTTGAAGTCAACAGCTAATCCTCCATTTGTAATGAGTATGTTTTAACAAACGAGACTGTTGAATCCGAGTGACTCAAACTTTTATTTCCTAGTTGTAGTTACACACAAAGTTAATTTTATTCAGATTTATAAAAATATGTAGTATATTTCAGGACATACTAAAAAAAAAGCAAATAACCCCAAAAGTGTATTTAAATTTATGAATAACAAAGCGTTGCTCGGGTTTCAAATATGACCGCGACATTTCCCTGCGTTAACTCAAATACACAAATCCTGTAAAACGTGTTTCCTTGTCCATGTCCATTTATTGCAGGAAAACAAACTTAAATTTTAAATTGGGGCTTCGAGGTGCACTTTTAGGACTACCTGTGTACCAATATTTCATGGCTACAGATTGGTCTGAAGACCGGTAAGAAATATACTTTATAACACTGCGGAAAACATAGGCTAAGTGTACCAAATTTGGTGTGGATTGGTCAAACGGTGTAGATTTGTATAGAGAATATACATACATCCTTTTTTATATATACACTAGCAAAATACCCGACCTTACTCGGTTTGAATTGGTTTACTCTAGATTGAAGAGATAATCAAAATATATAATGACTTACGTTTTTTGTAGAATAAAAATTTATTTTAACATCTTTCTCCATCTTTATATTTTCTACAACTTACTTTGGACACAGATCCTACACATGCATATCCATTCCTGTCAGGGCCGCCCATAAATTTCCCGGGCCCCCCGACCAAATTTTCGGGCGGGCCCCTAAGTTTTTTTCTTGTGTAGAAAGTTTTAATTTCCCAAGTATCCATATATTTACAAATACCCAACTTCAGAAATGTACAAGCAAACCCATAATATATTAATAATGAACTGGTAAGTAATAATGGAATTAAATATGTATATGTGCTATACTTATTACTCCTTGTGGCATGTAAACCAACTAGTCGTTGTCGTAGACTGGTGAAAATGTGAGACCACCTTGAAGGGGTCGTTTTAAGGACTTGAAAAGACTATTTTCTGTTCGATATTTTTTTTTGTCAAATTCAGAAAATAACTCTAAAATGAGGCAGATAATTTCTTGAACAAACCTTGGGGCCGCGGGCCCCTTAAACGTCCGGGCCCCCCGACATTTGTCGGGTTTGTCCCCCCTTATGGGCGGCCCTGATTCCTGTAATACATTTCACATACATCGCACAATTGCTGTATGACAAAGCTACAAAATGACGAAAGGTGATACTAAGGTTACTACTATAAAAGACGATTTATAGGAAGATTTGGAATTCCCTTTCTTAAGTTCTTTTCATGTTCAACTCAATTAATTAAAATTACGATTTACGGGGAGTGCTCTCGCACTCATAGTCAACAAAACAATATTTTTTTACTTGTGGCACTCTTGCCTCCGGTATGCAACATTGTGAAATTTTGCAATCTTCTCCTGTCATTATTACAACGAATTTTTTAATGTTGGAAAAAGCTCCAGTTTGGATTAATAAACATTATTATTCTTTCAATAACGGCATTATTCTTTAAATAACGGAATTATTCTTTCAATAATGGCATAACTACACTTAAAATTTACTGAAAATTTATACTGACTTACCTAACATTTTAAAGTCTAATACTTTGTGGTGCTGTTGCGTGTGATGAGAAGGAAACACATTTATTAAAATAATAAATATTAAAAACAGGAAACAGCAAAGTAAAACAAAATAAAAGATGTCGCAAAAAATTGTTCTAAAGATATTAATTTGTGATTCAATTTCATCTCTTGATCTCGCACAGTTGCCACAACTTACAACTAAAAGTGTACAAAATTTAGAAATGTGAAATTAATACAGAGCGAAAGAACCTGAAAAAATATCACTGCTCGCGCGATCTTGTTCATTCTCGTTTCATTGAAAAATATCGTCTGTCCCAAATATTCGGAAATCGTTTTCATTGCGCAAAGAATAAAAATAAGACTCGAAATAAATGAAGTATCAGAGATGAAATTCCATAAAAAAATAATAATTTTTTGAAGAATAATTACTTTTTCAGCAGTACTGGTAAAGCAATCGAAGTAATCGTAATATTCAATAGACATTCCAATTGTTCCAAAACTACCAAATTATGGTTGATTTAAGTATACTTACTCAGGTGTTTTAGCATGAAACTCAACTAAATATAACAATAAAGAAATGTTTAATATTGCATTCATTAAACTAATAGATAAAGTATAAAATAAAATACAATTCAATCAAATATCTGGAATACAATTCATGTGATGTCTACACAAACACAAAATCGAGCATAGAACAGAAAGACTGACAGACAGACTTTCTCAACCAATGCCACTCACTAAATGAAGATAAGTACTCACTGTATGCAAATTTTCATGAAAATATCTTAAACCGCGTGGACGTGTATAGGGCACAACATACGGACAGACACCAAACGAGAAAAAGGCGGATTCGGCATCAGAAGGGTCCAAAACGGATAGAAAACTTGAAATGGGTCGAAAATATTGAATGTACAAACAAACACTCCATTCTTATTTATATAGATAGATAGATACTATTTTAATTATTATTTTTATTGAGTGGCATTGAAAAAGTCATGATGCACCTGACAGACGCAGTGCAACTAACAGGGTTAAAGAAAAACGCAATCGAACTATGCTATAGTAAACCAATAAAATTATAACTTTCAGTTGAGAACAGACAGATATTAAATAGAATTGTAAAAAATTTATTTAAAGAATTGCTTTAAGGTACCATACTTTCTTAGAGAACATTTGGGTGTGCCTTTTCATCAAACAACACTCCTGGTGTGTTTATAGAAGGCCAAATAAAGAAAAATATCTAGAGCCTCGGTACACTGATAACTGGTTGATTTATAATATAAATTATAGAATAAGGCAACTAGCTCGTGAAACAAACATAAATTTTATATACAAGTATTTACATTTTACGAAAAGATAACAAATACGTAGCTTACGTAATAAAATAACAAGAACTATGCAGCAGCGCATCCGAAGCTTGCGATATGGAATGAAAGTTCTGGATTGAACTGGACATCACTTTCGGAGCGCCCACTGCAAAGCAGCTCTTCTCATCTAAAGTAAAAGAATCGAAACAAGATAGTTCTTAAAAGAGGGTGATTGTTAGAAAGGTAGGTGGAAGAGCTTATCGCAGAACGGGACGCTTTCGCGGAATCCCTCACGCTTTCAACACCCCTTGGCGAGTTGGCGAAAGCCGGCTGTATCGCCAACTGCGAGAACTATATCGGGCTACGCGAGACAAGACGACAGTTTCGTATACCCTCTTGCTGCCATCTGTTGACTCAGAAAGGAATCTTTTTATTACAAGTTTTTTTTCTGTTTTAAATGTTTTACCTCAGTTACAAATATGTATTAAATACATAAAATAATATATGTTTTTGCGACACACCCTAATATCTTAAACAATAAATATGAAATAAAACAACTTTAAATATTTGTTTCCTTTGAGAATACATGTATAAAAAATGTCTCCTTAACAGCCCAAATGCAAATGCTATAATTATAGGATATGAGTTAGAAAAAACTTTGTTTCAAAGTTATTGAAAACAGTCAAAATAGAATATTTTTTCAATTTAAATTTTGTAATCTTGAGCTCAAATGAGTGAAACTAATCAAGAAGTGTATTTGTTTACAAAAAATTACTTTAGTTAAATCTTAATACTTATTATTGATAACTGCTTTTACTAATATAAAAAATATCTACTACTAGTTGTCTCCCCAAACAGTGGCGGGATTATATTAAGTAGGCGATCAAACAACAGATTTGATTCATAAGAAACTATATTATGAAAATAAAAACACTGGGTTATAAAGGCGAATAATTTCCATAATAAAAAACGTAATTGATTTATCCGCCTCCCCCCTCGCATCTTAAACAAATACATACTCATCAACTCTTTCTATTTGACGAGTTTTGAGTAAGTGATCATTTTATATCGTAAAAATCATAAATAAACGCAATTGACTAAATTTCAAATAAATGTAAACATATACAATCTGTTTACATGGGATACTTCTTACACCGCCTGCTCCTTATATCAACCAATATTACGAAGTAGTTACAATAGAGATAGATAAAGTAAAACATAAATAATCATGTTATATCTTGAATGTCAACATAATATATATAGAATATCCAAAAAAATCAGACGGAAAATCGTAGCACTCAGCGAGAAAAATATGGCGATCTTCTAAACAACTTAGTAGGGTTGCTCGAGAAATTGAGAAGGATTGCCAATTTCCCCAGCTTTTGGTTCTCAAAGTGCTTTATATCGCCAACTCGCCAAGGAGTTCTCAAAGCGTGAGGGTTTCCGCGAAAGCGAACGGGACAGCTGATGCAGAAACAAGCTGTCCGAAGACGAGAAAAGCTCTTCTAGAGCACACTGCATTTTATATTGTGGTTTTCTGCGGAAAAGTTGGAATGTCCTGATTAAGTATTCACCAACTCCTTTACAATTATGTTTATGAATATTTTGCTATTAAGAGGCAGGGTTGGCAAAAACCCAGCCCGCCCGGGTTTTTGGAGTATTTGTAAATACTTGTTTAATATTGTGCGAATTTCTTGTCTTTTTAATGTTTGACATATAAAAATATAAACTACTTTCATTTTTAAAACTTTTAAACAAAAATAGCTAAGTTTGGTTGAATAGTTTCATGTTCTAAAGCCAAGGGCGTAATCAGAAAATTTCTTTCTGGAGTGGGAGAACGCATTGTGATCGCGTATTCTTTAGAGTTTGAGGTTTTGCATTTTTTTCCTTTGCCTAGGTCCCACCTCCTTCCCGCTACTGGAAAGCTTGTTAAACATAATGCACACAAACAAAATCAGGTTCAGCCAATAATTTTTTCACACAAAGGGATGTAGATCCGTGTCATAGTGTGTTGTAGAAAAAAGCTTGTTCTAAAAATGGTAGTCTTTCATAATAGTATATCATACATTTATTGTAAATTTCTCTGACTTCATGAACTATATTTTTTTACAAGCAATGGTTCAATTTGTATACACATTTTTGGTGCCTCTTTGTGTAACAGATTTATTAGCAGCAAAAACGTCTAAAGCAAGTTTTAAAATAAATATAAATGTGTGTGTGCTTACAAGGTCAAATTCTAAGCAATAACACAGATATGTAACATTTTAGAAACAGTGGTATAATCGTGCAATTTATAAAAATTATAATTTATAAAATTTTAATGTATCCCAAATCTTTTGCAGAAAAACCCACTTTTAGCAAAAACCCAGCGGGTTTTTGTAGGTGGGCTCGATCTGCCATCTCTGGTAAGTGGTAATACTACAAGTTTTATTTTTTAATTGAGCTTGTGTAAGCGAAATACAATCGAACTAAAAACGGTAAGCTTTAACTTTTTTTAAAAACAAACCCGATAGTCAAAAATACAACCCTCCGCGAATACAATGCTCCGCGAATTTGCTCCGCGAAATAAAAAATACGAAATTTGTATCACCAACTTTTGATTGCATCGAATTTATTTATGAACCAATTTTAAAAATAATGGTACCGTAAGAAACAGTATAGTCTGAGGTATACTGCGCTATTTTCAAAATAAAAAACTAATAGTAATAAAATATAGATACGGCAGTTTTAAAAAAAAGTAACAAAAATGTCCTGATTGTTCCCGAATTTCAAAAAAATATTATCAAGAACCAAATTGAAATTTCAAAAAAAAACTCGACGAGCTGCAAAAATTTACGTTGAGAGGTACTCTTTAAAAAAAACTCACGGCTGAAGACTGAAAATGTGTATGTGTTTTGCTCACTCGCGGAAGAAATTTCGCTTCTTCTATTTTGACACTTAATAAACCCTAAACTAATAGCCGCATCGGAAAAAAAATCTTAATAATTGTCCAGGGAATACGATGAAGAACAAATCATGTTAATTTCGTTTTTTTTTTCCTATCAGTACTTTCTCGGGAAATCGTTTAAGAATCGAGCTAAACAACACAGTTTTCAATCCTGCGGCGTCGGCGGCAACTTTTTTTAATATAGAGAGATAGAGATATACATATATATAATGGTGTGAACATATTGTAACACTTTAAACACGGCTTCTCTGACCAAGCAGACAATATTCAAGAATTTCTTAATTGGAGGTTATAAAATTCCTTTCAAGTGATCAACTGTCCATAACTAACGCTAGAAGTATTATTACAGCACTCTATTTGACATTACATCTGTCATGAAGTTCTGGTCACTTGAAATAAACCCTCTTAATCTTACATTACGATCTCATAAATCTCAACTCAAGATTCCATTGACATGTGGTTTTCAGCTGAAAGCTACTTAGAACGCTGGTAGAGACCTGAGAGTGCGAGAGGACGCGCTCGTTAACCTTTGCCGAACCCTTCTTGTCTCAAAATATCTGTAACTTTGCTGTAAATATCTGCTAAGCTGTAGGATGTGATAATAACTGTTGTAGTGGTGAAACCCAAAGATCTTGTTCTTTTATGCTATCATTTCTTACTGTCATCACTCCCTTTCATCCGGTACAATATATATATATATATATATATATATATATATATATATATTGTATATATATATAATGTGTGTGTGTGTGTGTGTATCAGGGCTTGAAATACCCGGGTGCACTGTGCACATGAAAATAAAACTGTGCACTTAATTTTTTCCCGTTAGGTGCACCAAACGTTAAAAAAAAAAAAGGGGGGGGGGACATGTTTTATGTTATTTTGATGTTTGAACAAAATATTAGTATCGACCTCTCTGGCTCTAAAGCAGGGATGACCAACCCGCGGCACGCATGCCACAGTGTGGCACGGCGGAGATTTAACAGCAACACGCGAAGACTTATTGAAAAATTGAAAAAATAAATGTTGCCTTTAGGAACTTTATCAAAATCCGTAGAAACCCTATTCATACGCTACTGAAAATAACAGCGCCGGAAAGCGTCACTGCTATACACCAGTACATCGATGCAGTAAGACTGCGAGGTCATGGGATGAGCTCGATGGTTTGAGTTTGCGCCGTTGAGCTTTGCTTTGGGGCCGTTGTGTTTTGGTATGGTAGTCCGTTCTTAAGCGAGTGCGACACTCTGGTTGTTGGCTCAATTTATTTTAAACTGTCGAGCAAGACGTTAATTTTTTTAAACTGTTTTTAGATTTTGGCGTCGTGCGCGTTGTTTATAAATTTTATTTTCATTGTGTTCATGAGTACACCTTCGACATCTGAAAGAAAATATGAAGAGGATATTGCAATTCGTTATTTTAACACTGTCCGGGGAGAATAAATTTTGTTTACGCATCAAAATACTTCCAAGCCTGCTTGTTTCATAAGTGGAATTCGTGTAGCACTGCCGAAAAAATTTAACCTGGATTGGACCGACATTTCCAACAACTGCATAGTGATTTCAACAGCAAATATCCTGTCTGTTCACACTTGCGAACGAAATTTATCAATAAAAAAGATATCTTTAGCCGGCCAACAATCCTTGTTCCAGAAGAGAAATGACGAAATGGAAACTATGGTGAAGGCTTCTTATGAATTTTCTCTGTTGTTACTAATTCTGACGGAGAGGAGATAATAAAAATAGCATTTTAATATTTACCTAAAATGTCGATTATAAACGTCAAAAATATGGTTGATAATATAGCTTTGTTAGAAATACCGTCATGCGTCGTAAAGATGACCAGGGCCAGGTTGTTGGGACAGAAATTGTCTCTGGACTACAATATTGCAAATACTTTTCATTAACTTAGGATGAAAGCTGTGACATCACAGACAATGCGCAGCATATTTGTGCGTTACACAAACGATAATTTTGATATTGTGGAAGAACTTCTTGATTTGCGCCAACTATTTTCAACTACAGATGAGGACATTTTTAAAGAACTTTAAAATGTAACTGAAGTTAAAGTACAGTGGACAAAATTAGATAGTGTTTTCACAGATGGAGCGCCTTGCATGGTTGGTAGGATAAAAGGTTTTTTTACATTGCTTGAAAATTATTTGGGAAGAAAAGTTTTTAAGTATCATTGTTTCATCCACACATCAAGAAGCTCTTTGTGCCAAGGACTTAAACCTGTCTTCTGTTGTTGACCCTGTAGCGCGCTGTATCAACAAAATATGAGCTAGAGCTCTGAATCGACGAGCTTTTCCCGAAAGAAACGAAAGACGATGGCGAGTTACTCTTTCATTGTAGTGTTCGCTGGTTTTCCAAAGGAAGTGCACTCGCGAGATTTTCGAATTTGAGGGAGTGTGTTTTAAAATATCTGGAAGGAAACAATGAACTACCCAGTGAGTTCTTGCTACTCAAGAATAAAGATTGGCTATGGGATTTAGCTTTTCTCACTGATATTATAGAACATTTAAGTAATTAAAATTTAAGATTACAGCGAAAAGATTGTATTTTCCTACCCTAGTTCGTCATATATCTTCTTTTGTGAAAAAAATTTTGCTTTTCTTGTCTCCATTTTGGAGATAAAAGATTAACACAATTCACATTAATGCAGGAACAAGCAAACTCAAACAAAATCGCTGGGCCGTAACAGGTTTATACAGGAAGAAGGTTCACTTGTGCCACTGCCACCATAACTTTCCGACGATCGAAACTTTTTCCAGTTTGCTCTATTAAAGCGACTGTCGCGACCGCCGTGCGTCGGAGAAGGGTGAATTTAGATGTTTAAATATTTTTATTTACTATCTACAGAGGTTGTTCGCACATTTTTTAGACGATTTTGGTTAGCGGTAATAAAAAATCGTTTGCTGCAAAAGAAATAATTGCAGTTGTACTATGTTTTTAAAAGTCAAAATTATGGTCTGCGGCTTGAGAGGTTTGTTTTTATTCAAAATGGCGTTTTTAACGAAGCAGTGGTTCGAAGGCTATATTTATGCTCTTTCCGAAGAGAAATATTCATATTCCGTTACCCAAAAACGATGTGAGAGTCATGGTTTTGTGATATCTAAAGCGTCGATACGTAATATCGTCAACAAGAAATTAAGAAAACGTCAAATTGGAGCCTCAAGTGGGACAAAAATTCCAAACAAGTATCCAAGGAAGAAAGAACGTCTTAGACTATTGCAAAGGTACGTTGTTTAATGTTAAAAAAAAATCCCCCTAGTGAAAGGACAGTTGCAAAATAATTAAAATGCTCGGTGTCCACTGTAAACAAAATGATAAACGTTGATTTAAATCTTAAGAAAGCGAAAAATGCAATGTGCATCGTCTTTCTCCAAAGCATATCACTGAACGCAGGACACACTGCCGAATTCTATATAAGAAACACTTATCCAAAGAAAAATGGAAAAAAATTGTCACAATAGATGAATCATGGGTGTATTTAAATGATTGCAGCAAAAAAAAAGAGCCATTTATTATCATAAAAGGGGAGAAAAAAATTTAAGTACATCTTTCACAGAATCGAAAGAAAGTTTTTCTAAGGGATTCATGATTGTTGCTGGTTTTTCATATAATGGCAAGTTAAAAATAATGAGATTGGAAAAAAATGTCAAGATTAAGTCCAAATATTATCAGGAACATATTTTATCGCCAATTTTTCTGAATGAAATACCATAGCTTTACCCACAGTGCCATCAATCTGTGGAACTCCATAAAGACAAAGCTAGCAAAACACAAGAATTTTATGTAATTTAGTTTTGTGTATACAATATACATTGTCTAAAAAATGTGTGAACAGCCTCTGTACTACTAACCTATCTAAACATACCTATCTAATAAAGTAGATTACATTACCCCCAAGGTTCTAATTAAGGGTAACCCCAAGGTTCAATTTTTGATTAATAAACTGACTTTCTCGATTTAAAGTTTTATGTTTCGTGCGGAAAATCTGACATTAATGTGTCTGCGATAAACAATGATTTTAAATTTCCAGTTATTAATATTTTGGGACTCAAATATTTCAAAAAAATTTACTATAGTATGATTGCTGGTCAACTGGTGTGTTTCAGAAAGATTTGCAACTCTGAATCTAACTTTCTCTTGCAATGTAATTTTTTATCTAAAAAAACACTTCTCAACAATAAATACCTTTTTTTTCTTTAATACTATTCTAGAAAGATTTAATAATACGTATCTACAATTCTGTAACCGATGATTAATCCTATTTCTAAACTACTTCTAAAATGTATTAGTTGCCTTTCAATTCTACTGTACTGTATTTGAATTTCATTTTAAAATTGGGGCTGGAGACAAGCTTTTTTATTCGACTTAAAATAGAAATCGGAACACTCGGTTCTTTATAACTGAACATGAACATATCTTTCTTTTTTTTTTCCCCATATACGAATACTAACATTTTTATTTTTATAGTTTCAATGCAACAAGAATTTAACTTATGTTAAATAATGTTAAGTTTTTGTTGAACGAAGTGGCATTTTGTGACGATCTTCCGGCTGGTATCGCCGGTCTCCTGGCTGCTGTTACGAGTTTGATTTCGTTTTCTTCTTACTCTTTTTATATTGTTTTGTTTTGTGTGTTTACTTTTTAATGGTGTTTGAGCAATTTTTAGCGTGTTGCTGCTCATACGTATAAATTTGTGTTGTCTGGGTCAGGCTCCTTCCGGATGACGTCCTGATCCACCAACACTTTCATTTTCCAAAACTTCCTCAAAATGTTTTTATTTAAAATTTCCTTTTGTTTTTGAAATTATATTCTTTGTTATGTCTGTAGCTTCAGCGCGCTTGCATAGTTATTTTTGACTTTCGTTTTCTGGTTGAATACAACCCTGTTGTAATTAGAGCTAAAAGGGCCACTGTCCAAAATTCCTGAATTCGAGTTTAATGCACCAATGAACTCTAAATAATAAACTTTACGCCTTAATCCTGTTAAACTATTAGTAAACAACATTAGATTAATACCTAAAATATGAAGAAAACAAATTACGTACAAATTTACGTGATGCAGATAACAGTTGTGCAGAAACACGCAGGTCTCGCAGAGGTGTAGTTTCTTTCTACGGTGGAAGTGCAATTACCTGGCGAAGCAAGCTACAGGAAGCCATATCCAATTCAATTACAGAAGTATAGTTCATGGCATGCTGGCAGGTTTTGAAATGTAAACAGTTCTTGGAAAGCATGGACAAACTGGCCATTAAAATGTGATGCAACAGATATATAAACAGCTCTTGAAAAGCTTGATGGAGGGAAAGCAGGGATAAACTATGACCACGAACATATGATGCAGGCAGGTTTTGATATTTAAACAGTTCTTGAAAAGCATGGATAAAATTACCATGAACATGTGATGTAGCAGATATATAAACAGTTCTTGAAAAGCGTGATGGAGGAAAAGCTGCTTCTTAAAAGCTTGTCAGATTGCAAATTGGACACGCCAGGCAATTTTTACCAGCATTGGTGACTGCAGATGCACTTGATGCTGAAACAATCCAGAACTTGTCTTGAAAGACTTGCAGCAAATCGAAAAGATGTGATCGGAATCCATCACAAAATGTTGTTTGGAAAAATCACCAAATAACAATACGAACTCGAAACAAACAATACTATACTGCTGTTTGTAAAAAATGCAACACCATGAAGGAGTCATCAGAATTAAATGAAATTTAATACACAAACGGCTTGGATTAGTACAAATCAATGAATAAATTTTCAAAGCAAAAAAACAATATTAAGTGTCCGAAATCAGTATTTGGTGTAGCCACCATGCGATGCAATAAGTTCTGCTATACCACGTGGCATGGAGTGAAACAGATGTTGAATTTCTGCTTGTGGAAGAGAATTCCATATTGTTTGTATGCGCACCCAAAGTTCGTTTTTTGAAGCTGTAGGACGCGGATCATGAGCGAGACGCCGACCAACCAAATCCCACACATGCTCAATAGGCGACATATCCGGCGAATAAGCAGGCCAAGGAAGAAGTTGCATGTGTTGGGCTGAAAAGAAGCATCGAACATTCCTTGCAACACGTGGGCGTGCATTATTCTGTTGAAAGATAGCTCCAGGGATGCCTTGAAGGAAGGAAACGACTTCGGGCTCTAGCACTTCACGGACGTACCTGTTGCTATTCAGATTACCCTCAATTCGTAGCAGCTGAGATCGTCCATGATACGAAATCGCACCCCAAACCATAACTCCGGGTGTTGGGCCACTATGACTTTCAATAACGCACTCTGGAAAGCAGCGTTCACCGGCATAGCGTCTAACACGAATGCGGCCATCATGGTTCCACAAAGTCAGAAAAGACAAAGTCAGACGCAGCCGTCGATGGTTTGGCGTGAGGGGGATCCTGTATAAAGGAATCCTTGCACGCAGTCCACGGTGCAGTTGACGTCGGCGAATTGACGAAGTCGACATTAGTACACCTGTAGCAGTAGACTAAAGTGCTGCCAACTGCCTGGAGGAAGCTGTACGGTCATTCACCGCCATGTGGACCAGGTGTCTATCCTCGCGCGATGATGTCACCTTCCGTCGTCCACTCCCAGTTTTTCGAGTTGTCCGGAGATCGTCCGTCCCCTGCCTCCAAACTCGCATCACTGTGGAACTGTTCCGCTGAACACGAGCTGCTATTGCGCGATAGGAAAATCCTCATTTACGAAGGCCGATGATTCTCCCCCGTTCAAACTCCGTAAGTTGTTGAAATTTCACACTATTTCACCGTGGAGGCATACTTAGGTCTCACTAAACGTTCGCCACTAAAAAATAACCATGCACTATTTTCAACGTCCCGCTACAGCCCTCTATTTATACGCTTTTAGCAACTGTTCAGAGGGCGCTGCTCACACCACGCATGCATGGTGGTTCTGAAACTTTACAACTTTGCATAACATTCTGTAATTGACATTTGCTGCAAATTTCATTTCATTCGGATGATTCCTTCATGGTGTTGCATTGTTTACAAACAGCAGTGTAAATCTGATCATGCCAAATCTAAATAAAAGTAAATAGCTAATAGCCAATCGTATCGCACTCGGGAAAAATTTCAAACTGATATAATAAATAACAGTTTGACTTAACCAAAAAAACGTGTATAATCGGTTAACCGTGGCTCCATCCACTTGTCTTGTTTATTTACATTCACTGTTACTTATTTAATTTTACTTATATACTCTCAAACCCAAGGTAAAGTAAGGTAATTTTAGTTAACGTCGTACTATTGCAACACAACGGGCTATTGACGACGGTCCGGGATCAGTCCCTTAATTAAGGGAAACATCCGAGGACAACACCTCGTAATTTTGAACCACGGTCAGATGACGAAGCAACACCTGAGCTGGCACCCCACTCTCCAAACTTCCACACCAACCCAATGTCTCTCAAATTTAAAGTTCCTCACTTTGGGTTGGTGTGGAAGTTTGGAGAGTGGGGTGTCAGCTCAGGTGTTGCTTCGTCATCTGACCGTGTTTTAAAATTACGAGGTGTTGTCCTCGGATCTCTCCTTTAAGGGATTGATCCCGGACCGTCGTCAATAGCCCGTTGTGTTGCTCTAGTACGACGTTAACTAAAATTACCATTACCATTACCATTACTTCAAACTCAAAGTGGAGGCTAAGTGAAGTAACTTTTTTCAACCAATGAGATGAGGTTGGCTCAATGAATCAAGCTGCCCTGAACAACTTTTAACAGCATAAGAGCCGCACCACTCGCTTGAGAGAGTCGCGCTATGGCCACCACCTAGTCCAGGGGTCGGCAACCTGCGGCTCGCGAGCCGCATGCGGCTCTTTTGATGTAAAGTTGCGGCTCTCCAGTTCCACACGAAAAAATTAATAATTTATCATCAAAACCCTTAAAAAATAAGAGAAAATATTTTTAAGTTCCTAATTTCTCAATAGACTCTATTTTCATAATCGTTAATTACAAATCTCTTCGCGTAACATGACCGTAATGAGATAAATTTGAACTATTGTTTTGTTCTTAGAGATGAAACTCCGTGACCATGTTTATCTTTCAGCCAATTGCATTCCATTTCCCTCTCACCCAAACAGCCACCGTCTAGAGTCTAGACAACACGTCTAGAGTCTAGACAACACGTCTAGATGATCAGATGGTGAGATCTCAGATGGTGAGTACGTCAAAGATTGTTTTATACGTGCATCTGAAGAACTGTTTCGTAATTTTGAAAACAAAGCAGAAATCATGAAAAAAATCAAAGATTTGATATTATCTGCTAAAACAGTACAAGATAGAACTGCTAAAATGTACTCAAATGTAACACATATGCAAGTGGAAGACATTCAACTGGCTTCTGCCTTATCACTTGCTATAGATGAGTCTTGCGACATAAAAGTCACGGCACAAAATACCCTTTTCGTCAGGTATATGTCGTCCAAGGTCCAAAAGAAGAATTGCTAGGATTGCTACCGCCCTCCGGGCAAACTCGTGGAGAAGATATAGCAAATGTTGTGCAAAAATGCCTGGAAGACAATGGAATCGATATTAATAAAATCGTTTCTATAGCAACTGATTTAGACAGAAGTATGACAGGAATACCCATAGAGGGGTAACATCAATTCTTCAGAAAAAAATAAACCACGAAATTCTAACGTTTCACTGCATAATTCATCAAGAAGCGCTTTGTTCCCAAACATTTCCGGCCAAAATAGTTGAGGTCATGAACTTGGTAATTAAGATTATTAACAGCATCTTGACAAAGCACTCTACCATCGCCAGTTTAAAGATTTCCTTGAAGAAATAGATAGCCAGTTTTCTTACCTACTTCTGCACAATAAAGTGCGATGGCTTTCCAGAGGTAACATATTGCAACGTTTTGTTTTGTGCTTGAGTGAAATAAAAACATTCTTCAGTGAAAAAAGCATTGACCATCCCGAACTGGAAGAAGACAAATGACTGCAAATATTCAACTTCATGGTAGATACCACAATGAAACTAAATCTAAAACTGCAAGGAAATGGCAACTCAGCCAACGCCTTGATTGAAGAAGTAGTTTGTTTCGAAAAAAAATTACTTCTTTTTGTTGAAGACATGGAGAGCGGTAAATTACTTCATTTTAAAAATCTGAAGCAATATCGCGATGAGACCAATGCAACTATTGACACCAATTACTTCATCATAGCTTTAAGAAACATGAAGGATGGATTCGCTGAGAGATTCGAGCAATTCAAAACAAACAAAAGTACTCTCGCGTTCATAGTAAATCCTCTCAACACAAATACAAATGACATCAACATTGAGCCATTTGGAATTGATGCTGGATCGCTTCAAATGCAATTGCTAGATTTGAAAACAAAAGTCTTGTGGAGTGGCAAGTTCACAGAGCTCAAGAGCAAGTTGGAAGAGTTGGAGGTCCAGAAATGCATGCACATCGCGCAGCACAAGTGGACAGCTCTAAAAGAAATTCCGCGAGTTGAGGCCCTCATATTCGGCGCATGGAATAGTCTTCCAGAATGCTAAAGTGAGGTAAAGAAGTTGGCATATGGAGTGCTGACGATCTTCGGGTCGACATATTCGTGCGAGCAAGCGTTCTCTTGCATCAATATATTAAAAAGTAAAGTTAGAAGTCAACTAACAAATAAAAATCTAGAGTCGTGCTTGAAACTTAAAACAACAAGTTATAAGCCAGATTTAATCAAACTTTCAAAAGGCATGCAAAGCCAATGCTCACATTGATGTAACTATCCATATTTGTGTTTTTAAATGAATAAATATTATTCCGTATTTAAAGCCGTTGAAAATTTTTAGGGGCTCTTTAAAAACTGGGAAATTTTGTAAATTGTAACTTTTGGCTCTTCCGTTTCAATAGGTTGCCGACCCCTGACCTAGTCTATAGATTCCTAACAGAATTATACCTTGTTTTTCCATATAACCTCTATAGAATTTTTTTTTCTATAGAAACGAAATTTATTTCATAAAAATCTATAGAGCTCTATGGAACTGTAAAATTTTTCGTAAAGGATTCAAATGATTAATGAATAGAGTGCCAATATAATCAGAATGGCGACATACGGGAAACATTTTCTGATTGGATTAGAGACCTTTTATACCGCCCGAGGCGGTTTTTTCCAAGCTCCCGTAGACTTAACATTGTAACTTTTTGTGTGTACGAGAAAAACGTGTGTACATTAAATTTAGAAGAAAATATAGCTTTTTTTCATGTTCTCTGTTTCGTGTTTTTTTTTTCTAGAATGTTTATTATTAATTTTGTGTTTTATCAGTATAAATTTGAATACTTTTTTAATAAATAGCTTTTTTTTAACATCATGGTGTTTCCCGCTACTTTGGCGATGTAAACATCGCGCCAAAGGCAGTTAGCAAGTTTTAAACTTTTTATTATGGCGTTGTTTTTTAGCTGTTCCTTTATAAAAGGAGCCCTGCAGAATTGAATCATCAGTAAAGCAGAGAGTAAATTGAATTGTAACCATGCTTTGTATTAAAAGAATAAAAGAGAAACGTTTACAAAATTGTTTTTTTGATGCAAACTTTCATATTTATTTTGCTGCTAGGTCTCGGAACAAAACCACCACATCAACATTAATCTGTGGATTTGGATAGAAATGCGTACAAATGCTGTTAACTATTTTTTATCTTGAGATTATTCTTGTATGTTTAGGTCAATATTTGCTCATAATTTAGTTATATGTTAATTCTATTTTTTCATCTGAAAATGTGATAGATTTTTTAACAAATGTGTACGCGGATGGTATTGACTATTTTTGAAATTACATGTTTTTTGACTTGTATAAATGGATGAAACTTAATACACAAATTATATTTAAGTGGGTTAAAATTTTGTGTCCTGCATTAAAAAGGTCAAATAAAAATGTTCAATTGTACAGTACCTTTTCTGGTTCGGTTAATGTAAGGAAAGGATTAATCACACTAAATAAAAACTACATGTGTTGAACAGTTAGCTGAAAGAAAGTTTTATTTTAAGGAACTTTCCATTAATAGAAGGACATTTTAAATCTATTTTTTATTTAATGTTATAAAATAATGCGTGAACTTCTATCACACAGCATGGAAAGAATTTAAAGAAAACACTGAAGTGCCTGCGAGAGATAACACATCATCCTATCATAACATCAGATCCTATTTTATTTAACACTGAAGTTATCAGCTCAACTTTTTTCTTTTTCTTGTTAATATTCACAAAAACCATTTCAATAAGTTGTGAGCATAACAATTTCGGGACTTCAACACTATCGCCATAAGAAAGAGTGAGGAGGAAATGTGGGAAACCGATGGAAGAATCATATTCGCCCAGCAACCTTCTTGGAGACGATTCTGGTAGAAAAATGGCTGCCGCGCAAGCCCCTTGGGCCAAATTTGATCCCTTGTCGCCACTCTGATTATATAGGCACTCTAATTATGAAGGGTGGGGAGGAAGAGATTAGACTCCCAGAACTGACCATATCCTTACCATAATTATGACCACTTTATTAGCCCCCTCCCAAAGAAAAATTCTGGGTGCCCGCTTGTATGGTTTCGTCATGATAGATAGTTTTCGCTTTTGGAACCCCATTAAGGTAAGCGCGCACTATTCCGTATCTTATGGACCTTACGGATCGTACTAATTTAGTGTACTGCACATACTGCATTCAAAGCTTTGTCATTTCCTAAAGCGGGCCAGCGCCAGGAGGCATCTCAATTCATTTGTGTAACTTTCTCATGTGAGTATAGGTTGTGATACAAACTTTATTGGGCTCAAACGCTGATAGAGTGAGAAAGAAATGGTTGTTCATTACGAACACAAAAGAGAGAATTTATCTCTTTTTAATAGAAAAGATAACGTTAATGCAGTATTTTGTTGTCATAATCTGCTTTAAATATATTGTCATTAAAAAGAGGACGAAAAACTAATCATATATCGTATTTGATATTTTAAACAAATTTTACACTTCATTCACACAAAACGTAAATTTATGAATTTACATTATTGTTATATATACTGTATACATCCGCTATGTCACATTATATTTGGGAGCCGACCAACCGGTATAGTGGTTAAGGTGTTAGCCTCTAGATCGGAAGGTTCCTGGTTCGAATCCGGGCCCGGGCATGGATGTTTGTAAACGTATGGTGTAGAGGCGGCTGGTGCACCTTAAATCTGTCGTGGCCGAAAGTCCTCACGTTGGGTTGGCGTGGAAGTTTGGAGAGTGGGGTGCCAGCTCAGGTGTTGCTTCGTCATCTGACCGTGGTTCAAAATTACGAGGTGTTGTCCTCGGATCTTTCCCTTAAGGGACTGATCCCGGACCGTCGTCAATAGCCCGTTGTGTTGCTCTAGTACGACGTTAACTAAAAATTACCAATTACCATTATATTTGGGGATTATTCAGTTAATGAAAACGTTTAATGATGCCACTATTTGAACAACATAAAGCATTGTTTCTCTGATCCGCTGGCTCATATCCGTTCCGAGGACCAAAATTATTCCGTCATTCGAAAAAAAAAAAAAAAAAAAAAAAACGTAAGTTAAGGGACTGATTCCGGACCGTCGTCAATAGTCCGTTGGGTAGCTCTAGTACGACGTTAACTAAAATTACCATTACCATTACCATTACCCAATTTTTTCCACCACGCCAACGTGAGGACATTTCGGTCCACGGTTTAGAATAACAGGAATATCTGCAAAAAGATCAGTTAAGAAAAGTTGAAAATAAAATTTTTTTTTCAAGAAAATCATGTCTTTGATATCGCTATGAAGTAAAATTTTACGCAGATTTGAAATCTGTTGAAATTTTTACTCTATCTTTTAGAAATTTATATTAGGGAATAAAAAACACAATCTTATGCACGATGTCTCAACATCCAGTGCCCACACTACTCGAAATTTAGATGTCATATCTAACCGCGGTTCAACATTACGTGGTGTTGTCCTCGAATCTTTTCCTTCGAGGGTTGATCCCGGATCGTCATCACTCCTCACGTTGGGTTGGTGTAGAAGTTTGGAGAGTGGAAAGACAGCTCTGGTGTTGTCTCGTCATCTGACCGTGGTTCAATTGGTAAGTGGTAATTAACGTCGAACTAAACCAACCCAACGGGCTATTGACGACGGTCCGGTATCAATCCCTTAAGGGATACACCTCGTAATTTTGAACCACGGTCAGATGACACAGTAACACATGAGCTGTCACCCCACTCTCCAAACTTCCACACCTGCCCAACTTGAGGACTTTCGGCCACGACAGATTTAAGGTGCACCAGCCGCCTCTTAACCATACGCTTACAAACATCCATACCCGGACCCGGATTCGAACCAGTAATCTTCCGATCTAAAGGCTAACACCTTAACCACTATACCGGTTGGTCGGCTGACCGTGGTTCAAAATTACATGTTGTTGTCCTATGATCTTTCCCTCAGGGGATTGATCCCGGACCGTCGTCAATAGCCCATTGTGTTGCTCTAGTATGACGTTGATTAAAAAAAAAACTTACGTTAGAACGACGTTAGTTAAAATGTCTACCTAGCTACCTGAAATTTCTGATAAGTCATTCACACTGCATACGGACGAAACGTATTTTATTCTCTTTCTGGAAACATCGTCGGGATCACCGACGTCCTATACCTGCTATGCGGATAGGTCTAATTCAAAACAGTTGTGGTGTGGAAGTTTGGAGAGTGGGGTGCCAGCTCGTGTTGCTTCGTCGTCTGACCATAGTTCAAAATTACGTGTTGTGATTGGATCCTTCCCGTTGGAATTGATCCCGGACCGTCGTCAATACCCCGTTGTGTTGCTCCAGTACAAGACATACCTCTAGGTACCTACCTTATTTAAAACAATGTAAATAATTCTCAAATCCGATTTGTGTTACCTGCCGCCCATGCCATGCGGATTAGTGTGCGCTTACCTTTAGCAAGTTTCTCAACAGTTTCGAATTTGCCTTTGCTTGTTCAATTAATACCTTTTCCCGTCTTTTAAAGAAGTAAGCATCTCACTGGATCAACAAAATGAGCATTGGTGAAGGTTCGGGACCAATCCTTTTGAGGGAAAGATTCTCGGCCAACACATCTTAATATTGAGACCACGATCAGATGACAAGGTATAGCATCTGAGCTGGGATCCCACTCTCCCACAATCACCAACGCAAGAACACTGCAGATTTGTCGTACAACAGCCACATACATAATGGTCTTTCGTTGGATTGAGTTTAGAACTCATAACACTCTGGTTATTAATCCACTTTTCTTCCAACCAGGCTAAACTAGGCTAGACCGGTCTGATGGTAAAGATGTTAACCTCTAGATTGGAAGGTTCCTAGCTCAAATCCGGGTCAGTGTATGGATGTGTGTACGAGTATGGTGTAGAGGAGGCAGGTGCACCTTAAATTTGTCGTAGCCGAAAGTCCTCAAGTTGGGAAGGTGTGGAAGTTTGGAGATTGGGGTGCCAGTTCAGGTGTTTCCCTGTCATATGACCCATAGACTTCTAATATAAGTAGACTGAGCATCGCTATTGAGAATAGCTTCGCAAAGCGTCCGCAGCATGTTGGTAGCAGTCACGTGACTGCTCCATGAAAATTTAGCTTGGTTGCTTGATTTGGCCTTTTATCGCCTCTCTTGGCGACATTTTCTTATAAAAAGTTAGCGATTCGATGAGCATAATACTGAGTATTTCTGGAATTTGAGTAACATTTTAACATTTTCGGGCAATGCAAATGAATATTTACTTTTTCACTTCTGAATATTTTTTTAATTCCTATCACTTTTTATTGTTTTTAGTTTTACTATAGAATTAAGTTCTCATTGGGATTAAGGTTAACCAGTACACTTAAGATAAATAAATTGTAGTCAACCGATTATTTACATATTTTATATATAGTTCTTCAACTGTATTAGGTGTAGAGAAATTATCTGATTTAATTTCAGAAAATATTTCAAACTTTTGGAAAAATTTATTGAGGTTAGCATGAGTTTGAATTAATTGAAAAATAATTACCCATGTTTGGAAATAATAATAATGTGCATAGAATTGATGTGCATAATACTGAGTGCTCCTTGAATTTAAGTTACATTTTACCATTGTTGGGCAATGCAAATGAATATTTACTATTACACTGCTGAATATTTTTTGAATTCTTATTACTTTGTAATGTTTTTAGTTATTTGAGCTTTTTTATAATTAACTGAAGTTCTCATTGGGATTAAGGTTAACCAGCACATATACAAACAAAATAGTACGCTTGAGATAAATAAATTGAAGTCAATAGATTGATCTCAGGTCAGGAGTTCAGATTAAAATTTGGTATAAGATAGTTGTTCTAAACCCTACATTCTTTAATTAATACAATATTTTATATATATTTCTTCAAAAACTGTATTAGGTGTAAAGAAATTATCTAAAAGATTTCATTGCAGAAAATAATTTAAACTTTTAATGAAATGAGGTTAGCATGAGTTTGAATAAATTGAAAAATAAATGCCCATGTTCGGAAATGACTGCATGAATAAATATTTTACTGATGCATAAAATAAAAATACTAAAAACAGATTAGAAGATTCCCTATTTAAATGATGTTTGGCTTACCATTAAAGCTTTCATTGATATTATGGATTCTTAATTGCTTACGTTTCCATAAACACAAATTTATTCAAGGAGTTACGCATAAAAATATTAACAAGAAAAGTTATACATAAAATCTTTAAAATTGAAGGAAACTATTTTAAACCATACCCTTGATGTTAGCTATTTTGCAATTTTAGATTTCTGGTACAAAAGCTAATTAAGTTGCAATTGTGTGTCCATATATGAATTTTGAATTCATCAAAGTGATGATGTAAATAACTCTCGACAATTTTTTTGCTTTTAAGCATGTACAAAAGTTCGGTAAAGATTTTTATATTTAATTTTTATTACTTATTGTGTGTGAAATCAATATTTAATAATTACAAAAGATGAATAAGAAACAGTAAACGAATGAAATTTATTGTCACATTCATCACAGTTTAAATGAACTAAAGACAGAGACAAAATTCTTCGATTAATTAATTAAAACGATTTTCTTCTTTTCTTCATCTTTGGAAAAACTAATAAATAGAATAAAATAAAAATGTTAAATACATAAGAACTGAATAAATGAATTTTTAGCAGGTGCACATCTTTACGAGTTCTTATTACAAGTAAATATAAATTGTTTTACTTATAGTTCTAAAAAATCATAAATACAAATTCACAATTATAATATGGTTTAGAAAATGCTTTAATCCTATTTTTAACAAACTGATTTTATTTAATATATAATTAAAAGTTTAAAACGTTATCTTTAATTTTAAATATTATTCTTATGTAATTATATACGGTTTGTACAGATGGGTGGATACAAAACAATTTTTCTCAGCAAGAAAAATAATTTATGTGATGTACTAAAATTGATCGTATCAAATTCATAACATTTTTATCGTCAGACACGAAAGAATATAGTAATCTTAGTTGCCAAAATATAATCGCCAAGACAGAGTACGATTTCTCACAAGTTTTTACATTTCGGTTAACTATTTTTAATATTTTAAGACAGTATATAAATTTCAATTTACAATTAGAAACACACTCCACCCGTTATTTTGTTTCAAACATTATTTTAGATACATATTGATTGCAAATGTATGAAATCTTTTCATAGAACGGGAAATGTCCGCAGGTTGTATTTATTAATTCCAAAGTAAGAACATCCATTTTATCATACTACAGAGTGTCCTAAAAGTTCTTGTACTGACGATTCGTGAATTCAAAATCAACAAACTTTAAAACAATTATTTTTGTGCTAATGGTGAAAAGCACTTTTAACATAACGTAGGAAAAAAATATGAACTTACATTTGGTTATCGTTGACTGTACGGTTCCCCCCTGGCGACTTTTCAAGCAAAATCGCCAAATTTAAGATGGCGTCGATGAATAAGCCTCAAACAGCGAAATTCTCTGAATGCGTGATAAATTCATTTTGCAATGAAGAACAAAATGACGTGGAACTTTATTATCGTACAACATGAGTGCGAAGAAAATCAAACGATAAAAATTAAAACGTCGATAAAAATATAAGACGATAAAATTCAATAGTTAAAAAAAACACGGGCAAATTTTTTTTTAAAGTTGGAGTACGGGAAGTTTCAGGACATCCTGTAGAAAGTATTGATATGTAATGTACCTGTGATATGTAATGTTTCCACCTTTAATAAATTTGGAATTACATCCATACACGCAGCACTGTAGACCCATTTTGACTTGAGTATTCAATACATTTGCTAATTGCCAGGGAAGAAGGAATGCGTAAACAATATGCGCAAAGAGAGAAGGAGTCACGTGACTGCTGATTTTGGTCATATGATCATGCGGACATAAAAAGGTTGCCATAGCTCACTCTACTATTATATCTCCTCTATGATCTGACCATGGTTCAAAATTACGTGATTCTGTCCTAGGATCGTTTCCTTCGAGGGTTCATCCCGGACCGTCACCAATAACACGTTGTTTCTCTGTGTTGATTAAATATACCTAGCTACCTATTCAACTTGTGCCAATAAACTGGTCTGGTGGTTAAGGTGTTAACCTCTACATCGGAAGATTACTGGTTCGAATCCGGGTCTGGGCATGGATGTTTGTAATCGTATGGTGAAGAGGCGGCTGGTGCACCTTAAATCTGTCGTGGCCGTAAGTCCTCACGTTGGGTTGGTGTGGAAGTTTGGAGCTCATGTGTTACTGTCATGACCGTGGTTCAAAATTACGAGGTGTTGTCCTCGAATCTTTCCCTTAAGGGATTGATCCCGGACCGTTGTCATTAGCCTGTTGAGTTGCTCTAGTTCGACGTTAATTAAAATTACCATCACCTATTCAACTTGTCTAGTAGGTATGCCCGATGCGGTAGCAAACCTCGATTTGTTGGCGGCACAAGTTCAATTCCTGTCAAGTGCATTCCACCGTGGATGTATTACTCTCTTCTGTGTCAAGGGAAACTTTCATTCTGTGTGTTTATCTATTAATTGAAGTTGTGTTTCTTGTATATGGGACTTCATGGCCATATATGGCCCTGTGCATAAAACCCCAACAAACCAACCGGACTATGCGGCAATCGTCTTTTCAAGAAAAGAATATAAAAACACACTTTGAAAGGTAATGATTTTATCTATTATTTAAAAATTTTTAATAGCATTTTACATAATTTTCTGCCCAATTAATTCTTAAAAAAAAATAATAATAATATTTATTACTTTCCGTTTAGTGATCGGTTTGCTAGAGGGTGCTGTTGTGTTTTTCTGTTTTAGACATTTCGCAAGGTGCTGTTGAAAACAGCGGTAACTGACTTGAGTTGTTGATCCCGAAAATTTGCACGGGCGTCATTAAAACAACCGTTGGAAAAATAATACGAGTTGCAGATACACATTTACCATTTTATTTCCTGACCAAGTGATTTGATTGCTCTACAAAATGTCCGAAAACAAAGAGGAAAATAATTCTTCTGTAAGTAATATTCTTTCGCTATTTCAAATAATCTAGATTTTAGATTGTGTAGCTTCAATATTGTTGGATTATATAATTTCGTACTTTTGAGTTTTATAGCAGTATTCGGACTATGCTTTACAGATACTGTAACTTGACAGTTTAGGAAGTTTTTTATGAATTTTTTAGAGATTTATTTTAAATTGAAAGTGGGATTAGCCCTAACGGTATAGGTCTGCAGATTCCCGCCAAAATTCAACACCTGTGTGGTTCTCGAACAACAACGATAGTTTGAAATGTTAATGATTTCTGTTTCTTAAAGGAAGAACAGAAAGATATTTTGCAGTAAACTGATGAAAGTTGCTGTAGATCCTTAAAAATAGGGAATGATTTCCGGTGTCAACCGATATAAAGTTGGAAAACGTGTTTTGAATCTCAAGAATTAATCAATGATCTTCAACATTATCAGATAATATTGATAATTTGAACCCTAAATTAATATCCTTGTCTATGCATTCTGACGTTGCATCAATTTTCTTTCGAATTTTCTCGATCGCACCTTTATTAAATTGGATTTTGAAAAAAAATTGTTAAAAGTATATTTTATAGTTATTAACAGCAGATTTGAATTATGAATATTATGAGTACCTTAATACAGGCTCACAATTGAATTGAAGGAAAAGTTAGTTCCTAAACGTGATCCATATAGACTGTTTGAATTTTTGTGGTAAGGGCCAAGATGGGTTATGCAATGTTGTTTCCATCAAGTAAATGAACATACACATGGAAACACAGAGATACACACAGGATGTGTAGAGGAAGTCTCTTTTTCATTTTCTTTTCAGTATTAAAAGTAAAAATTCAGAAACAGCTAAATGGTTTTACTGTAGTCTAAATTACATGAAGTATTTTCATTAAGGTTAGTGAAGTAAAATGAGTAACAGTGGCACTCACAACTGGGGACAAATTGGTTTGGTTTTGGCTTATTGGTCTTCGGTCGATTCTCATTTCACAGAGATGACATTTTAATGGTACCATATCAATAAATATTTAAATAGGCAAGTAAGCTCACACTTAAAATTTGTATTGATATATGATTATCTATTTTTCTACACAGATATTTTATGAAAGTAGTTTCTAATTGAAGAAACTTTACAAAATAATTGCAGAGTAATTTGATTTGATTTCGTCTTTGATAATTGCTTTATAAATATTTTTAAAGACATTCCATTGTAAAGCTACAGCATAATGTAATTGAATGAAACTCATTAAACTAGCATTACACACAATTTAAAACGACAGAAGAATAAAGTTCAGAATTTTTTTGTAATTAAATATTTGTTAAAACTTTAAAACAATTTTGAGTAAATATTAAAAACTTTGAAATGTTCCAAGTAAAAAATGTAGGGGAAGACACGGGGTACAATGAAACAAAATTTACTAATTATTTTTTCCTATCTACAATTTTGCATGCAAAAAAATATGATTAATGCACTTTTTTAATCTTGTATTTTACCCATCTAAATAAATTTTTATTAGGTTCTAAACAATATCTTCATGCTTGAAAAATAACAAAAAGTAAATGTCTTACAGTGTTTCATTGTACCCTGTATGCTAGGGTACAATGAAACACATAGCTACTGGGGTACAATGAAACATTCCCAATGATGCAAGCAATTTTCACCCCATATGAATTATTTTAATCACATTCGATGATTCACATGATTTCTCCAACATAATATATTTCCTTACGTTTCAGTTCACCCTCCTTGATTATATATAAAACATAATCATTTATACAAATACTGCTTGTGTCACTCATGTTTTGTGTGGATATCTCATTCTTAGTAATTCAGTGGTCAGCTGGAGCTGGAAAATAATCTGGATCATCGTCATCTTCCGAGTCTGTAAGGGGTAGTTTGTTTTGAAATCAATACCTTCTTAGTTTTTTTCCTCTTTTTACTTTCTAATTGCTTAACAAGAGCATTTTTTACTGGCACGGTTAGAACAAAATTTTTTTTTTCTGTTTTCCTACTCTCTCTCTCTACTCTTTTTCGAAAAGCCTTGGTTTATCTCCTGAGGAGAAATATATTTCCTCACAGGTTTAGAGCTAGTGCATGGTGTTATGAACAGTTGCTAAACAACCTGCAGTCAGTGATTCTGATCTACTAATGGAAAGATCCACCACTTCTCATTCTTGTGTTTTGTTTGTCTGGTCTTCCGTTTCATTAGTCACAGATCTTCAGTTTCATTAGTCAGATCTTCAGTTTCATTGATCTGACCTTGAAAGTAATTTTCAGTAGGACAAGGCCTGTCTTGACACGTTCAAACACAAATAAATCTTCTTCACAAAACTTTTCTCTATTGAAAGGTCATATTCCAGTCGCTGAAAAACCCTTTGTAATATTTTGTGGTGTGAAAGACTTACACTAAACAGTGCCAAGCAAAGAAGATATAATCATAGATAGAGATTGTACGACCTGGATTACACAGCATCCAATCATTTGCAGCTAGATTGAAGAAATTTTTAAGTGACTTGAACACAGTTTTATCTAAAGGCTACAATTTGTTACTGGTATGTGGGGGCAGGGTTACAACAGTAAGCAATTGTTTATTTTTGAATAAAAAAATACCGTTATAAAAATTAAAAAAATGTTACATTTTTTTATTTTACAATGAAACATGTTTCATTGTACCCCGTTTGCAAGTGTTTCATTGTACCCCATACTGAGGTTTCTAAATTAAAAAAAAATTTCAAACTTCTAATATTTATTTATTTTTGGTTTTGGAGGTATGAAGACAACAACACAAAGATAACAATGTAAAGAAAAAATAATTTTTCATGTAACAACGGAAAAATAAATAAAATTACTTTTAGTTAAGAAACTTACTTTCAATGATGAAAAACCAATCTTCTATTGCTAATGTTGTAGAAGTGCGAATGTACCCAAATCACATCAGTAATTGCAACATATAGTTGTATAACATAGATAAATGGCTACTTTCTGTGACAAATTTTACTGATTTTAGAAGTAATGTTTCATTGTGCCCGGTCTTCCCCTATTTTAACTCGCACACAGGGTGGCGACAGAACCGGGAATTCAGGGAAATCAGGGAAGAATCAGTTTCTGGAAAAATCAGGGAAAACTCAGGGAAGTTTTGTTTAACTCAGGGAAAAAGTTGTAATTTCGTTTTGCAAATGGCACCCATTTGGTACTTTTCCGTTAGCCATGCGGGCGCCACTTTGAACCAAAATTAAAATATCGCCAATTTTGTTTTCTTTCCGAAAATGAGAAGTGTATTTTTTACGTAAACATCCAGAAAAAAGAGTTGTATGCATTGTATAATATTTTATTAAACCTGTAACCGCCGAAAATCCTGTAACCGAAGTCTACAGCTGTGCCACGTTCCCTAATGTCAATAATAGGAATGTAGTGCCTTGCGGTTTTGAAAAATACTAACGGCCGGAAAAACTTGCAAAAGTTAAACATCCGGTTCCAATTTAATCAACATTAAAAAAAAAATGATTTTTTTCTCTAAAATACTTAGATGGGCGATTTTGATTTCGGTCCAAAATTGTGTGCCCTTTAACGGAAAAATACTCATTTAGATAATGCATATGTTTTTTAATACATATGTGTTAGAAGTTATTATTTTTTTCGAATATTTTCGAACTCTAAGAGTTTTTTTGTTGTTGAAAAGTTTGCGTTGCCCGTTACAGTTTTTTTCGTGATAGATTCGTCATTGTCAAATGCGGCCAAAATCGTTTGCGAAGAGATCCAATCGGCGTGACGTCACAATCTCCTATGAAAAAAAATATATTTAATTGAAAAATTATTTATTAAAAGTAAATCAAACGTATAAGGCATCTATGTGGTGTAAAATTTTCCGCAGCTTTGAAATCCGTTGATATTTTCATTTTATTTTAAACAATCGCTGATTTAGAAAAAAGCACTGAAGAACGCCAGTCATAAATTTATTTCTTTTGCTTCACCCGAATCCGTTACTTTTCAAAATGAATGAATTAATCTCGAATCAAACGAAGGTCTTCTTCTCGGCGGCGAAATTCGTATTGGAAAAAATATAAAAGTTACAATTTAAAAATTATTTATTTAATCATATTTTTAGGTGTTGATCTATTGGGAAATTTTCTGCAGATTTCAAATCCGTTGAAATTTTTATTCTATCTTTAACGATCGCAAAGATAGAAAAAAAGCAACGAAGAACTCCAGTTCGAACCAGAACGAACGAACTTGAATCCGTTGCTCAGGAAATCAAAATGAATTAATCTGATCTTTTTAACCACGAAGGTAGAATTCTTCACGGCGCCGGAAGCCGAATTCGTATTGGAAAACAATATAAAAGTTACAATTTGAAAATTATTTACTTAAAGAAAATCATGTTCTTAGGTAATCTGATGATGGTGATCTGTGTAAATGTAAAATTTTCCGCAGATTTGAAATCCGTTGAATATTTTCTTCTATCTTTAACGATCTAGGAGATAGAAATAAGAACTACATAACTCCAGTTAAAACTTTATTTGTTTTGTTCGTCCGCTAAAATCGTTGCTGAGAAAATCTAACGGAAACGGAAAAAATAAATTTAGAATGTTATGTCTTTATACCGCATGCCATTCTAAGGAAAATAATAATAATTAAATTCTAATTAATTAATTTTTAAATGTTTTAGATTAAATTTTAAAATTCGGGCGTGATAGAAAAATTGCAAAAAATTCGGACCACATGTGTGCTAAATTTCACTATTGTAAGTGCCATCGATTCGTTAGGACACTGCGTACAGGACAGACGGACAGACAACCACACTTCCGTTTATAATAGTAGAGATGTACCAAGCGCGGGCGCCATTGACGGATTCAGGGGCTGATGACTGCTTTTACAAACACATCAAAATAATTAAAAATGTAAAATTAAATATTCTGTCTATAACTTTATATTATTTGGTCTATTATGGAATACAGTAAAAATATTTTTTACTTATCTTATTTTTATTCATCTATCAGTCTATAGTTTTTTAGTTCATCAAGTGTCAGGTTTATCATAATTACCGAAGAATTGTTCTGCAAACTGATGGAGAAACTCAGGGAATTTCATGAAAAATACTCTGGAAATCAGGGAAAACTCGGGGAACTTTTTACTTAAATTTTTGTAGCCACCCTGACACAGTGCTTCTATTGTCGTTTTACTTACTATACTGTATTTATTTTACTTAATCTTTTTATTTGATTGATTGTTGTTTTTGTTTACTTCTGTTTTCATGGTTAAGTTCCTAACCAATGCAGAATGTGTCTAATTCAGGGCTCGAAATACCCAGGTGCACTGTGCACATGAAAATATAATTGTGCACCTAATTTTTTCCCACTAGGTGCACAAGGTGCACCTGTATTAAAAAATCTATTTCGAGGCCTGGTCCAATTGGTAAATTAACGTACCACTGTCTTGAAATAGAAACAATGCGCGTTAAATTTGCCGGAGCCTCAAATGTCCTCATGTTGGTGTGGTGTTGGAAGTTTGAAGAGTGGGGTGCCAGTTCTGGTGTGACCTCGTCATCTGACAGTGGTTCAAAATTATGTGGTGTTGTCCTTGAATCGTTTCCTTTGGGATTGATCCTGAACCGTTGCCAATTGCCCATTGTGTTGCTCCAGTGCAATTTTAGCCTTTACGCTGCACCGTTTAGATTTTTTCAATTGGTTCTTTGGCCTTACTCTCCGAGCCCCCTTACCTAATTACCAAACTTGAGAAATAAGCTGTGAGTGGTATTTATGACTGATGCTTTCCTTTCATAGTATTGTGTGGCGTGAGAAGAGATATCACCGGAGCAACTTTCTGCTTTTCTCAAAGCGCTCACACCTTACAGTCAACAGTCTCTAGAAGGTCAGTCACTGACAGCTAGTAAGTAGTGATCGATGCCAGCGGTCACTTAAAGGGGGATAACATCCACAGTACACAGATCGATACCATGCCGCCGATGTAAACATAATTGTTGTGGTAATTGTTGTCTACCTGCCACAGCGTAAAGGTTAAAGTAAAAACTCAATTGATAGCCTCTGAGTGATCCCATTAAATCTCACCCAGACAATAATGTTGGACCGAGAAAGTTACTATTTTAAATCGTTTGACAAGATCATTAATTTCGCATGATGTTTCAGCAAATTTTTACCATAAAGCAATTAAATTTTTTTTTATTATCTTCTAATTGTGTAGTGTAATTAGCCTAGATTTCCTCCAGAAACCGGATGAATATGTTACATCAAACACATAGTTCTTCCACGCATTCTGCCAAAGTGGTTGAATTTTTTTTAAGTACTTGATCCTTTTTTTAGTGTCATAACATGCCAGAAATATTAAAAACGTGCTTGTGTATTCATTGCATTCCAAATATATTTTTTTTTTACTTCCATTGGAGAATGCTCACTGAAGAGATAACAGAATTCATTCATTTGGCAACAATGGTTACTGACATACAATCATACTTTGTAGATTACTATTCGTTGGTACTTTAACTCCAAAAAAAAAGCAGAGCTTAATATTGTGCATAGAGTGGTAGCTGTACCTAAAATAAGTGATTAATTGTCTTAAGTGATTAAAAATCTAATTTTTATACTTCCTTACAATTTACTGAATTCAAATAAAAGTGTTACATATCATGTTTTAATTGAATTTATTCTATTATATGCTGTTAAAGTAAAAAAGTTTAAAGTATGATAGTGATCTATATTCTTTTCACATGGGGTTTGCAAACCCATGATGCCCAAGCTATATTTTAATGTGCTTTGAAGTTCCAGTTAGTGTTATACCGATTTCTGTTTATTAGGTTAGTAGCATAATTAATAAATTGTGAAAGTTTTAATCAAATGAGAACCAAATTTCTCATTTGAACTTACTGTAGTATAAAACTTTGTATATCTCAGGCTGCTAATGTAAAGGAGGAAGAAAAATCTCTAAAGACAGAAGAAAATAAGACAATAGATGATTCATCCAAAGATAGTGACAAAGACAGTGCAAAAGAAGACAATGTCAAAGAAGAAAGTGAAAAGGGAAGTGAAAAAGATGAAAGTGAAGATGAGGATGATGAAGAGGAAAGTATGTTACTTTTTACATATTTTTGCTTATCAAGACATGTCTTGGAAGTATAAATTTAAAGTAAAGAATGTTGCATCCTTTTCTATACTTTTGCAACAGGCTTATTATGGAAATCTGACTGTGTTGATAGAAATTTGATACATATGAAATATAGTCGGGCTCCTGCAAGAAGGCAGTCAAGTCACATGGTTTTGGACGAGTCTTTTAAATAAGGTGAGAGGTTGGAATCTAAACAAATAACTTTCACAACTTGTGGCTTTAACATGAACTCAGATTCTAAGTTTATTGTTCTGTGCTATAAGCAAAGCACAAATAATGAGTTGGTAAGTGGGGACTACCCATGGTGATCACCTTTCATGCTTTTATGAATGCAGCCCTTTGATGATCTCTAATGATCTTTCAAACCTATTAAATAATCTAGCGCCTTTTCGGTAGAGCAGCAATATATCTTGTTGCATGATTTGATTTAGTGTATGTTTCTACTTATGGAATCTAAGCATGTTTTCAACCTAGAATGTGGACATTAATGTTCACATTTAATTAGATTATTATTAAATCGAACTGTTTCTGTTGAAAATTTAAAAAATTCATTTTTTGTGTGACTATAATGACGAAAAAATTAATTGTTTTCTTGCAGTAGTACAGACTGTTGCGATGGGTCTGTAAATGTACCAGAATTTAATTGTGAACTTGCATTCCATATCTATCTTAAGTTTTATTTCTGATGAAAATATGTATAACATCTTCAGAACAGGATACTGATGAGCCCTAGCTTAAATTTCTGAGGAGTTATTTTAATTCATTATTTCTAGGAATATGAAATCCCAGTCAGTTAGATACTGTGGTAAAGTATGAATAGTAACAACATAAGATGGCTATGGAATGCAACTTCACAATTAAATTCTGGTGCATTCATGAATGTAAAACAGCATTTTGGCTTTCAGCATTGCACATAAATTTCACTAAATAAAAGGATTTATATAGTGAAATTAATGTGCAATGCTGAAAGCTAAAACTGTCAATTGCTTTGTGAAGAAAAAACATATTCACTGACAAATTCTTCCTTGTTATCGCCAGTGCTCTGTGAGTAAACTGATTCCTTAAATATTGCTAATTTTTTTTATTAGATCAGAAATTTGACCCTTAATTTTGTTTGGCTTTGCAAATTGTTACAGTGAGCATTTTTAAATTGAGGTTTCACAAATATAGCATTGGTGTCATAAACCTTTGGAACCATTTCCATATCATATTCAATTGTCTTGATTTTTCTTGATAGTTCAATTGCAAAAATTTCTTATGTTTTGTGTTCTTGCATTCTACTGCCATAATTTATTTATAATATAGTTCTTTATGTTTTCTGTTAATCTTTTAAATGATTATTAGTTCTTTGCATTTTAATTTACTCACACAGCTATACCATTTTAACCAATCAACTGTGCATAGAATCAGGGTATCAAGATTTAAATCAATGATTAAAATCGTGATTTTAATCACAACAAATTACACCCTATAAAAATCACAGAACTCGCCAAATGCTTAAAACTTTCTGCACTCATGGTGATTTCAGAACTAATGGCTACACCTAGTACTGATCAGCGTTTGAAATTGTTTGTCACTGGACATTTATAAACAATCTGAGGTGTCTAAGGACTAAGTAATTAGTCCTTAGTACTAAGACTAAGTAATTAAAAATATAAAGTTGAGTGTTGGGTCAGGGATTCTGCCAAACAGTAACAGGATTCCCATGGTCCTTGAAAAGTCCTTAAATTTTTTTCCCAACTAAGGGCCTTTGAAAATTTACAGAACTTGGTGAAAAGTCCTTGAATTGATTTTTTTTCAACTAGTGCATAGCTGTGTAATTCTGTCTTGCATTGGAATTTGTCCAGACTAGTTTTCCTCCACAGCAGGTGTGTCATTTGAGCGTCATTCTGAATGAAACCAGTGTTTTGCGCTTCGACACTACATGATATACCAATTATGCTACGTCTAGATCGTCCATTTTCCACAGTATTCTGTCCATTTAAGCTGTCACCTCTGATCTCCATTAAGACGGCCGCCTTGTTATCATGACGTACCACGGCTGCTAAATAATGGCATCGCTTTCTTAGGAAACCATAGCTTTTGCAGTCAGGCCGTCAATGGAAACCTGGCACGCATCAAAAGAAATGAAGCCAAATTCTTATTGCAAAAATATATAAGTTGCAATTGAAAAATAAAATTTAAGAAAATCGCATTTAAGATAACTTTTTGTTGTGAAATTTTCAGCAGATTTCAAATCCTTTCAAATTTTTACTCTTTCTTTAATGATTGCAAAGATAGGACTTTTTTAATTATCTAGTCTAAGTTTCTAACACCTGTTAAAACTTTTGATTTTTTTTGTTTCTCCAACATAATAAACCATGACAGCCGTCTGTTGTGGCAGTGGACGACAGCAAAATGGATATTGTGTTGTGTAGATCGAACCGTGTGGAAGCTTCCATACTCTTCTTCATGCCACCAAAAGAATTTATCGTACAATATTTTATCGCATGACCAAAATTTATATGTGTGCAAGTAGCCTGATAGTTAGCATTGAGATGAGAAGCCCAGTTTGCAACAAAAAATGTCAAAGGTTCTGTGAGAAAAGAAAATTCAAATTATAATCAAAATCGATGACAAATTTTCTTTTTTTAACTAACAGTAGTTTAAAAAAAATTGTATTTTTTTATTTTTCACATTTTTTTTTTAATTGACAACTTTTGTGTATGCTTTGTTTTAGGTTGCTATAAAAAATTTTAAGTCCTTGAAAAATAGTTTTTTGTTTTTGAAAAGTCCTTGAATTTTTTTGGATAAAGGTGTGGGAACCACATGAGTAAACAGGGTGGTAACAGAACCGGGAAATCAGTGAATTCTCAGGGAACTTTTTAATTCTGGAAATATCAGGGAATTCTCAGGAAAAATTTCCAAATTTCACAAACATCGGGGAATTTTTAAAAATTTTATAAAAACGGTAACTACTGTCGTTTGTGGCCTATTTAGAGATGTGCGATTACAAGTACTTTTGAGAATCAAATAAATCGTTTTCGCCTAAATTGTAATTTGAATAAAGAACACTGGTGTTGTAATTTTCGAACACAGCGAAAACCGCCACCGTGGTTTTCGCTGCCGGAGCGTCTCGGCGCCGAAGGAATTATTAGGATAACGAAGGAATTATTTCATATGAACCACTGAAATCAACCGACAGTTCAACGAATTTTGAAAGAACTTTAAAGAATACTAGCCACACTGTGCGTGGTCAGCACGGCGTTGCCCGTGACAGTTCTTTTCGAGGAGGTCAGGTGCTAACTAATTTGGTGTTGCTCGCTAACCCTCAGTGATTGCTATGAATACAGTTTGAGAAACAAACAAAATGAGAATTCGTTACCTATTGGATAACAGGCATCATGGCGTTGCCCGTGCTGTTAATTTGCGAGTGGAATGGAAATTCGAAGCCTATTGGAATTAATTCCCTGCGAATTTCCATTTGGTTTGTGAAGTAAACCAAATTATGAATATTGTGAACTATGATTTGCTTAGCAAATTGGATAACATCCTAACGGATTTGCCCGTGTCGTTTGTTGGTTTGCTTCGCAAACCAATTGGGATTTCGATGTGACGTCACCATCTCTTATGAAAGTATGAATATTTAGTTAAAAAATGATTTATTAAAAGAAAATCAAACGTATAAGTTATCTATATCTGGTGTCAAATTTTAAATCCATTGAAATTTTCAATCTGTCTTTAACGATCCCGATTTTACAAAAAAGAACTAAACAATGCCACCAAAAAGTTTTTTTTTAAATTTTTTCTTTCTTGCTGAAAATCTCTAAATGTCACAATCTCAATTGTGAAAATGAAAATTGTGAAGATATTCAATTAAAATTTTTTATTTATTTAAAAAATATACATATTTTTAGGTATTGATCTAACGTGAAATTTTCCACAGATTTCAAATCTGTTGAAATTTTTACGCTGTCTTTAACGGTCTAATAGATAAAAAAAAAAGAACTAAATAACTCCAGTTAAAAGTTTTTGTTTTTTATCGTCTGCTAGAAAATCATTCCTCCATGCAAAATGATAAGGGAAACGAAAAAATAAATTTAGAATCTATGATCTTCTGTGCTGTTGCATTCAATAATAATTACATTTCATCAAATTCATTTTAAAATATTCTAGATTGAATTTTAAAATTTGCCGCGTCCCAAAAATTGCAAAACATTCAGACTACCTGTGATGTAAGTGCCATAGATTCGTTAGTACTTTGCGTGCAGGAAACAAACAGACTGACAAACACTTACGTTTATAATATTAGAGATTCAAAATGAAAATTTAACTTTTTGACTATGACTATCGATTTAACAAGCACGATTCTATCTTGGCGCGATTCTTATAACATTCAATGCACAACTTCTGTGACTGCCGTAGTCTAAATTATTTCTTGGCGCGATTCTTATAAAGATTAAAGTACAACTGATGTACTGGCGATCATGGTACAACTGCTGTACCGGCCGCAGTCTAAGACATGGTGCACACATCCGATTTTTCAACGTGTGGCACGGAAGCCCAACTATGCACACATAACCGTGAAATAACGCAAGTACTCATTTCGTCCCATTTGCGATAAATATTCTATTGAAGAAAACGTGTTTATTTCGCTAACTTAGTGTCAAAAAGTATATTGTGAAACAAAATAGATGTTACTGGATCAACCATTTAGTAATTACTTCAGACCGGAGAAGCGTGTGCGGTGAGCTGCTGCGTGGTGGGGGAACTGCGATACAAATTGCTCGCACGGTGGACGTACATCACCGCAGCGGCGCCGGAGGCATGTGTAAACTAATCCATTGGATCTAATGCATCTCAGACTGCTCTTGCTTTGCGGCAGCGTTGCCGTACGTTGAAATACCGGATGTGTGCACTGAGCCAAAAGGTTTAACTTTTTGCTTGCCGATGTTGCCATGGAAACCATAATAATCGTAATGCAGATGGGTTGCCTTAACCTGCCCTAACTTGCTACTAGAAGTGCGCCAAGATCGTTGCCACCGGTTTGAACGTAGACTGAAGCTGTACCAATTTTTTTTATGTTTTTTGCATTTCATTTTGATGTATATTTGGACAATGTAGAGACAGGTATAAAAAGTTCATGATCAAAATATTTTTATTTTTTTCCCCAGTTTTATCAATTGCTATCGTTAGAGTTCCATTAAGGGTTCCAACTGTTACAATAACAATTAAAATATCTGATGAGAAAAAATACAAAATATTTGTGGAGAATGATCCGTTTACCCCATCTGACCCTAAATATTTAAAAACATTGTTGTGTGGGTACTGTAGATCGATACAAATTATGGATCCCGACATTTCTTAAGGGATTTGTAAAATCAGGGAAATTTTTGTCACACTATCATGGAAATCAGGGAACTTTTTTTCGAGGATTTTGTTGCCACCCTGGTAAAGTAAAAAACAAGTTGCCATCTATTTGAAAGTTTTGACTATGTTCATGCATAATTTTATGTTACGAACAATAAAGCATTCATTCAAGTGTGGGAAGCATGAGAGAATATTGTACATTAACGTTATACTTAAAAAAAGTCTTAAGCCATTTATATATTGTCCCCATGACCAGTAGGTCTACTTCTAAATGTCAATACCGCCAAAGAAAAAACACTAGTAGGCCTAAACTACTTGTTACCCCTTTAATTGACTGACTAGATTAGTGATTTGTCAACAACTTTTATTTTAATTGAGACAAGCACAATGTGATTAATAATTTATCTCTCTATATTAAAAAAGTTTTCACAGCCGCAGGATTGAAAACTGTGTTGTTTAGCTCGAGTCTTAAAAGGTTTCCCTAGAAAGTTTGGATCAGAAAAATATGAAATTAACATGGTTTATTCTTCATCATGTGCCCTGGACACTTGTAAAGATCTTGTTCAATGCGGTTATTAGTTTAAGTGTCAAAGTTGAAAAAGCAAAATTCGGCGAGCGTAAACGAGCAGAGGTCGGAGCCCACTGGTTAAATAAAATATACAACTGAGCTTTCTATTCGAAAGGATGAAAGTTTAAACACTGGACATCTTTAATTTTGCAAAATGCACCCTGAATCAGTCACCTGCCACTTTAGTAGTGACCCATAACAAATACTTATCTAATCGGACTATAATTTAGGTCTGTCACTTACACTTACTAATAAATTTGTTAACATGATGTAATTTACTCAAGATAAACTGTAGGATGTCAACTTGTGTTTTGAAGTTAAACAAATGTTTTACCGTTTGCTTTTATTTTAAAAATTCATTTTTTAAATGTGTAAGACATTGAAAAACTACATCTGAGCTAAGTAAAACTAATTTATTTACACATCTACAAGTTTTGAGAGCGCTCAGGTTCAGGTAGTCGGAGTGCACTAATACAAGAAGGAAATAGCTAGCCTTTTAGCATTCTTTTATAGCATCCGCTATGAGGGGAAAAGGAAGAGTGGCTCTCATTGGTTCTCCGAGGCGCAACAGCTTCCAAGGTGCACTCTAGTGGTCGCCAGAATAACGTGCCTCAGAGAAATAGTGAGTACGCCACAGTGTATCCCCCCCCCCTCCCGTGACAAAGTCAAGATAGAAAGGAAGGTGGTTACATTGATTCCCCAGTATAACAATTCAATACAGTTAATTACACAATGCAATAACAAATTTACAAAAAACTAAAATAGAACACCAAAATATGAAATTATATAACATATTCATCAAGTTTGTCGAAGTTTGTTTGTTTGTTTTTCTATCAGTCTGGTGACTGGTTCACTGTCAAGGTTTCAGGATTTTGTTTCCAATTTGTGTGAAATTTTAAAAACAGTGTTAACTCTCAATTGATATGGTAGTCTGTTTGCCATTCAATTCAAGGACAATTGTTTTGTCAGAATGGTTCCAATACCAGATGAAGTCCAGTGTATGGAGTTGTTAGTGGCGGTTTCACTATCAATTCGTAAATGTACGCGAGTACAAGTGTGCATTGATTGGTGTACATAAATAGATTGTTTGCCATGATGTGCAGGTGAAACAGGTGTTAAAGAGGATTGCATGATGTGTTAAGTTCTTGAACATAGGACTCTAAACAACGACACAGTATTAAAACAATGCAGTTTGTCTGATGGTAGTCTAAGGGTACTTGCTGTACACGAGTTCTGCACAAATAGCATCAATGTTGCTTTTAACAATTGAACGTATGCATAGCAACTCAAGGGGTACAACTTCTGACCATTTGTGCGTTTAATGGGCCATGATGGCACTTTTCAAATGGCGATGGAATCTTTCAATAATTCCATTGGAACTCGGGTGGTAGCTTGTGCTATGAATTCGATTTCCTCCAAGAGTGTTAGTAAGTTCTTGAAACAATTTTGATTCAAAATTTTGGCCTTGGTTGATTGTGATGGTAACTGGGTTATCCAATCATTTATTAGTGTTTTACACATAGTCTCGGCAGTTATGTCCTTAGTTGTGATTACTTCTGGCCACCTAGTGAAGCAGTCGATTATGGTCCTGCAATACTGATAACCTTCGGACATTGGAAGAGGTCCCATGAAATCGATATGAATGTAAGAAATTCTAGCGTCTGGCAAGGAGAAAGTACCTAACTGAGATTTTGTATGTCTGTATTTTTGATTGTTAACAGTTTGGGCAAGACGACTGCATTTTTGATAAATTAGTGCATGTTAGGCCAAATAAATCTTTAGATATGATCCAAGATGTTGCTGAAATACCATGATGAGAAAGATTGTGTATGTTGTTAAATACGAGTGTTCGATGGGATTCTGGAATGAAAGGCCGGGATATACCTGTATACAAATTACAGTAGAGAGTAACATTTTCTAATGGATGTTTTGAAAATGTCAAAATGGGTTGTTGATGCAACTGTTGTTTAGTTGCTGACAGTAAGTAAGGTTGTTTAGTAAGGCTGACATCTGAGCCAAAGTCGCATAAAAAATTAATGTTACTTTTCTATCTGATGAAAAGGCGACAAGATTCCGAGGGCAAGGTGTATATCGCCACTTCACCGTCCCTGTTTCATTTCCCTGGTACGAACAAGGTGAGAAGCATTTCTATTTTCTTTGCCTGCTCCTTGAACGTCCTATGGTACCAGCAGTAAGAGGACTTCAAAGAGCAGTGGCTGACGGGCTTCGCTTCCTTTCGTACTGGTGTCGGGATAAACTTCGCAATTTATAGAGGGTAAACACATCCCTGTGTAATTTCTGCACTTCTTGAAGGAGTGTAGTTGAAGCAGGGTTTGGTGAATACATCGTTGGACTGTACTTGAGAAACAGCACTAACCTGGACAGGTGTGATTTCCAATATTCGATGAGCAATGATGGCAACTGTTCTGGAGTCGTGGTTGAATTGAAGCTAGAATTCATTAGACGCTCGATGGCATTTGCTGAAGAAAAAGTTCAAGAATAAAGGAAACCGAAAAACTGGTTCTCTGCTTGTCGAGTCATGCTTCTTAGTAATTCTGACGGCTTGCGATCTCCCATCTGTTCACCTGCAATTAATTTTCTGATTTCTTGCGTGCGGCTTTCACCACAGTGATCGATAATAGCGAACCATAGCGCAGGGTCCACCGGGTTGTACTGGGGAATTTTTAATGCTGATGTCTACCATTTCATATAATGTCTGTTACGAATGTGAAAGTCTGTGGAGCTCTCTGGGCATGATGCATGTGGCAAAAATTTCAGAAATCAAGAAGGTATTTGGAAGCAGGCGTTTTAACTCCGGGTCACCATTTGTAAGACATTGAAAAACCACATCTGAACTAAGTAAAATTAATTAATTTACACATCTACATACAAGTTATGAGAGCGCCCAGGTACAGGTTATCGGAGTGCACGGATACAAGAAGGAAATAACTAAGCTTTTTAGCATTCTTTTATGGAACCCACTCAAGCTTTGTGGGGAAAAGGAAGAATGGCTCTCATTGGTTCTCCAAGGCGCACTCAAGAGGTCGCCAGGATAACGTGCCTCGGAGAAGTAGCGAGTACACCACAAATGTATTACCATGTAACAAACTGATTTTTAGTAAAAAAATATTGATTTACCGTGTCACAAATCATGTTTTTTATACTCCTTGCATAATATATGTAAATTATGGAAGTTTGTACAAATTCTGGAATTGAGTCAGAACTGCGAAAATCTTGTGACAAATTTTTGTATAATGCTTTGTGCATTTCATCGTAATTTACCTTGAAAGATTAATATGTCTATTATTTTTTGGTATGTAAGAATATCTTGTACTTTTAGTGGGATTACTGGACAGGCCAGTTGAAGTTTCTGGATGTCGTGCAAGAAAACAGGTAGAGCGTCTTGAACTGAGTTTTACTACTCCAAAAGAGAAGCAACATGATATTCCTGCTGGTAATGGAGAGAAGCTTGGGGATTGCCCTAGAAGTAAGGCTTATTAACTTTAACTTATTAACTAATTTAGCCAAAACAACTATTTTCTTTAACCTTCCTATTCTATTGATGTTTAACAGAACATTGCATCGATCCTTAATTTTTATATACTATTGAATAATCACAAAGCTCTTATGCTCTAGACATTTTCCTGTTGTGGAAGCATCCTTTTACTCTATGTCTCACATTTCATTTTTTACATATCTAGTGGACATAAAAAAAAATCTGCACTGTGAAACCCATTTTACTTCCCAAATATTCCTCCAAATCAAGTGGGAAAATATGTTTGGAAAACTCATAAAAAATTAACATGCAAGGTTAAGTAAAAAATTTCCTTGTGTATGTTTGCTGCTATTTTACCATAAAGTGTTGCGAAATCAGAAACACCAGCTATGCTGTTCAGCCAAGCAAAGGAATTGAGAACAGGGTTACTTTTACAATCCTCTTTGACATGATTATTTACAGGGTTCCCACGAGTGCTTATTTTGACCTTCCATTTCTAAGGGCCCTTACAAGTGCTTATTTTTCATCAATAGTCCTTAGAAAGTGCTTATTTTCCTTTGAAAAGAAAATTCAGTTTTCAAATGACAATATTTTTTTACAATATTTCCAACCTCTTTTTAGCTGCTGATTGGCGATAAAACTGCTTACAAGTACGGTTTTGGTGATGATTCGGGAACTGGCTTACTTGAATGGCAACCCTTGATACCCGATATACAAATCATCAATCCACTCTTGATGAGCACATAATACACTTTAGAAACTTCAAAACCCATGAAAATCTGCCTGTATTCGACTTGTGAGTGGCTCTCACAATGCACAAAATATTTGCCCTGATAGAGGAAACTAGAATACAATCATCAAATGTTAATCAATTTTGTTTTATTCAGTTACCCGCGAGTGCAATGCTTTAAAAATTTATTATAATTATGGGGAAGTATATTTTTAAGTTTGTAGGCGTATCGAAATCAATATAAAGATAATTAATATTAATTAATACTGCTATCTAAGGTAACAACCCGATGTGTTGCAATTTTTTTTAAAATCTATCTTTTTTTTATGTTTCTAATTATTTGTAAAAACTATCCCCACCCACCCCTCAAAAAAAAAGACAAATTTTGAAGATTTTTGTGGTGAGTCTGCTCCGAAAATTTGAAGCAATCGATTATCAGTAGGGCAACTTTTTTGTTGCAGTAAAAATGGAAAAAGTTGCATTTATGAAAATAAAGTTGCATTTAATTTTGATACACTAAAATCTAAAATAAATTATTAGTAAAACATGGAAAAATTCAAAATTTATTTGTACATTATCAAATACAGAAGAACGTTGATGTCGTTGAATGGCCTTTCGTAGGTCAGTAATTTCTTTAACATTGAAAAACTGCACTCAACAGAGACTGACGTTGCCTACAATGTTGCATTGGACTTTTTCTGCAGTTGTGAAACAAGTGTACCACTCAAGTAACTTGGAGCAATCGTGGATAAAGCACCCTGAGTGTGATTACAGCTGCAGTCATATAGTATGCTGTATTGGATAGCAGAAGCGCAAAATCCTTTCACTCAGAGATTTTAAAACGTCATCTAGAAGGAAACAACATATTGATGATCGAAACTCACCTCGCAAACTCTGCAGTCGATTACGCAAGTTTGCTCTGGATTATCATGAGTGCCAACCAATGTGTTAAAGTACTTCTTGCTATTTATTTCATTTTCGTCTGTTAGGACGAATACCTTTTTTCCATGAACTTCTTGTTTGATCCGCAATACTTCGGCGTTCGCAAGATCAGACACACGTGATTGAAGGGTTGATTCAGACGGCAAAAAATGAAATAGTAATTTCATATTAATTAATTTTAAGCTAAATTGTAAAAAGTTGCAACTATGCAAAAAGTTGCATTTATGTTGCGGTTATAACTCACTTACAATACACCCCATGTAGGAGGAATTTTGTTTTTATTACTTTACATAAAGCGTAGAACGTGTGGCAAAAAGTTGCCCTAGTTATCAGTTCCGAAGAAAGAAAAAAAAACGCTCGATTAAAAAAAAAACATAGGAGGAAAAGATCGCAAAAACGTAAACCAGATTGTTGGAGAACCGAGAATAGCAATCTGTTCCCATACGCAATCTGTTCCCATTGTCAGCTTAGATGATTATTTTCAAATTAATTTTGTTTCATTAAAATGATGTTTGTAAGCATATGGTGTAGAGTATGGATGCGACATCGACAGCAAAACCTCGATGTTTTGAAACATCGATGTTCAAAATTAAAACATTGATGTTGATAATACATAGTTCCAAAAACATCGATGTTTTTTAAATTCAGTGTATTTAAACTTTTTTCCACATTTCTTAAAAGTGGTTTAGCACCTAGTGATGCAACATCGACAGCAAAACATCGATGTTCAAAATTAAAACATCCATGTTGATAATGCATCGCACCCAAATTATCGATGTTCTTAAAATTCAGTGTATTTAAACTTTTTTTCCCATTTCTTAAAACTGGCTTGCCACCTAGTGATGCAACATCGACAGCAAAACATCAATGTTCAAAATTAAAGCATCGATGTTGGTAATAAATAGCCCCTAAACCATCGATATTTTTAAAATTCAGTGTATTTAAACTTTTTTTTCCCATTTCTTAAAACTGGTGCAGCAACTAGTGATGCGACATCGGCTCCAATACAACAATGTTTTTTATAAAACATCAATGTTTTGAAGACATTGATGTCGCATCCCTACATTTCAAACCCTTCACCCATGGCCACTTTGGTCTAAAAGTATGATCAATTTGCTGATGATGAAAATTATGCTACTTGGTTATTTTTAAAAATTTTATAACGGTACTTTTTTATTTAAAAATAAAACATTGACAAGTATAAACATCGATGTTACAAAAACATCGACTCCAATACATCGATGTTAAAAACATCAATGTTTTTTTTTTAAACATCGACATCGATGTCACATCCCTAGTGTAGAGGCGGCTGGTGAACCTTAAATCTGTCGTGGCCAAAAGTCCGCATGTTGGGTTTGTGTGGAAGTTTGGAGAGTGGGGCGCCAGCTCAGATGTCTCGTCATCTGACCGTAGTTCAAAATTATGTGACAATACACCGAATGGCTTGGTTTGCATTTTATTTTTTTAAACTCTTAATAAATTTATCAAAGTTTTTGCTTAACTCTTATGATCCGTTTTGGTTCACGGGAAAATATTTTCTTCGAAACTCATTCGGTCTCCAATCCAGTCAAATTTGACTGTGACGTATGCAACTTGCAATCCTTTTACATCATTTTAGTAAATTAATAGTTTGCCAATAATTTTGTTTTATTGAAACCTCCGATGTGCCAATAAATGAATTTATTTCGTATTTTCATTATGAATTTATGAAATTGTATTGTAAAATAATTACTGGGGTGAGTTATTTCATAAGCAGGCTGAAGCTGCAGACACACCAACATAAGCAGTGTGTTTTCAAAAACAAAAATAAATTTAAAATAAAGAAATTGGGAAATTTTTGAAGATGAAAGTCTTGGTGGATCAGGGAGGAGCCTGACCCAGAAAACACAAAATGGTATTTCCTACCCATGAGCAGCAATATGCTAAAAAATTGCTCATACACTCCCCTTACCTCAAGACCATTAAAAAGTAAAAACAAAACAATATGAAAAGAATAAGAAAACTAAATCAAACTCGCGACAGCAGCTTTGAGACCGAACACACCCAAGTCTGGTACTCATCAAAAACTCTTTCTTTCCCTTTTTATAAAAGCAAATGCACTGCAAAGAGATTAAAGAAAAACATCCAAAGTTTTTTTTCTTGCGGTCACCATTCTATAATTTGTTTATGTACTTACACATATTACCAATACGTGTACACATAAATGCCCATATATTAACTGCTGAATTTTGTAAAAATCAGACGACTTATTTTGAAAAATCTCATTTTTGTGTGGCATTATTTGTGTATAATTTTTAGAAAATAGACTTGAATATTAAATTTTTTTTACATACTACCGTTCTTATAAGATTAACTAATCTGTAAGAGCATCCCATTTGGTCGAAAGTCGGGTATTACATTGTATAATACGGTTTCTTCAATGTTTTATTTAAGTACTTATAAAGTCCTTATTTTGTCTTATAAAGTGCTTAGAAAGTCCTTATTTTTAGTTAGAAAAAAAGAGTGGGAACCCTGATTTAGTGAATAGCAGTCTTGAAATACAAACTCAAAGTATCTGGTCAAAATGAGCTTTCAGGTATAAGTCAGAAACCTATTAAGAGAATTATAAACAAATAAAATTATGTTCCTTCAAATTTCTGTAAGTGCTAGGTAGTATCTTGAATTTTTCAAAAAGGAACCTCACGGAGTGTCTTGATTTATATATCTAAACATTTGTTTTATGTGAAATCTGACATGTAGTTTAAACAGGGTGGCGACAGAACCGGGAATTCAGTTAAGAATCCTTTTCTGTAAAATCTCAGGGAAGTTTCATTTAAACGTTTAACTCAGTTGGAATTTTGTTTTTCAAATGGCACCCATTTGGTACTTTTCAATTAGTTAAATTATGTAAAATTTTCAAACTATGATGTTTTCCGAAAAGTTTACGTTTTTGCATTGATTTATAGAGTAGTCTGCTGTCATAATACTAGCACTGCGTTGCCCGTTGCAGTTCTTTTTGTGGGGTCAGGTGTGACCACTGCTCGCTAACCCCTGGTGATTCTATTGCTTTAAATTCCCATTTGGTTTGCTTTGCAAACCAACACTATGGGCAACGCCGTGATGACCTCGTCAAATGCGGCCAAATTCAAATTGTGAAGAGATAGAATTGGAGTGACATTGCAATCCCTTGTGAAAATATAAATAATTAATTGAAAAAATTTATTAAAAGAAAATCAAATGTATAAGGTATCTATCTGGTGTAAAATTTTTCACTGATTTCAGATCTGTTGAAATTTTCATTCTATCTTTAATGATCGCTTCAGTGCTTTTCACTGAAGAACGCCAGTCATAACTTTAATTTTTCTTTTGCTTCACTGGAATCCGTTACTCATCAAAATGAATGAATCCCGAATCCAACGAAGGTCATTCGGCAATATTCGTATTGAAAAAAATATAAAAGTTACAATTTAAAAATTATATATTTAAAGAAAATTATATTTTTAAGTATCGATCTATGTGAAATTTTCCGCAGATTTCAAATCCGTTGAAATTTTTACTCTATCTTTAACGATCTAGGAGATAGAAAAAAGAACTGTATAACTCCAGTTAAAACTTAATTTGTTTTTTCGTCTGCTGAAAAATTGTTTCTTTCAAATTGAAACTGAAACACGGAAAAAATAAATTTAGAATCTGTCATATCTTTATGGTGTTGGCATTCTAAGGAAAACAATAATAATTAAATTCATTTTAAAATGTTCTAGGTTGAATTTTAAAATTCAGGCTTTGTACAAAAATTGCAAAAAATTCGGACTACCTGTGTGCCAAATCCCATTATTGTAAGTGCTGTAGATTTGTCAGGAGAATGCGTACACATAAACAAACAAATGCTTTCTTTCAAAATAGTAAATTGTTATAATATAAAATTTTCCGCAGATTTCATATCTGTTAAAACTTTTTTTCTATCTTTAACAATCGCTGAGATAGAAAAAGCACTAAAGAACGTCAGTCATAATTTTTATTTGTTTTGCTCTACTTGAATCCGTTGCTCAGGAAATCAGAATGAATGAATCTGATCTCTAACCACGTAGGTCAAATTCTTTGCGGCTCCGGCAGCCAAATATGTATTGGAAAAAATTTACATTGTTTCCAATAGTTTCAAGTTTTATTTAAAAATTATTTTTTTAATGAAAATCCTGTTTTTAGGTATCGGTCTATTTTCTGCAGATTTTAAATCCGTTGAAATTTGTACTCTATAATTCACGATCCAGGAGTTAGAAGAAAAAAAATACATAACTCCAGTTAAAACTTTATTTGTTTTGTTCATCCGCTGAAATCGTTGCATTTTAAATTCGGGTGCAATAGAAAAATTGCAAAAACTTTGGACCACCTGTGCCAAATTTCACGATTGTAAGTGTTATAGTTTCGTCAGGACACTGGGTACAGACAAACACTTCCTTTTATAATAGTAGAGATGTATTCTGCACTGGTGTCACTGATGGAAGCTCTGCAAACACTTCAAAATAGTTAAAAGGTAATGTTAAATATTCTATCTATAACTTAATATTATCTGGTCTATTATGGTAAATGGTATGCAATAAAAATATTTTTACTTAGCTAATTTTTATTCATTTATGTCTATACATTTTTAGTTCAAGTGTCATGTTTATCATTAGTACTGGGGAATTGTTCTGCGAACAGATGGAGAAATTTAGGGAATTTCATGAAAAATAATCTGAAAACTCAGGGAACTTTTTACTTCAATTTTTGTAGCCACCCTGAACAACAAAGGTATTTCATGCAACATCATGTCATTGGATTATTTCAAACTTAATATATCCCTTTCCTTTTTTAGTTGAACATCAGATTCAAAAGACTTCAATAAATGAACTGAAACCACTTCACAGGATCCTTTTCAGTAGAGTTGGATCAGTAAGTTTATTTCTTCTCGTTAAACCATTTAATCATGCCTGAAGTTCTCTTAGTTATTCCTTGATCATGCTTTTAGGGTAGTGGTTCTTAACTGGTGTTCTGTGGAGCACTGATGCTCCATGAACTTAAAGAAAGTGTTCCTCCAGTTTTGAAAGTCAGTGAAAAATTAATATGGCTATTAAGATGAAAAAGCAAATATAATTATTTTTAGTTTTGTCTCTACTTGTACTTATGTTGGCTTTTATTAATTTCAATAATGGATTTCTATTAGAACATGAATCAAATTTTCGTTTGCTTGTGGACGTAGCCTGTTAACAAACTGTTCAATGACAACAACTGAAGTGTACAAACGTTTGTTCTTGCTAAAACTGTTACTATTATTGTCGTTTTCGTCAACTAAGTCCAACTTTTTTTAGATTGTCAGTGTCATAAAATGTATAATTTTGTAATTGTTGGTAGAAGTTCATTTGCGACAAATTGGTCTTATAGAATTTAAAATAGCTCTAATTACCCTCAAGAATTAAAAATAATAATTCAAAACAGCAAAATGGATGAATTTCTATAATGAAAATATGATTATGGTGCACTGATAGTGCTAATACTAGTGTAAGTACACACAATAAAGAAAACAAAATAAAAAATGTTAAGACAATATTCGAATGATTATTTAGATTTTGGGTTCACTTATATTGATAAAGATTAACGTCAACTTCCCCTTTGCGTAGTTTTTGGGAAAAGTTTTGTAATAGTGCAATGGTACCAGCAAAATTAAAGCTATGTTTTACATAAAACATGTCATTCTCCAGTACAAAGACAATAATTATTTTCAAAGATTCTTGATTCATTAACAATAACTAATAAAGCACAAATTATCAAATAAAGTTGCCAAAATAATTGCTAAAACTTAAAACCACACACCATAGCAGAGCATCTGATTTTACCAGTATGTTCTGAAATAGTTTAAATTATGTTTAGCGATGATGCAACAAAAAAGAAATTATGAAATTCCTCATTTGGACGACACATTAAAAAAACATAATTGTATATGTCAGATGATATTGAGAAAGCAGTTATAAGCTTTCAGAACAATACTTTGCTTTACAGATTGATGAGTCAACTTGTATCAGTTGTAGCTCACATACTAGAATCTCTTCGTTTCATTGATGAAAATAAAATAGTGAACCAATTTTTATGCTGCAAACAACCAAACACACTACAAGACAGGATAGTTTTGACTCCATTTCGTTATTTATTTAGATAAATTTAACATAACATGGGACCAAAATGTTTAGAAATCTACCTATGGTGCTCCTTCAATGGTTGGTTCTGTTAAAGGATAAGGTTTTTTAACGGATTTGTTACGTTTATACGAAGATAAATCCTAATATCCATCTACGCACTGTTTTTTACACCGAGAATCGTATTGGAAAAATTCGTAAATTGGTAAAGTATGTCAAATCACGACTTCTACAAACACGTCTTTAAAAAACAGCATCTATGGAAGCTCAGCACGAATCTTTACTTTTATATACTGAGGTAAGGTGGTTATCACGAGGTAAAGTGCTGAACCAAATTTTGTAACTTGAGGAAGAATTGTCGACGTTTTTTCAAAACGAAGGGAATGTTATTTAAAAAACCCTTTTTACAAACGATATTTGGTTTACTGAAATTACATATTTAGCTGATATCTTCAATTATTTAAATAACGTGAATTCCAGTATGCAAGGTAAAAACGAAAATATTCTAACATTCACTATCAGCCTTTCAAAAAAAAAATCACTTGTGAGAATACGCATTGTTTAAAAAAAGACGGTAGACATGTCTCCTTCAATCGAAAATAATATCAATGAAATAATTCCTAATATAACACAACATTTAGTATTATTAGAAGAAAAAATTGCAAAATACTTTCCTGCATTGAATATTGAAAATTAAGATTGGTTATGAAATCCATTTTCTGCAGTCAACTCATCAAGTTATGAGTATTGTTACATCAGGAGGAAGAATTCATGTTCTAAACAGATCATACTCTCAAAAGGAAATTTTTTGAAATAACAGTTAAAACTATTTCTTGCAAAAGTGATTAAAATTTTATTACAATTTTCAAAATCAAAACTTTAAGCGAGCTTGGTTTCTCAACATTAACGAATATTAAGACAAAGAATCGTGAAAGGTTGACAAATATAGAAGAGGAAAAGAGAGTAGCAATTTCTATCACTCACACACAAAAAATATTGAAAACATTTGTAAAAGTCATTAGGCCCAAATATCATTAAAAATTGTGACAACTTATTTTAAATTTCATTTACTGGTTGTTATTTGCTATTGACTGATATGTAAACTGTTATGTATGATTTTTTTAAATATGCATTACATATTATATATACTGTTTTATTTTACAACTGTTCCACAAAAATCTAGTAAAATTGTTGGTGTTCTGGATTCTGAAAAGGTTAACACTATTCTAGAGGTTCAACGAAGTGTTGAATATCAAGGGCAAGAAAAACATAAAAATAAAAAGGGATGGTTACACATTAAATTAAGTATTTTTAATAATATATAATTCCAAGTTAAACTTGAAATCAGTGGTTAAAGTTATTTTAAATTTGGTAGAATGTTTTTTAAATAGAAGTTTTGCCATTGACATTTAGAGGAGGCACCTAAATCTTTTCAATTCAATTGAGCCTTTCCATGGGGCTAGCATACATCTCGTAACTAACGTTTTCACCTGGTGCTTGGAATGTTTTTGTCTGTATGGGTAGCTGGTTCTGTGTGTGTACATATGAGGAACTGATTTATCTATTTCAGTCAATTGTTCATTCAAGTCTCTTAATCCTATGGCTTTAACTTAACTTTTACTTAGCATGTAATTTACACAAGCAGGAATACTGGATTTTTTGTTCGGTTGAACTACACAACTTATAGTTACTAAGCAACAGACATTTTCCCTAAGAACTACTGACAGACATTGTTTCAAGATTGTACAGTTAACGCCTTAAAGCACAAGTTTTTTTTGGAAAAACTGGTGAGAAATGATCGAGGTTTTTTTTGACAGAAAATGAATAGATAGGTTAGTGTAAGTTATTTTTTGCAATTTCAGTTGTGGGGGTGACGTGGGAGGTAAAAGTTATAAAAAAATTGTTATACAAACAAAGTGTGAACAATTTGATTACATGTTTATTTTGAATTTCAAAATATTAAAATCAAGTTAAATCAAATTGTCATACTTCCAAGGATAAGAACGGCTAAAAATTCAGTTTGGTATGATATACCATCACTGAAACTTTCTGATAAATTGGCATATTCAAAATCGTATGAGTCGCTCATTATCAGATAACTTTTTCGAAGCAAGTTACAAAACACTTAGTAAAAATTAATTTATGGGTAACTTTACTTTTATGATATTTAACGCAATAAAAATGGGTATATTACTTTTTTTCACACCAAACAACTGCTGTATTACAAAGAATTCCTAACAAAACATTTTAATCATCAAAATGTACCACATGGTTTATTCAAGAAAAAGGCTACATAGTGTTGCCATCTATGGTCAATAAGTTGAATTATAATCTAGCCGCCTACCTATTTTTACCAGAACGGATCTCAGACAGGTATTAGAAATAAAGTAACGTGAGATACAAGATCGCCCGTGTGAGACATGGGCATGTGCAAATTTGCCAGTAATGTTTGCCCATTTCAGACACAGGCAAATGCATAAGCAATAACTTACTTTGAGCACCTTTAAGCAGTCATGGTAAGTACTCCCTCCCACTGGAATGATGATGGTACTTCAGTAGGGAGTGTGACTTCAGACACTTATGCATGTTCTTCATATGCTTGCCATTAAACGTTTGAGAAGAGCTGTATTGATATTATGTTCTGTTGAGGCAGTTTTTAGGTCCTGTAGAGCTTGGGGAGGGGGTTTTGCACAGGCCAAGAGCATCCCAGGCATGCTCTATAGGAATCAAGTCAGGAGAGTAAGCAGGCCGTGCCATACACTCAAATGTCCTCACTTTCATATATATCAGCAGCCCTGCAAGTACAAGCATTATCCATGAACAAAAATGTCTTGACCCATTGCTCCATGAAAAAAAATGGACATGGCCCAGGAAAATCATAGTACAATACCATACTGTTGTAATGGAACCTGTGCCAAAGATGTGAAAAAGTGTTCTGCCCACCAATACCAAGACCCCTCAGCCAGATTGATCAATTTCATGTGCGTTTTGCTGATGGTAACGGTAGTGATGTAAAACTCTTGGTAATAATCTTTTGTAGAATATTCTTCAGCAGGATTATACAATTTTATGATTGTAAAAATAGAAAAATCTTGCTTGTTTTTCATTAAAACATAATATTTATAACCAATTTCTATAGCATAGTGCTTATATGCCTATTTATATATTGTGAATGATGCATAAAATAAGCTTTATGTTCATTTGTGCAGTCATAAAAGTTATTCAACATTATGTAAAAACTAAACAATTTAGTACAATTAAGGCTTTGAACTATCATTGATCTGTGGTTATGGAAATTTTAAAATCATATCGCTATTTTTTAAACAATTATTGTTAATATGGGTGAAAGAAAACGAGTTTTAAGATTCAATTTGTCATTAATATTGAATGTAATATATGTACTTGCAGGGACCTGAAATAAAGAAAAACATTCGAAAGTTTTCAGGATTTACTTTTTCAAAAAATTCTCAAGAATATGATCGAAAGAAGGCACAGATTGAGAAGTAGGTTTGAATTTAACTTATTTTTTGTGTATGCATAGTGCTGTTCAGATTTTTCCATTTCTCTGGATCTTTTTAGCTATCATTTCTAACTGATTTGTTAAGATTTTTTGAACAATATTTTTTCCAATATCTATTTAACATGTACCGTACAAGGTGTCAGAATGTATTTCCCTGTGATTTGGCTCCAATTCACATGAGTAATGTTAGTACAATGTGTATGTTTCAACTAAGGCAGATAGTCATAATCTGCTTATAAAAATTATTAATCAAAATTTAGTGCAGCATTGAAGAGTTAACATCTAATTTTATGTGAAAATGGTCATAACTGCTACTGAAGCAGTGAAGCTGTTTAAAGGGGTATATGCTATAGATGCTCTGAATCAAGTGTCTAAGTGGCATATGTGTGAACAGAGCACCTGATTTGATCTACCAACGACAGTGTTTAGAGATGCAGAATAGATTACTAGATCCTGATCAGTGAAGGTAACCTGAAGTGGATCATCTTCATCTATCATAACGATTCACCAAGCCAAAGTACACTCATCATGAGAGTTTCTGTCCAAAGAAAATTTATAACCAAATTTAGTTATGGTTATCCACCCGACTTAACTCAGCACAAATGGGGTTTAACAACTACAATTCTATAATTCAAGCTCATAGGAAAATTAAGTTTTTGCTGCAAGTGAAGATTAAATAAAAGTTTATAAGCTGTTACAGCTTAAAATGAAATTTATTGTTTTCAATTCTTACATAAATAAATATTTTTTCAGAATTTCAGACTTTTGCACTATTCTGGATTATACAATTTATAAATAACATATCCTTACTTTAATGACTCGTTTCTGCAGTCAATGCAGCTGTTCTGACAATTTTTCTTTATTAAAAAATATTTAAGGCTCTAATAAATATATATATATATAAGAAATATACTTAAATAGAAATTACATACATGTTCTTGTCTATTTAAAAGACCTGTGACTGGATAACCTCTTGCTTTAAAAAAATCCAACAGCAGTGAGAAAATACTGAAGTTTTATTATGTAACAGTTGAATTATGGTATAAGATTAGTCCTCAAGGATTAATGCTTACAAGAAAGCAACAAAACCGGAAGTGTAATTTTGAGTATTGTATAGTTAACAAGTTCGCTTGTACTGTGTTCACCTCAAAAATTATATGGATTCCTTCCTTTGAAGATACTAAAGAACAGTACAGTGGAATTTTGATTAACCATCAGTCCGTTCTTAAAAGCCTCGAAGAAACAAAAGAAAATGACCAACTGTTTAAAAATTTGGACATGTATATACGTTGAGAGCGTAAGTTCAAGTAACAATATGTACTAGACTACTTAATATACAGTGTATTTTTAACATTTGTTCATATACAATGGATGGTGTGGGTTGTTTAAGGTTTTTCTGTTATATCTGGCTATTCGATTAACCGTCATGGTCAGACACTGACAGTTAATCAAAGTTTCACTGTATTTGCTGTTTGTTTGATCATAATTACCAATCTAGCATTTCCAACTTGGGCCATTTCTACTATTGTTAAAGGAAGTGTTTGTCTGTCTATTTTCTGTACACAAAGTATGGAACTTACAGTAATGAAATTTGGCACACTGGTAGTCCGATTTTTTGCAGTTTTTGGGTCGAGAACCAAATGGGAATTTGTTGCAATCACAGGAGGTTAACGAGCAGTGATCACACCTGACCCCACGAAAAGAACTGTCACTTGCAATGCTTGCTGACCACACAATGGCTAGTTGATCAATAGGTGTCACTGACATGCCTGCTCATCAATGTTGGTTTTGTTTTAAACATTATGTGTGACTATAAATTGTACATTGCCAATTTTAAACCATTCATCTTGTGATGTGTACAAATGCCCGAAAAGTATTTTCTAAAAGTATTAAAATTGTAGTAACTTGCTTTCTCTTTTAAGATGTGCTAGTTGTTTATTTAGTATTGTAGTCTGTTCATAAAAATGTATAGAGAAAAGATTTTCTGCTGTATCACAAAAGTATTCCAATTTTGTTCTTAAATCTTTATGATTGGCAATTTTAATAATTTCATTTTGTTTTGGGAAATTTTATGCATTGATCTTTGCACTGCTAGAATAACTATTCAATACTAATGGAATTATGGGTTGAACCTGAAATCTATTGGAATTGGTACATTTTTTATTGCAAGATCAAAATTCTACTGAATTGGCATGTTCTGTGAAATGCTATTACACTTGTTCATGTTCATAGAGAAAAGCTTCATTTTATGTTTTACTAGCAAAATACCCGACCTTACTCGGTTTGAATTGGTTTACTCTAGATTGAAGAGATAATCAAAATATATAATAACTTACGTTTTTTGTAGAATAAAAATTTATTTTAACATCTTTCGCCATCTTTATATTTTCTACAACTTACTTTGGACACAAATCCTACACATGCATATCCATTCATGTAATACATTTCACATACATCGCACAATTGCTGTATGACAAAGCTACAAAATGACGAAAGGTGATACTAAGGTTACTACTATAAAAGACGATTTATAGGAAGATTTGGAATTCCCTTTCTTAAGTTCTTTTCATGTTCAACTCAATTAATTAAAATAACGATTTACGGGGAGTGCTCTCGCACTCATAGTCAACAAAACAATATTTTTTTACTTGTGGCACTCTTGCCTCCGGTATGCTACATTGTGAAATTTTGCAATCTTCTCCTGTCATTATTACAACGAATTTTTTAATGTTGGAAAAAGTTCCAGTTTGTATTAATAAACATTATTATTCTTTCAATAACGGCATTATTCTTTCAATAATGGCATAACTACACTTAAAATTTACTGAAAATTTATACTGACTTACCTAACATTTTTAAGTTTAATACTTTGTGGTGCTGTTGCGTGTGATGAGAAGGAAAACACATTTATTAAAATAATAAATATTTAAAACAGGAAACAGCAAAGTAAAACAAAATAAAAGATGTCGCAAAAAATTGTTCTGAAGATATTAATTTGTGATTCAATTTTATATCTTGATCTCGCACAGTTGCCACAACTTACAACTAAAAGTGTACAAAATTTAGAAATGTAAAATTAATTCAGAGCGAAAGAACCAGAAAAATATCACTGCTCGCGCGATCTTGTTCATTCTCGTTTCATTGAAAAATATCGTCTGTCCCAAATATTCGGAAATCGTTTTCATTGCGCAAAGAATAAAAATAAGACTCGAAATAAATGAAGTATCAGAGATGAAATTCCATAAAAAAATAATAATTTTTTGAAGAATAATTACTTTTTCAGCAGTACTGGTAAAGCAATCGAAGTAATCGTAATATTCAATAGACATTCCAATTTTTCCAAAACTACCAAATTATGGTTGATTTAAGTATGAAACTCAACTATATATTACAATAAAGAAATGTTTAATATTGCATTCACTAAACTATTAAATTATGTATAAAATAAAATACAAAGCAATCAAATATCTGGAATACAATTCATGTGATGTCTACACAAACACAAAATCGAGCATAGAACAGAAAGACGGACAGAGAGACTTTTGCAACCAATGCCACTCACTAAATGAAGATAAGTACTCACTGTATGCAAATTTTCATGAAAATATCTTAAACCGCGTGGACGTGTATAGGGCACGACAGACAGACACCAAACGAGAAAAAGGCGGATTCGGCATCAGAAGGGTCCAAAACGGATAGAAAACTTGAAATGGGTCGAAAATATTGAATGTACAAACAAACACTCCATTCTTATTTATATAGATATGTAAACCCTTTTTGTGTGCTTCAAATGTACAGCCGTAAAAAAACCCGACACACCCGATCGCAATTACACAATTTATATCACAGAACAAAACGGAAGGTAGCAATCGATGGGGATGAATGTTTTCTACAAATATCAATACTTAAAATTTGTCTAAGGGGCCGTCCATATTAAATTGGGTGCTTAATAGTATAATTTCAATACAAACCCCCATCTTTTATCACAAATTTGGATTCTACATATAATTTCAGGTAGAAATAATAAAGTTCATTATTTTTTATTGGATTTTTCACCAATTTGCAAGTGTTTGAAAATTAGATCTCATAATGTTAAAATGGTGTTTCACATTTTTTGTTATATTTGCTACAAACATTACACTACCCAAACACAATCCATAAACATTTTTATTATCAAACTAAATTTACTACTTTTTATCAATTAATAAATTAATATTCATAAAAATTATGAATAGAAACATGGGTAAATTTTGACACCATGTGATTCAACTGTTACTGAAACATCGAAATTCCAAATTCCATCTCATTACGTGCATAATTAGTAGCGCAGTGAGATTTTTTGCAAAATTCGATGATTATTATCAGTATTGGGGATTGTTCACAAAATAAAAACAGAAATTTCTGCCAACTGATCTTGGGATTCAGTCAGAATATATTCTGACTTTGTCACCATCTTAATGGACTCTATACCAAGGCGCCTGCAACAGTTCCTTGACTGCGACGGCCACTACACGTCTTTATAATTATGTATAATGTGGTTGAATTCTGAACATTTATACGCTACCTCAATGGTTTTTATGGATTTTCTTTGTCAATTTTACGCCATTTTTCATCAAATCCACCTGAAATTTTATGTAGAATCCAAATTTATGATAAAAGATGGGGTTCATGTTAAAATTATCGGAGCAAGTACCCAATTTAATATGAAGACGGCCCCTTAGACGAATTTTGAGTATTGATATTTGTAGAAAACATTAATCCCTATCGATTGCTACCTTCCGTTTTGTTCTGTTATGTAAATTGTGCAATTGTGATCGGGTGAGTCATTTTTTTTTTGACGTCAGTACCTATGGAATACTTGTAAATGCTTAAAGAATTTTGATAATAGATAAAAGATTTTAAATTTATGTATTTTCATTTTATTTGTTACTGTTAAAAAATCAATTTTTTCACCAAAAAGAGATGAGTAGAGGTTTAGTTTACTCCTGATTCTAAGCGATTTTACATCTGGAGGTATTCAGGAATGTGAAATCTTCCTTAGAACATTATGGAATGTGACCGTTTTGGTTGTGCAGGTTTGGGGTTAAATAATGATTGATGGACGTACGTTCCTACACGTTTTCAACAGAGGATCTGTGACCTACCTGCCAGAGATATCAGGATGAGGTCTTAGAACGTTATGTAAGACTTTTCTGTTGTGCATATGGATCAGACTTTGTATTTATGTACGATAATGCTCAACCACATTGAGTAAACCTTGTTGGTGAATTCCTTCAAAATGAAGCCATTGAGTGAATACTGTGGCCAGCACAATATTCTGATCTGAACCTGTTAGAGAACTTATGGGACTACCTTGGAAAAGCAGTTGCATGGAGATATCCTCTTAGAAATATAAATGCCCCGAAGACCGCATTGATGGAGGAGTGGAACTTAATTTCCCTATCTGGTCTGAGTTATTCCTTTTTTCTGAACTCACATATTGCCATTTTATGGTTTCATGCTACAGTTTTATATCATGCAGTGTTCTTAAATTTTTTTCCTTTGTATTTGTGCGTTATTAGCCACTACATGGCCAGCACAGCATTGCCCGTAACAGTTCTTTTCATGGGTCATTTGTGTCCACTGTTTGACTAACTCCCGGTGGTAGATATGAATTTCATATTAAATATATAGTTATATAGTAACATCCTAATCTCTTGCAAAAATATAAATATTTAATTGAAAAATTATTTACTCAAAGAAAATCGAAAGAATAAGATATCTATCTGGTGTAAAATTTTCAGCAAATTTCAAATCCGTTGAAATCTTCATTCTATCTTTAACGATTGTTGAGACAAAAAAAGCACTGAAGAACGCCAGTCACAACTTTAATTACTTCTTTTGCTTCACTCGAATCCATTGCCCAGGAAATCAAAATGAATGAATCTCGAATCAAACAAAGGTCATTCTTTGAGGCGGCAAAATTCGTATTGGAAAAAATATAAGTTACAATTTAAAAATTATTTTAAAAAAAATCATATTCTTAGGTATTGATTTAATTTGAAATTTTCTGCAATTTTCAAATCTGTTGAAATGTTTACTCTATCTTTAACGATCTAGGAGATAGAAAAAGAAGTACATAACTCCAGCTAAAACTTTTTTTTTCCGTTCCTTGCAAAATGAAATGGAAAAATAAATTTTTAATCTCATATCTGTATTGTGTTGCCATTCTCAGGAAAACAATAATTAAATTCATTTTTAAATGTTCTAGATTGAATTTTAAATATAGGCTTTGTTCAAAAATTGCAAAAAATTCAGACTATCTGTGTGCTAAATCCCATTATTGTAAATGCCATATGTTGTCAGGACAATGCATACACATAAACAAACACTTTCGTTTATAATAGTAGAGATTATGTTATGTCTTGTTCCATAAAAATTCATAAAATTAGAGTTACTGTTTCTGAGAAATCCGTGATTCTATGCATGTAAAGATAATTTTGGACACCAGTGTAGATTGGTGTCTTAGTAAACCGATGTGGATTGCAAATTTTTTCACATTCACAGTATTGGAATTGATCTGTATAGCTATGAAGTCGAATATCTGCATTTTCTATTCTGACATGATAGGTCATTTGTTCATGTATGAAAACTGGGTAATTTCTCTTGCAATAAAATCGGTTTTCATTTACTGAATAGAATGCTTTACTGTTTTGAAATCCATTTACAGCCATGCGAGATTTTTCTATTTACTTCATGCTTCGTAAAGATTTTTTTTGTATGCGTGTCGTCTAATGATTTTGAAGTATATTTTTCAAATAACATAACTTCTACCAAATCTGCTGAAATTAGCAAAACATTAGTTGGAAAGTATAGAGAATTAACAGTTATTTATGCCACATGTAAGTATGTACCATTTATCGCATACATATTTGTATGCAGTCGAACCTTGTTACACACTTAACATAAACTCTTCTTAATCCTTGTCAGAATGAATAACAGTAACATGATCCCATTCTTTATGGATAGCTCAAACTACTTTTAACACCAGCTAATTTTTCGTCACTGGGTGCTAACGTTAACATTGTTTGGCTGAATTTAGTTTTCGTTTAAATTTGTACATACAGGTATTCCTAAAACACGTTTGGTTTCATGAAATTGTTTTAATATATATCTAAAGGATTTAAAATTGTAAAAGCAAATTAACCACACCATAACAATCTAATATCGCAATGTAGAAATTCCGACATCGCCCAGTCCTAGCTGCAACATTCTGAAAATCAAATTTCTGATGAAGCATCAAATTAGTGGTCGACATCTGTTAATCATACTACTCTACTACTAATGTGTTTAATCGTGCATTTTTTTTATAGAAATTTCTTTAAAATCTTTTTATGAGGTTACACAATTTGAACTGTGCATCACTTTCAAAGAAGCATATCGATAATTTTGAGTAATTATCTTTTAATAATAACTTTTTATGAAATTATGGTATGTATATATATCAGGGTGTAAAAAAATCAATTAATCGGATTTATTTGATTTAAATCGGATTATTTTGATTTAAATAAGATTTTTCTATTTAAATTTCTGCGGGCCCTAAACACTGTTTATATAATAAATATATATAAATTTGTTAAATAAAAAATTGAGTTTGTGACATGACATGTAAACCAATATTTACTTAACATTTATTTAACTTTAAAACACAAGTTGACATCCTACATAGTTTTTCTTGAGAGAATTACATCATGTTAACAAATTTATCAGCAAGTGTAAGTGACAGACCTAAACTATAGTCTGAGAAGTAGAATAGAACTCAGAAATAATCAGACTACAGTAAATTTTGATTTAAAAAAAACTGCCACGGAGCAATAATAATTGGATTTTCACTTAGTTTTAATTCATATTGGATCTTTCTTTTTTCCTGCTAACATTTTAATGGCTGTGTGTGAAAATGTACATTTCTACTCTTTTAATCTCTATTGCTAACTACAAGAATAAGCAAACACAGAGGTTCCCAAACTTATCCAAGTGGTGGCAACCTTAAGAGAATTATAATTTTCTCACAGCACCCCCTCGTCATCATGTAATATTTATCTGTGGTATATTATTACATATATATACACATTTCATATTTTTAGCACTTTGGAAAAGAAATTAGAGAATGAAGAACATAAACATAATTAATACAACTAGCATTTAAAATTCACACACATACACTTTAATTTTACTTAATAAGAAAACATAGGTTGGTGAAAATATAAATAAAACAAATAAAATTACCTTCATCATGCTCTTGGTTAGGCAGTGAACCGATTTTTGATAAGTGACCTTAACCCTTTTTTCTGTTGCTTAGAAATAGCTTAGATTGGAGGTTACGGCCGCTTCACAGCACCTCTCATCTCTACGCGGCACCCCAGGGTGCTGCAGCACACACTTTGGGAGCTAACTAACAAATGCCTCAAAAACTTTACTTCCCACTTGTGTTTTTTTAGCTAATAAAATCAGTCACCTCTTTCGTTTATAATTTTGAATCAAACTGTTGTATACTTACTTTAAGTGTTTATATTATGAGTGCTGTTAATCAGAAATGTTTATACATTACTCTTCCTGACATTTAGATTTATGTCATGTGTGTGTACATTACGGTTTCCAGTATATAGTATATTCTAATAAGTTACAACTGGCTGTTGCAATCTTTTATAATATGCAGTAATTGACTCAGTTCCCTGGGTGTAACCATTAGTGCTGAAATCCCCATGAGTGCAGAAAAATTAAAGCATTTGACCACTTCTGTCATTTTCGTATGGTGCATTTATTTAGTTATAAAAATGTAAGATTAGATGTGATTTAAATCAATGATATTTTTTAAAAATCATTTGATTAATATCTTGATTTTAATCGTTGATTTAAATCTTGACACCCTGATATATATACTTGGAGGAAAGCATGAATTTTGAAAATTGAGACAAAGTTCTTTCTTTTTACTACTTTTATTAAGATGGACAAAATTTAATGTATACCCTGCTGTTGCAAAAATTTTTAATGAAAAGGTAGCATTTTATTACTAATTTTTTGTCATTGAATGCATTCTGCATTTTGATTGCTAAATTCCATTAACTAAGTCTCAAAGTTAACATTTTATCTCATGACATCTATGACATTTCCACAAACTTATTAGAAACATTAAAAATGAAGTAGTTTCTGTTTCAAAAATTTGTTTATTGGGAATAATTGTACTGACTCCACTGTTGCTATTTGAAATGCAGTAAATACTTATGTGATAAATAATTTTTATTTTCACATTCACCACCTCATTATCTATGAACACTTTATAAAATCTTGTGTGGATTAAATCCTCTTTGGCGAATCAAAATTGAAATTAAATCTTTGGAATCCCAAGGTTCTACCTTCAGAAGCAATATAAAGGATTAAAATTAATTACATGCTATAATTAATTTTATACTATACACAGGTTTACCAACACTGTTTTAAAACGAATCTGTGAAGTTCTTGATATTGAAAGAGGTGGAACTAAAGAGGATATTGTCAATCGTTTATTGGATTTTTTACTTGAGCCAAAGGATTCTGGAAAAAAAGTACCTAAAAAGAGTAAGTTCCATTTTTGATTCTGCGTTATTTTTTTAAAAACTATCTTAATTTTTGTATTAAGTTGTATAGAACATTTAAGATTTTTACATGGTCATCAACTCTTGGAATTACCAGTTTCTAATTAACAGCAGATTCATTGTAAAATTGAATTAAATTGTTTTGTAGACAGCAACAAAGCAATAATTTGCATTTCCATACTTAATATTAGAGCTTTAAAAATTCTTTTTGCATTATTGAATTTTTGGTCAAAACCATTTTCCCAACATATTTTTGAAAATTGATCTTAAAGAAAAGTTTTACTGAATACCTAAGAACATGACTTTTGAAATAAACTCAATGAAATGCAAAATAATGTCCCTAAGCTCCATAACTATTAAAATGCAGATGTCTAGGTCAGGGTCTCAACTATCACCAATCATCTATGCTCACACTCATTTAAAACAGAATGGGAAAAAAATTATATTTGAATCATTTTCTTATTAAGTATGAAAAGCAATAATTTGCATTTCGATTCTTAATATTAAAGCTTTTAAAATTATTTTTGTTTTATAATTGAATTTTTAGTAGGAACCATTTCCCCAGCATATTTTTGAAAATTGATCTTGAAGCATAAGTGTTACTAAATACATAAAAACACGATATTTGAAATAAAATCAACGAAATGCAAAATAATGACCCAAAGCTCCATAATATTAAAGCAGAATGTGAAATTTTTTTCTTTAATACTTAATTTTTTTTTTTGCTTGAATTTGTTGCCCTATATGGTTAAACCTGTTTGTCATGAGACATGCAAATGACTGGTGTACCTTCTAGATTGTATTAATTTATGCTAAACAAATATTTAGGAGAGTTTAGGTAATATAGCAAGACTAATGTTTAAAAAATTAAAATTATTCTTTGGTCTTGTTTCTTTTTTTATTCTTTCATTTGAATTCTATTTCGTGATAGAAATCCAAACACTTAAAATTCTATATTATAAAAGGAAGTCTGTGTGCATGCAGTTCCAGACAAATCTATAAGACTTAAAGCTTCTCCTTCTGTAAACGTAAAGATGCACCAAATGAGACATAACACCAGTATTGCACTCCAAAATTTCGCCAAACTGTTTCCAAGCTTTTTTCGTGCAAAATTTGAGTTTGTGTATTTTCAGACTTTTTGTCCTTTTCGCACTTGACAAAGCTTTTTTTGTGTAGAAAATTGCCCACCATCAAAGACAAAAAATAACATCAAGAGAGCCTAAGTTTAAATATGTTGTTTTAAAACACTATTGCCATTGCCCACTTTTTTAATTAAATTCTTCCAGGTTGCATGCAAAAGTGAGGAAGCGCTATATAACATATATAAAAACATATATATATATATATGTATAATACACACACACACACTTTTGCTTGTTTGAAATCAGACTGATGAGGTAATACTCAACAATTGGAAATGGGAACTCCCCACTACTGAGTGGTTCAATGAAGAGTGTCTTGCTCCCCCAAAATAGCTAGTGACAATTTTATCATCCTATTTTATTTTTATTGGTCATTTTTTTAAAGTTTTTGATTACCAGTTTTATAAGGTTTCATCTGTATCAGGTAGTAAAAGTACATTTTATGTAGGAAGTTGAATTATGGTATGAGAATATTCTCTAAATCAGAATTGATGCAGCCAAATGATGGAAATTAATTTTTTTTTCTAAAGTATTTTATATATTAATTTTTAACATTGTAATTTCATTGTTCCAGCATCAAAAAGGATCGTTGTCAATTAACTGATAAATAATATTTTGTCTTAATACTCATTTTCTTTCCTCTTTGCTATACCCCTACCACCTGTAACTTTGACTATATAAAAGGCAAATATTTATAAAATTTGCACAATGCAATGTACGAACATGTTTTATAGTAATTTGCAAAATGATAAAATGTTTCATATTTTGCCCTTATAATTTTGTATATTTATTTTTCTCAGTTTAATTTTTCACATACTTATGCTTGTTTAAAGAAGTAAACATTTCTTTGAAGTATTTGCAATAATTATAGTGATTAATACTAAGGATGCGATATTCAATAAAATAAATAGAATTTGTTATTTAACTTTTGAAAATTTTAAACAGAATTTCTTAGAGCTTAAGATAAATTACAAAGTGAAACTATCAGTTAACTTATATTTGAGACATTAGCTCTTTGATTGCTAATTCGCCTTTAATCCTTAAGTCTTGGTTTTATATAGCAGCTTGACTTCAGAAGAACATTATAATAAAAATATTTGTTTTATAAGTAGAAGGTATATTTATAAAACTTTTTTAGAACAATCTGCCAAAGAAAAGAAAAAGACCACTGAAAAGAAGACAAACAAAAAAACAAAAGCAAAAAAAGAAGTTTCCTCTGATGAAGAACCTGACAGTGCAAATGAAAGTGCCAGTGAAGAATCTAGTGATGATGAAGATGATAATGACAATGAAGTAAGTACTGGTTTTGGTCATTTCATTGATATATTGTTTGTAATTTGTATGTTTAATCATTTTTATTTGTTTAAAATTAGTCTTTGATGTCTTCAAACAGATTTCTTTGTTGAATGGAATCAGCCTTCACTAAATTTAAGTATTTCTCATTTTCTTAAATTGTAAAGGAATAACAAAACTGAATGTAAAGTTAACAGCAGCATGGGGAAAATGCAAACAAAACGTGCAAATTAGTTTTTTTAAAGTAAGATTTTAACTGTAACAAAACATCTCAAGTTTTCAGCAAAAAAAAACATTAACGGTAAACCAAAATTGGAATTAGGTAAAAACATGTAAGTATAGCACTCTTTGTAGCATTAGTACTAAGGTATACACTACTTTAAAGAAATTATTAATTTAAAAACATACACAAACACATCTACCACACTATTACATGAATATAAATGTTCCCATGTACTTAGAAAGCCTTTAATCCCACTGAATGTTTCTTAAATTCCCTGAGTATTCCTTTTATAACACTTACTACATAAGAAAACAGCTTTACCACTTCAAATATTTTGCACTTGAAAGAAAAGGAACAAACATTTGTGCAATTTCAAAACCTCACAGCAGTTGGAATTAATAAATTCTGTTTAAAATTACTTTGAAGTTGTAATTGGTGATAATGTGTATTGCTATTAAATTTCTTTGTGATTTTTCTCCCTTTCAAAATAGCCCTGTTGGTTATTCGCAAAGCGTAGAGGTAGTGCTGTGATATTTCACCTTATTACGTTAACGGACCCCCAACAGGTAGGGAAAAGTTTGCGAACTGGGGTGGCAGAAACAAAACTAGAGGCTATTTTTGAGCATTTATTTTAAATATGTTAATATTTTTGGATGATTAATGAGTATAATCACAGGGCCTGCATTAAGCCTTTGCCAGCTTGTTAAATGGGATTAAATTGAAAACCTTGAAAATGAGCTCATGGCCAACAGTTGCTTTTGTACTAATATAATTATTAAAAGATGATGAAATCTTTGAACCTCACATCGTGTGGATGGAAAAAACAGACTTTACTAAATACTATCATCACAGCTATAGTATATTCTGGTGATAATTTTAGTACTACAGGGTTCCCGCTAGAATAAAGTTGAGGGAGAATAAGTTTTGCCAGTAATTTGTTGAAACAAAAGACATTTTTAAAATATTGTGCATACTTTATTTTTTTCATAAATAATTATATGAAGTAAAAAGCCTCCTCTTTTATGTGATCAATATGTTCCTGAACCTTAGGTGAAACAGTGAAGTTTACAATGAACCCTATTAAAACATGCATTTCCTATAAAGTTTTTATTATTTAGGCCCAGAGATAAACAAATATATGAAATATGTTACAAATAAAACAACACTACACAAATGTAACACATTCTTTCTCTGTACATGATTGTACTTAATATTTTTGGTATCTTGACATAGTGTTATGATATTCTCAGAGATGGAACTAGGTAATAAATGTAGGTATTGTGATGATGGTCAATAAGTTGGTTGGTGAAGAAGTGGCAGATTTCTTGACTATTTGTCATGGAAAACATCAATTGTTTGTTTATATCATGGTAGATTAGGATGTTGAAGTTCTTTCCTACTATGCTGATCAATTTAATGCAGTATTCCATCCAATTTTAGTAAACTTGTTTTTTATTCCACATCTGTAGTAGCTCTTGTTTAGTTCTGTAATAGTATATTGTAGTACTGCCTTAGTTTCTTCTACCTTTGTGAATGAATTGGAAACATTTTGCTACTTCTCAATTGTCTTGATCTTCTAAATGCTTTTTCATTTCTCAACAGCTTTTAAAATCCTATTGGTGCAACAAAAATTTCTGTAACCTCTCCACTGATGCCAGGAATCAAAGATTAATTAACAAACTTTCTTTTGATATCAGCCAAGTTTTCTTTCTTTATTAAATCCAAAATTTTCTCCATTATGCCTAGAATCACTTAATTGCTCTTATTGAAGATTCTAGAATCTGATCTCGGGTTTAGGCTCATTGAGTAGCACAATTGGGAATAGCCCTTAGCAAACCTTTCCTAAACAAAATGCATGGTGAAACTAGATGCCCTGACCTAACGGTACTTCTTAAAATGGTATAATTTAAAATTTGTGTTCATATTTTCTCTTTTGGTCCCCCATTGTGTATAACTGAAATCACATGTGGTTAATTTGCATGGTTTGCCTACTAATTAACTGAGCATGTATGAATGAATCTGGTGAAAATCATCCGTATTTACGAGGATTTCCGCTTTTTTTTCTTCTGGGAAATTTTTCTTTTTCTACAATTTCTTCTTTAGAATTAAATTATATCGTGGAATTACAGCCAAAGAATAAATGTAAAAAAATAATAAGGAAAGTGTGAATATGTCCTTACTTCAAGGATGAAGATTCTTCCGACTTTTCGTAAATTTTTGAGAAAATGGCCGATTTTTACGAAACAATTCCAACCTTTTTTGTCATTTATAAACGTACAATGTGCCAAATGAGACATATATCGTCAACATTGCACTCCTAAATTTTGCAAGCTGATAAGTCTTGCAAATTCCTTTTTGAAAAGAATCCTTTGTGAGAAGCTTATTAGTTCAATGGCAAACCTGGAGAACTTGGATTTTGAACTAGTTAGCGTACATTGTTGTATATTTCGTAGGTAAAGCTACGGTTTCCTAAAAAAGCGGAGCTGTTATCTAGTGGCCGTGAAACGTCATGATGCGGCGGAAAAGGTATAAATGAAATATTTTAAGTTGATCAGCTTTTAATGTGATTTTTCTTTCGACTACAAAATAAGATGCTAGGTTATTTCGTCTTTTATGGCAACCTTGGCAAGCGGAAAGTTTAAATTTTCATTTTGAATATTCTAGAAAGTACTTTCAAAATCCGTTAAAACTTCTATCTTTGTCGACTTTAGAAGTGCACCTAGGCAGTGGCCACCGTTTCAAACATAGACTGCAGCCATTTTTTGCAACCAAAATTTTCAAAATGATGCTTCTTTTAAGGGCAATATAAGTTAAAATTGTTTCTTGGATAATTCGAGTTATTAATTTTAAGTTTCATTTGATTTAATTGGAAAATAAGAATATTTATGGAAAAATTTAGAGATATTACATATTTTGAAAAAAAAAAAAAGTTATTTTGTATTCAAAAATAGGTTGTAAATTTAAACTGAATTAAGTTATATTTTTTTTACCACAGGGGTACAGCTTTAGTCTACGTTTATAGCGGTGGCAACGGCCTGCCCTTGGTGCACTTAAGTTACCAAGGAAAGAATTATTTCAAATGAACCGATGAAATCAAACGACAGTTTAACGGAATTTGAAAGAATTTTCTGGAATATTCTAAATGAAATTTTTAACCTTTTTACTTGCCCAGGTTGTATTAAAATCCGCAATAACCGTTGTGGAGATAGGTTACCTTAACCTGTCATTACTCGCTACTAGAAGTGCGCCAAAAAAGCGCCAAGTCCGTTGCCACTGTTTTAACGTAGATTGAAGCTGTACCATTTTTATTTTTGGTGTCTACTTATTTTTTTCTTTTGTAACAGCATTTTTATTTCCTGTTAATTTAATTTTTTTATCAAGGTTTTGGAAAGATTGCTACTCTTTAAAAAAAAATCTCACCATTGGTGAGATGTTCAAATATATTAATCAAAATAACATTTTCAACTTCATGCAACTTATTTATACTGTTTATAGAGTTGCCAAGATATTTTTTCTTTTTTAACAAAATTTGAGTTTACACGTAAGGTGCCCCCTTTTCCGAAGTGGAAGTTTATAGTGGAATAGAATGAGCTTTTAAGCTTAGGCAAAAATACATGCTTATCATAAACACATATTTTGTACTAGTGGCGTAGTCATAGGAGGTTATGGGTTAACCTCCCGACTTCCAAAGACAATTTTTATTTTTTTAGTGGACTTTGTAGGGCTTTATCAGACTAAAAATTTGCCTGCATAATTGTGGAATTAAAATACAGCTACTCGCGACATGCTAGTCATACAGTTACTCGCATTTCTTTTGCAACATTAATTTTTGAACGATATTAGGTCCTTATAATAGCATCTGCTTCATTGGCACCCCTAATCTTTCTACTGTGGCACACACTTTGGGAACCCCTGATTTAGGTTAAATATATATGAAGTTTAGGTATGAATAATCAGTTTTGGATTGTATAGAAGTTAGATTGCTGATGATAGAACTCAAATCATTAAAAATATCGGGTAACTGATAAGTAATTTTTTTTATTTAAATTGAAAAGTTTTGACACCTGTATTCACACCTTTGTTGTATAGTCAGGATTGATTATATCGGGAAATATATATATATATATTGAATTTCTTAAGTCAAAAGTTCTTTTTGCTTACTGTAAGCAGAATCGGTCTGCAAGGAAGTTGTCCTTTTAATCTCCTTTTTGTTTTCTTCTAGAAGCATTAAATTCCATCTGCAACATTTAGAGAAGAGCGTAGAAAAATTATTCAACATAGTAACTTAAGATGACATGACTATCTCGTGCTCAGATTTCCTTAGTGTGAAATTTAATTTGCCAAATTCTCGCACTCTAGCGGGAACACTGAGTACTGAGCCAAAGTTTCTGAATGTTGTTTTAAAAGCACTTGTTTTAATGCATATTTTGAAATATTGATAGTTAGTTTGATTTGGCTAAAAATACTGGCGAACACTAGAAATTTCTTAGCGCTAGCCCTGAAAAATATATAATATTCCATGTCCTCTTTTTACATAGGTTGATAGAAGTCTGCTGTGTCGTCCATGATAATCTATTCAAGTCGTGGATGCAACGGCGTTTCTGCAAGGCAGCATCTATCTTCGTTTAACTTCTGTTCTTTGTTTCGATTGCCCCAAAGGCTAAAATTAGCAGTTAACTTACACAATGTTGTCGAAGTTGTGTCGTATGATTTTAGAGCATGATTCAAAAATTTGGGGGTTTGACAAAATTTTCAGTTGTGTAATTTGATTTTAGTTGCTAAAAAGTGACATGTGAGGGCTTTAATCTTACATGTCTGAAATCTCCTTTGAATGAGAGTTTTCATTGTATATTTAATCATTGATTATTCTTGAAGGAAATTCTTGTAGCCACACTCATCAATGCAAATTTAAATGTTTATGCTTTTTAATGTATGATATAGCAGTTGCATTGAAATGCCTGAACTATACTTGGTATGCATTAGACTATTGATGTATACTCATGTTTCAATTTAAGTCATCTGGCTCAAGTTATTCATTCAAAACTAAATGCTTCGAAGTGGCAGTCATGTTAGTTGAAACTGCACCTCTATAATCTGACTATCTTGGTTATATTCATTTGTTAAGCCGATCTTCTCAATTACGTCTTACTTTGTCAATTCTAATCATTTTGATAAATAGTAATAGCTCACCAAAAATTCCAAATTTTACGCCTTAATTAAGCTGCTATTAGTGGAAAACTGTTAACGTTGACTTAGGAAGTCAAATCACTTAAATTAACGAGCACATTATTGAATAATTTCATAGCTTTGCATTGAGAAAAGTTTCTCCCAGTCTGAAAACTTAGTCCTTCAAATATTCCTATTAAGTCTTATAGGCTAAATATTTATATTAATTACAGAGTATCTATAACCCCCTTTAAATGTTAAAATTTGTACCATTATCGGCAGAAAAAAAAATATAAAAAATCCTGAAGTGTGTTCATAGATATTCATATTATTAGCCCTTTACTTTGTGATAATGCACTTAAGTAATTTAAGTAACAAAGTTATGTTTAAAATTTTTGTGTGGTGATTTTTCATATTTTTTTTTTATAAAATTTGGATTCTGTGCTGCATTGAATATACATTTTCTGTTGATTTTTAACCCTGGAATTTTAAACAAAATTCATTTGAGCTTTATGAACAGTTAACAAACATTTTAAACTACAGAACAAGAATTTTCTGTTGCAGTCTGTTGTATGTGGTATACAATGTGCTTATATTACTTCTCAACTCAGCTTACTTGTACTCTGAATCTTTTAAATTGTTTTTCCCTATTTGAACTTTAAAAATATATTAAGCTGCAAAGGGCTTTGGAACAGTAGAAAAGCTGAACCCTCAAACATTCTAAGAGATAAAGTTAGCTTTTCTATGTATGGAAATTTTTACACCATAAATATTTAATAAAATCAGCAATTGTCTTGCCTTGCAATTGTTATATTTCATTTATAACTTCAGACTTCTGTATTTCCTCCAATCATAAAGGTAAGTTTTAAGATTAATATTAAATTTTTATAAATATTTTTTACACAACCAGTAAAGTGACCTTTTTCTACCTTCCAAGAATAATTTTCCATTTGTCCTGTGAAGGGAATGGATTTTGTAATGTGAGCATATGTATACTTGTTTGATAAACATGTGCATCCGTAATTTAAATTCTGATAAGAAAAGAAATTTACTACTTGGAAAAAGGAATTTTATTTCTATCAGTTTAGTAGAAATTTACTAGTGTATTAAATGCAAAGTATTAATGTCTAGGAAGTGTACATTCGCAGGAAAAATACAAACCACCCTCTTCATTCGAGCAATTTTAACAATAGGGAAAATTGAAAAACGGTGTTTGTCAGGAACTATATACCAGGAACCATACACATAAAATTTGCATAAGAGGCCTCCTTCATATTAAATTGAGCACCAACTTCACAATTTCCTATGCCATTAGGTCTAACCGTTTCAAAGTTATGAGTGCAGAAAGATTGGAGCTCCTAATGTTGAATCAGTTTCTTAGACTTTTATGGATATCTTCTTAAATAATATTTAAATAGCACTGATATTTTGTACCATGTTACTGTTACTGATACAACCCAACAAAATCCTTCTAATATTTTATTTAAAAATAATTTTTAGTATGCAATAATAATTATTAAACTAATGTTTAAAACAAGTGACTTATTTTATTTGGAACCTTACTATATTTTGATTGGAATCAATTCAGAAGGACTTCTAATATGAACATGGAAAATTTCAGCTCATTCCAATAATTATTTTTTGTACTACATTAAATTTTCCTCGTTGTGATTTTAGGGGGTAACCAAAAGTTTAAAAACATGACAAACCTTGGATAATAATTCTAGAATCATTTGCACTTGTATACTATTTCTGTTCTTGGATCTGTGAAAAATACGGTTGAAATGGTGTTCAAATTTGAAATTTGGATTGCTGTAGCTACAATTAACCTCGCTCTACAAATAGTGGCTTTTTATGTCAAGAGGATCCCTGAAATTGACACCAAATTATGGGTAGAATATCTCGGCATATAAAGATGATGAATTCACTAAATTCTTCCGATTTAGACTAATGTAACAATACAAAATTTGATGATGGCATCAAAACATGGTGTTTCCATTATGAATTTCGTTCTTTGTAGAAAATTTGATAGAAACATCACTTTATGCAATTTTTTGGGTTTGAATTTGTAGAGGACGTTATTCCCTATTTAATGATATCTTTGAATTTGCTCTAGTATGAATAGCGCTTGAAATAAAGGAGGTGGTTTGTTCTTTTTTTCCCCTCCAACTACATATAGATAAAAGATTTTAGAGTAATAGTCAACTTGGAATTCACAGAATGCTGGTGATGATTTCTGCAATGATTCGATATATCTTGTAAATCTTGGTTCCCTATTTGAAAGTGGGCAGATAGTTGTAAAACTGTTCGAATTTTAAAGTCTTTACTTAAATAGGATTCCTTCTAGAGAAATGGAAAACACTACAGTACAATTGAATTCCAAGTCTCACTTCTATTTTTGGATTTATTTACACCTGAGCAAATTAAGTGCATCTGCTGTGAAGAAAAATTAAGTTAATTTATAAAGCAGATAGAAATATGTAAATTATTTACTTAAAGCTGGGTTTATTAGAAAGCAATTTTTATATAAGTGTTGATGTTCATTCTTGATTTTTATATCTACTTTTCAATGTTATGCGACATAGACAACCTTGATGCTCAAAAGTGACTTACTTATCTTACTTATGAAGCTTATTAGTTCGAATGATGCATTTATTATTTGTTGCAGGCTATTTTTATTTGTTCTCCCTTAGTTTATGCTAATATTTAAGCATTCTGTACTTTACATTTCACATTTATTGTTTAAAAAATGGCAGACTTAAATAAATGTTGTGATTCTCATCAAATAGGTTTTTTATAAATTTTTTAAACTCTCATAAATTATGGAATGCTTAGAGTTAGAACTTTTTATTCTTACAGTCCCAAAAGAAATCAAAAAATGCCTCCAAAGCAAAAAAGACGCCCTCAAAAACAGTTGCAAAGAAACCAGAGAAAAAGGAAAAGGCTAAAAAAGAAGAAAAGAAAACTGCAAAAGGAGCAAAGAGGAAACGAGGTAAAAATTTTTATTTCTTACATTATTTCAAAATTTCCATTTTTTTAAAAATCTAATTTATCTTAATGCTATTTTAGATGCTGATTCTGATAGTTCAGAGGAAGAACCGAGTGCAAAAAAAACCAAAATGCCAACCGTGAGTATATTTTCAAGATTGGTAGGAACTCTGATTTTTTAATAACTATTCTATGTTGAGAAAGCTTCCAATATAAACTTTAGTGACATTGCACTGGCTAAATGCATCAAGAGATTATTTTTATATGAAGTCCTTACCTCTGCTGTTTTTTTTTTAGTTTCATGAATGCAATGAAATCTTGTCTAGCATTATTTAAACAACTACACAGATAACTGGAAGATTTGTTAGCTAAAAATTTTAATATACAGTACTATTAACTCTTACAAGTGATCATTCTTTGTATTTACAGGCCTCCCAGAGGCGACTAAATCAACTATTTTCAAGGCAAGGCGACTTTTTTCAGAAAATTAACGTTAAGAAACGTCAAAAGCAACTGTTTTGGGGGGAAAAGGCAACTATTTTCATGACAAAGCGACTTTTTCTTAGAAACTATATTTGCGCTACATTTATCGATTTATATGCTACATTTGTCAATTTATGATCGTTCAGTATCATCGAGGCTTAATAATCTATTATAGCAGTGCATGAATATTAGAGCAAATCGATATAATACGGACAATCGATTTTTACTATTATTTTCTGCGATATTTTGTGACAGTTCTTTTTGTGAGGTCAGGTGTGACCACTGCTCGCTAACCCACGGTAATTGCTACGAATTTCTTCCCAAACCAAATGGGAATTCGAGCCTGTTGGATAACAGCCATCATGGCGTTGCTCGTGGTGTTGATTTGCTTCGCAAACCAAATTCCAATTGCGAAGGGATCCAATCGGCGTGATGTCACAATCTCTTGCAAAAATATTAATATATGATTGAAAAAATTATTAATAAAAAGAAAATCAAATGCAAGGTATCGATCTGCTGTAAAATTTTCCGCGGATTTCAAATCCGTTGAAATTTTCAACCTATCTTTAACGATATCGATTTTACAAAAAAATAACAAAGCAATGCCCGTCAAAATGTTTTTTATTTGTTTTGCTTAGCGCAGGAAATGAAATCTTATTTATGTAAACACGAATTAAACGAAGGTCATTCTGCGCAGCGGCGTTCGTATTGGAAAAAGTATAAAATTACAACTAAAAAATTTATTTATTTAGAGAAAATCATATTTTTAGATATTGATGAAATGTGAAATTTTCCGCAGATTTCAAATCCGTTGAAATTTTTACTATATCTTTAACGGTCTAGGAGATACAAAAAAAAACTGCATAAATAAAGTTAAAACTTATTTGTTTTGTCTGCCTCCTAAAATCGTTCCTCTGCAAAACCAAACGGAAGCAGAAAAAATAATAATAATAATTAATTTTCCATTGAGATCAAGTGATGAGTCATCCGTCTTCGAGTTATTTCCATACAAACAATCTGTCGTGGTTTATTGTATTCCAGAAACAAAACAAAAGTGCTTTTTTATTTTCCAGGCCAAGTTTGTATGTTCACAATCGTTAAAGATAGTGTAAAAATTACAACGGATTTGAAAACTGCAGAAAATTTTACAACAGTTTGATACATTAAATGTGATTTTCTATAAATAAATAATTTTTCAATTGTAACTTTTATACTTTCGCTTATTAAACTGTTCATCAGTTTCTATTGAAATGTGTGAACAAAAACGGATTCAACATTTTTAGATCAACTATAATCGGTCAATTGAACTTGATTTGTGAGAATGCGCCTGAAAGAACACTTGCGTCGTAATTTTCGAATTTTTTTTATGAAACATTAGCATTTTATTTTAATCGTTTGTAAAGGTTCCATTTGTTGCTGCCCTACAGCAGCTTTCTGTGTCTAATATAGTGCTAAATTTTACAAAATTGAGGAGACTGTTTTGGCTAATATTTTTCACATATGAAGCAACTAAAGCGACTATTTTTAAAGTTAAGAACCACTGGGAGGCCTGTATTTAAGCATGAATTTGCATTCACTAAAATTTGGAAATTCACTTTTTGCTATTCAAGTAAAATATTTTTCCTAAGTAGATCCCTCTAAACAATATGGTGAATTGTTGATGTCTTCAAATGGTTTTTTACTTGAAAAATCAAAATCTATTTTTCTTCAAATTAATCATATCAAAATTTTGAGTCTATTAATTTTGTTTTGAAAACAAAAAAATGCACTATATATGGAAAACTATAAAAATCAAATGTAAAATTCACATTGGACACAGAATTTTTTTTAATAAAATGTATCAAGTTTTTAACCACATAATGTTATTGGAATTAATTTATATCCAATAGGTGTATCTTTTAATAAAAAATTATCATTGTACAAATTAAAAACTAAAGATAGATTTTAATATGAATATTTTACCCTCTGAGTGTACATAAATGTATCCGCTTTGCAATCTGCATGACTTCTAATCAGTTTTGGTCTTCTCGACAGATTCAATGTTTCTCAAGATACTTTAAACCAATAGATGTGGCTATTGTTAAATGAGTCGTAGGATAAAAGCAACAGTATATTTCTCAGAAACATAGTCATACATAGAATATTTAATTTTGGTTTTGTAAGCATCTGCATAATTCCAAATGTATGAAAAATTCAAAACCGGACATTTATTCTGAATTGCTTTTGATCTTAGAAATTTGTCAAGGTGCCTCTAAAAAGCTTGGGAAATTTCATTTTGCATTATAAAATTTTGTTTTAGGATGATGATATTAAGAAACTTGTAAAAAGAATTCTTGATTCTGCTGATTTGCAAGAAATAACCATGAAAAAAGTAATCAAACAGGTAATTGATTTCTCCTGAAAAGAACTGCCTTTGGATGTATTGTTAATTCTTCAATTTTATTAATAAAAGTTTTTTTTTCATTTAGGTGTCTGATGCTTATCCTGATTCTGACTTGAGTCATAAGAAAGCATTCATCAAATCAACAATTAAATCTGTAAGATCATGTTCTTATATTTTGGGGTGTAAAATTTGAATAGAAAGCTATAACAATTTCACAGCTCAATAATAGCTGTTACCAAAGTTATTTAAGTGATTAGGGTGTTAGTTAAGTGGTTAGGGGAATTACTGAATTCAAAAATGAAAGCAGCTCTTGTGAAGTGGCTGAGTTATTTCAGTAAAAAATCTGTTGGAATTTGGGAGCAAAACTATTATAATATATTCATTACACTCAAATTTTGAATACTAGATTTCATAAATTATGAAGTCTTAACCCTCTCTGATGAAATGTAATTGTGGTTGATTTTATTGCATTAAATAGTACACTGTAAAAAATGTAAGGAAGTTATTTTGTGTCTATTTCACAAGGGGAGGTTGGAATGTCTAGCATAAATTCAGCTAATTTCTGGCATATATCATTTGGCAGTGTAGTGCCAATATTATTTGCATGAATTGTAACTTTATTGTGGTTAATGTTTTAAAATAAAAAAAGTGGATAAAGATAGCTTAGAAGACAAATTTAAAGCCTCAAAAAATATGTAATGTCCTTGACAGGAAGAGCCTATATTCGCATCTTCGTTTGCTGGCAAACTCGGCTACTTGCTGTAGGATCACACAAGACAACCTGTCGTTTTGTCTAGATGACCTTGATCTGCACAATGCGCTTTAGCTAGGGGACAAGATGCAATTGCTTAACTCCATTCACTATTACAGCCTGACAGTCATTTAATTCTTTTAAAATAGCAATACTAAAGAAAAATCAGGTTTTTTTTTTGTCTAGATTTAATGAAAGCCATACATAAGGGTAAAAAAACTGTGTGTGTAAACTGTTATTTGGGATGATTTTTCATAGGTTTTCTCTATTTTTTATTCAACAGTTATAAAAGTATCTATTTAATTTTCAAGTGCTCTATTTTCTATTTTAAACCAGTTTTTTTAATTACTGTCTTTTAATGTGTTGCTGTTTGTTTCTAATAAAGAATTTTTTTCAGGTTATTTCATGATTTTTTGGAACACTGGTGTCTCATGTGAGCTATGTAATCAATGTTTCTAAAATGTCTCTCTGAACATTCGCCATTATTTTATTCTGAAAACTTGTACATCCCATTTGTTTCCAGAGTTTAGGCTAATTTGAAAATTTGGCCTTCTTTCATAATTTTTAATCAGGCAATTAAACTCAAAATTTGATTGCTAACTCTTTAAAAATTTTAGGCTATGAATCTAATTTAATTTCTGGAATTGTGTTAATGTTGGAAAGTTATAAACATTCTACTTTTTCATAAAATTCCATGTAAGTGAAAAAAAGTTAAAATTTCAAATTAGCCTGTTTTAAACTATCATTTATGTAAGTCTTAGATCATCATTAAACATTGATTTTATGTCCATAGCCATGGCTAGTTACTTAGTTCTCATTTTTAAGTTGAATAATTTTGATTATTTTTAAATAAAGACCTATTTTTCTGCCTGTATGTGGCATGCAATTGCTTTGGTATGTATTTTATTATTAAATTATGATACAGAAAGTCAAATTTTATTCAGTGTTTGTAACATCACATCAGTGTATAAATAAATTTTTTATACGTGCTAATTATTTGGTCACCTTAGTAAATTGTTTTGTGGTTTGTATCCATAAAAAGGGAGATACTATAATTAGAAAAGAAAATCAAAACTGATTTTAAAATTAAAAAATATGTATAATGCTGTACAAAGTATTTTCTATAATCTTCAACTATAAATTAGGAAATCTGAATTTTAAGGCTTAATTCTAATGTGTACAAAAGTTGTCAGCTATATATTTTTTAAATCAGATGAGATGAGTTACCTTGTTGCCTATTACAATAGTTGATCCAAGATCATTAAATCATAAATCTTGTGTCATGTCACTTTTGGACTAAGCATTTTTTAAATCGGTTATATTAATTTATTTCATGTGCATTTGATGTTAAGCTGCTTATGAAATCCCTGTTTGATTGTATGTCTCTTCTGTTTACGTGGTGTAAAAATTAGTGTTTTGGTTGAAATGTTGAAAAACTCCCAATTCAAACATCATTATTTTACTTAATATTGTGACCTGAAAATTATGTTATCGATGAGTTACTGTATATACAAGTGAAGTCGATCAATAGCTTCCAAAAAAAATTATTGAATTTCTACTGATGCTCCAAATTTTTGACCTAGTAGAAAGTTAGACTTGATTATCTTATTTTATGCATTTTTTGAAGAAATTCTCTAAAATGTTACTGTCTCATTGTTTAAAGACATGATCTTTTCAAATTGCCAGACAATACATTTTTGAAGTTGAAAACGAATTCAGCAGAGACAAAATTTATCTAGAGGTCTTAGACAGCTCATGATCTAAGATCTTAAGTGGTATGTTGATTATTTAGAAATCATGAGAATTGTGATATCTGAACAGAACTGAAATAGCTAGCTGTTGAGCTTAAATTGCTCTGGTTTTGCAATAGATTACTATGATTAAAAGATAGGATAACTAGCAATAAAATATAACGTGAGCTTTCTATACTAAAAATTTCTGAACAATGTTACTGTTATGTACTAAAGATGCACATTAAAGGTATCAAAACACTCTTTCTAATCTAATATGCCCTTAATGGTGTTTTGATGAAGTAAAAGGACTACAAAAACAATCGTAAGTCAAGTTTTTTTACAGTTCTTTTCACACAAACACTGCCATTACATCTGAAACTCCAAATTTTTAGCAGTTATATTGTTTTTTCCATGTGTAGAATGCAAGATTTATCATGTTTAGTTAATTACATTTAGATTCCTGATATTAAAGTTGAGTAATTATCAGGTAATCCTTTTGTTTAGTGTGCTAAAAATGTTACACGGTTAGTTTCTTTTAGTGCAAAATGTTTGATTAAAGATTTTTAAGTTGTCCTTATAGACACTGGTTCTCAAAAAATGCAGAAATTATCTGAGGATTAAAAAATCAAAAGGAGCTCGTGGTGCAAAATTCCTGAGCAGATACCGTTGAACAGTGAGATTTTAGAAACCAATATTGAATTAAATGAACTGCAATGGATAATGAAATTGAGATTTAATCAAACTTGCTAAGTTAAGGGATGGTTGTTAATTTGATCCATGAAACAATTTAACAAGTAAAAATTGAAGGCATAGTAAGAACTTGGTTGGAAATGTATTTCACTACAAGCAGAAATTACTAAATATCAAGTACTTATAACAGTGCAAATTAAAAGATGAGCATGAGTGCATGCATGTCTGGTTTGAAATAACTAAATAATTTGGTACATTCTAGATCTTTGTTAAACCACATTGGAGTTTATTTTTGTCTGGTTGATTTATATGTTAATTTTCAACATTCATTAATGTGTGCAGGGCCATGTTTATTAAGCAATCATCATTTTTAAATGTACAATAGTTGGTGTAATTGAGTTCATGTTTAGTTACTCGGTTATTAAAAAAAGAAAGAAAATAGAAAAAATATTAAAAAAGAAAACAGTATAGTGTGACTTTGAAAAGGCTGCCATACCCAAAAGCATGAATGACTATCAGTTCAGATGTTTTTCCTAGTCATTACCACTGCAAACACTTAGGGCACCAAATGGTTGGCTTAAACCAGAATCTGTGCTAAAGATGATAGTTGTAGAAGCGCTTTGTTTATGTTACTGCCAGTCCCCTAATTTAACTAAGATTTGTTCAAAACTACGACTTGATTGCCTTCTTGTCAAAGCTACACTATATCACTGGTTATCCTGTGCATCCTTTAAATAAAGCACTTAATTACGTACAAGTTATTGATATACTTACAAAATTTATTTTATGTTATTCAGTTGACAAAAATTGGATTTTTAGAGATATCTTAAAGTATGATACAACAGCCTTGTTCCATTTCTGGTACTGGTGGCAGCATTTCTGGTGGTGGTTCTTGGTAGTATCCATTGATATACAATCGAATAACAAAAATCCAATATTCATTTCGTTCAGCTCGATTGTATGTGAAACTTGCTTCAGTCCCATGTCTTGCTTCCCCTCCGGTCATTATTCGTAAAGCTGAAGTTTCAGCACTTAGTACTTGAACTCCTTTAAAACAGTATTTCTTTAAGTCACCAAACATAAATTTAGAAATTTGCAAAATGCACTAATTGTAACTAAGTTAAAAAGAAAGCACCCAGGAAGGTAATCAGAATTTCATATCTTAACAAGAATTTGCCAATGAAATTTTTGAGATTCCTATGCATATTGAGATATTTTTCCGAAGAAAATTGTACATAATTTTATACTCAAATTTTAACATTCAGAGTAGTTTTAATTTCATACATAAAATTTAGAAAGGGGAAATACTTGTATAGAAGAATTGCATCATTTATGTGAGTTTTAGGTTTAAAATGCACCCCATTTTATTACTATTTTAAAGAAATTTACCAACAGTAAAGGGTTTCAAATATTGTTTTTCCATTGTATTTCTTATGAATTTAAACCAATGCACAATGTATGTTGAATGTAATTCCAGTGTATAAATAATATAAACCACTTCGTTTCAATTGCTTTGTGTTATCATTGATAATTAATCTAAATACTAACTACACCTGTTAGATAATACATAATAGCTGCTTTTTCAGAGTGTCTACTGGTCCCGAAAATTTATCTCCTCTTTATTATCAGAATTTAGGCAAAAGATGGCTGCAGCTGAACTTAACAAATGAAAAAAAGAAATTGCAAATAATACAAACTGGAAATGATGAAATTGAAAAATTAGATAAAGAAGTTATACAAACTGCCCCAATCCAACCACATTCTGAGACAATTTTTTTAAGTACACAAATTGATATATAATTTTTTTATCAACTTCATTTGATGCATAAAATTAAAGAAATTTACATGACGAAATGTTTTTAAAATAACTTTTTTTCCCCCCAATTTTTATTAAAATTTCAAGAATTTAGAAAACAGTATGTGTTTAATATTCATCTACTTTGACATGAATTATGGTTTGTCTTTATTTTTTTAATTTTATTCAGCTGAAATTTGATACTTAGTCCTCTTTTCTCGAGGTTAGACTGCAATAAAAAAAGTGATTAGAAGGTCCCTAAATGGACCTACAGAAATTTAGTAGACACCCTGTTTTTGCATATTTATAAAAACTAGATTCATGTACATACCTGTAGCTTTTATCCATTCTGATACTCTGTGTTTAGTCTCCATTAGAGATTCAAATTTTGGAACAAACAGACCTGTTGTTAATTGGACAGGAACAAATGTCTTACAAGTGAGTTCTCTTAAAGTATATGACACTGTTGAGGGATAGGGAATCACTGTGAAGGCTACTCGAAGTATACGGACATAGCATGTTGTTGTTCCACCATGCTCAGTGTAACTCATTCTTTTTGTGTCAACATTTCCGCCTATATTAAAAATAACGCATAAAGCTAAACAGTGCATAACAAATTAGAATTACATGATATGAATTCTTTCCACCAGAAATTATGAAAAGCATTTCATATTTGAAATTGTCCCCTAATGGGGAAGTGGAATAGTTTTTTCGTTGGTAGACCTTGCATGATAAAACCCAAAATCTAATCCAAATAAGGAAGTATGAATTGCAACATGGATTATGGACCAACAGCTTATGATCATTTGAATTCAACCTTCCTAATTCATTTAGAAATTAGTTATAAAGATGAGAAAACCTCTTGAGCTAAATTCCTCAACCCTCCAGGTGGTTGTCTCAACGAGGTATCTCATTAACAGAACTGTTCAGATCTTGATGGATGAGATGTCATGGTCATTAGAAAAGTTGACCACACATTTAAGAAAGATCTAATCACGAGAAACTACAATACCTTCATGTTTCATTGAAACCTCTAGAAAGGGTAAAATGAAATGCATCTACTATTTTAAAAGGAAGAGTTAGTTTTTTTCGCGGGCGCAAAATCCTGACGATTCTATGGCACTTACAGCAATGAGATTTGGCACACAGGTAGAATTGTTGGATTTTTTGCAATTTTTGGGCCGCGGCGAATTTTAAAATTTAATGTAGACCATTTCTAAATGAAATTTAATTTTTATTGTTTTCTTTGGAAAAGCAACCGCAGAAAGATGACAGATTCTAAATTTATTTTTTTCTGTTTTCATTTTGAGCAGAGGATGAAAAAAAAGTTTTAACTTTAGTTAAGTTACAGGGCTCCTAACACGTCACCTTTTTGGCATTTTGTCACCTTTTCAGAGGTTTTAAGTTCTTAAAAATCTTATTTAGAGAAGAAACATTTTTGGTGTACAGTTTAAAAAAATTCATTTCCTCTAAAAAAAAAAACAGGGTTCGTACGAATTCAATTTCAAAATGCGCGCTACATTCCACCGCAAGAATGGATTCAAAAGCATACCGTTTCAATTGTAAAAGGATACTTCATGTTGCTCGAGGTGTATTAGCAGCAAGTTCTGGAAATTTTCCCACAGACAAAGGCTATCAGTAAAACGAAGCGGCGAAGTTTAAGGGAAGCAGGGCCATCTGCATGTCCGACCCTTCTTACCTAATTACCTAACTTGAGTGTCATTTACGACTAACGTTTTCCTTTCACAATTGTGTGGCGTATCATTTGGCGCAATGTAGATATCACCGGTCAACAGGGTCGAACAATAGGAGTAACCATCCAGGAGGTCAGACGCTGACAGTTCATAAATGGTGATTGATGCCAGTGGTCACTTAAAAGGGGGGATAACCGGATTCTGGAATAAGACGAGAATGGAGAGGTGAAGAGACCGGACGGATCAAGCTAATATTAACGCAACATTAACCCAGTAGGATCCCAGGTATATTGTGGTCTAGAAGGTATAGATACGTTAGGGTAAACTCTGAAAGGACGGTGGAACCTTCAATATGTATGATAATTTACACTCGAAGGTATCCTCGGCCAAGTTTTTAATTGGATACATCATCAACCTCTCACACATTCTAAGCGCTCGAAGCTCCCCATCGAGAACCCCGACGTTCCTGTCTACGGAACGGAGGCTATTCACATGCTACTCTCTTTGTGGCACAGAAATGAGGGCATGGAAATCTTAATGGACTTCAGCCGTTTCTTCAGGAGCTTGAGATCTGAAAGATTCCGAACCCCTCCATAACCAGAGATTGCAAAAATTTCGTCCGTCTCTGTATCCAGAGGGTTAAATATTCAAAGAGCGTTGCGAACGTATTGAAAATCATTCTCTGTTATCATCGGAAGTTGATTATTACAAATTCTTGAGTTTTTTTAGTGAAAGTCAGAAACTATTAATGTGACTCATTACTTTCTACCCGAAAAAAAAAACTAATTAACATTGGGCCATGTAATATTCACACAATACATAAGGCTTTTCTTAAAGGTCTAAAAGAGTTTGGGGAAGATTTGTCTGAACTAGTTTTAACTATTCACAGATTTTTTTAATCAGTGGCCTAAGCGTTGGTCAACATACAAACAAATTCAAGAAGACTTGAAACTTCCCACTCACCATTTCATAAAGCATTGTTCAAGCAGGTGGCTAAGCCTAAAGCCAGCTTATGAAAGGTTGCTTGAATAGTGGATTGCAGTGCGAAAGTATTTCCTTGACTATATTCCAATAAAGAAGCCAAACATGATACAAAGATCAGGCAATAAAAATATTGTTCATTTACTTAGAAGAGAAACTATGAAGGCTGAAGTGATACTACAGACATACTACTGGATGAGTGAAAATTACTCAAGAGAATTTGAGGAAGAAGGATTTAGAATGAAGTATATTGATGTTTACTGGAACCATTCTTCAGACTGCGAGACATTAGCAGAGTTGCCAAGTGCTCCGAAACTTCCAGAGTTTCTACGCTAAAGAATCGAAAATCCGCAACTCCGCGTAATCATTGGTTCACTCCGGAAATCGCTTTGATGCAGGGAAAAGAAATAATTCATATAATCCTGTAATTAATAATTCTAATAATTAATAATCGTATAATCCTGAGTTGACTTTCCGGTCCATGACGTCACAGCGAGGGCTTCGCCCCCTCTTCGGTTATGCTTGACGACCCTCGGGGATTGCTACGTAGTCCCGTTTGGTAGGATTATTAAAGGAAGCAGCACTTGTTCAGGCAATGATTGAAGGAGCGGCTAAAGTCTCAGATGATGCTGGTCAGCAACGACAGAAAAATGCACATTCTTTTATTGAGAAGAAAAAGACAAAATAAATTTTAGTCTTTTTCAACAAAAAAAATTGAGACATAATTTTTCAAAGAAAAGGAAGAAATTCTTCAAGCTGTGTCAAAAATAAACAAATTAAAAAATCATAATTCCGATTTTTTTTTTTTTAATTTATGTTAATATTTTAAAATGCTGTAATTTTTAAATGAAGAAAAGATAGTGGTAACTTGGGAGGATCTTTTTATTTTTTATCTTTATACTAGAATATGTTTAGCATTATTGTTATTTGTTACTTTTTTTTTGCTCGATTAGTCACTTTTTGTCACCTTTTTGGTTTAATTTGTCACCTTTTTGGACCTTGAAACCTGTTAGGAGCCCTGTAAGTAGTTCTTATTTCTATCTCCTAGACCGTTAAAGATACGAGTAAAAATTTCAACGGATTTGAAATCTGCGGAAAATTCCCTTATGATCGTTACCTAAAAATATGATTTTCTTTTAATAAATAATTTTTAAATTGACTATATCTTATATTTTCGCAAGAGATTGTGACGTGACGCGAACTTTCTCTTTCCGAAAAAAAAAAGATTGCATATTCTGCCCTTCGCATTAAAAAAAAGAACTTTACATTTCCTGTCCCATTCCATTAACGTTGAGAGCAAAAAATAAACATATTGACTGGAATTGTTAAGTTTTTTTCCGTAAAATCGGAATCGCTAAAAATAAATTAAAAATTTCAACGGATTTGAAATCTGCGGAAAATTTCAGTTTAGATTGATACCTAAAAATATGATTTTTAAATTGAATATATCTTCAACGGATTTGAAATCTGTGGAAATTTTTACACCATATTAATACCTTACACCGCGGGCAAGCCACGCAGTGGCTAGTATTAAAATATGCTTGACGGATATTGAATCTTTTTCAGTCAATTTTCGCGTGGTAGTTTCAGATACCCTCCTTGCTTTTGACCTAGATATTCCTATAGTTGCGTTTTTGCATTCCATGTCGAAGTAATATTAATTACTCTAGATCAGTGCTCTCCAACCTTTTTATCGCCGCGGACCGGATCAACGTTTGATAATTTTAACGCGGCCCGCTGGGGGGGGGGAGATACGTTGATTGTTCATATTTTAGATTGTTTTAATTTAATAATTTTAATTTAATTCCATTTATATAAACATGCCTTCAAAATAAAATACAGTTACACCAAAAAATGAATATAATGTGGTTTAACATTTTAACTCACTAGAACGCTAACTCAATAAAATAGTTTCCCAACCACAAAAAATCCACGAAGCGCTCGAACTCTTTTAAAAGCAAAGACAGGTGATCGTGCACCAACTAGGAGAATGAATGTTTAGGCTCAGTCTCGCCTAAAATCCCCGCTAATGTCTGAAACATGTCCAAAATGCCTCTGTTCACGCGCCGTCCCCACAACTTCAGTTTGGATTTAAATGCAGCTACTTTGTCTACCAACTGAAAACAGTTGTCACATTTGTCAAAATTAGAAAATAGAGACATACAGAATTCAGAAATCATAATTGAAGCTCTAGTAACAGAACAAATTTCAAGTTCTGATTTACCGCCTCCTAATTTGAGTGGACATTTCATAGATAAGAACCGCACAAACCTGAGATAAATACACCAAAGTAAATAAAATGGAAATATTTTAATATTTCTTGGACGGCCCGGTACCATTTGATCTACGGCCCGGGGGTTGGGGACCACTGCTCTAGATGGATGACACAAAAGGCGTTTTGATATGCTCGATCTGGAGGGTGAATAGATTTCTACTGCGTCTGTCAGACGGTAGCTGCTCAGCAAATCGCCAACCTACTATTCTCTTTTGTGGGTGACATAAGGCGGCTTAACTTAAACACATGCCTTGCAAATGGCTGATCGACAAATTCTTGCTCATTATTATTTCATGAACAATTTATTATCGAAGGAAATTAACGTCAACCATCTTCAAAACGGCGATAAATCAAATTAGTTCTTGAATGTAAGTATTTTCCCCTGGTAGTTTGTTTACACTGAAGTAGCGATTTGTTTAGTTTGATAGATACGGGATAGATCTCCTTTCACGCTGCGATCGTTAGTACACTCTAAGACAAATAAATTGGTATCTAGAAGGAATTGTCAGAATGCAATGAAATTTACAAGGTAGGTAAAGTGTGTGCTTATGAATGAGTAAATGATTAAAATTTGAGACTAAAATATCATTCAGTATGGCGTATGACCGCCATTATTCCTCGGGGTTCCCACGGTCCTTGAAAATTACGAAAAAGTCCTTGAAAGTACTTGATTTTTTTTGACTAGTACATAATTGCGTTGGAACTTGTGTCCAAACTAGTTTCCTTCACGGCAGGTGCGCGATTTGAGCGTCATTCTGTTACGTGATTTGACACCACGTTTTATATATATGAACAACCATAATGGGTGATGTATACATGAACCTCGTGATATGTATATATGAACACACAAGGTCATACACCATGTTTCATTGACGCGTCGTCCCATCGCTTTTTTGCATAAACTATACAAACATGAAAGAGTACCGCCTCTTTGAACATTTCTTAAAACTGTCTCGGGGATTGATGAAGAAATGCAAAGAAAATATTAACGTTTTTGAAGGGGGTCACTGTTTTTTTTTTTTTTTTTCATTTTTTATATTATTAAAGAAATTATACAATTGACGTCGTACGTTCAAGAATGAAAACTTAACAGTTTAGGATACTGAATTATCCGTTTTCGTAAAACGAAGAAGTTTCTTCAAGCACGCTCACAATTCGGGCGTTGCATAAAATTCGAACTACCTGAGGTATCAATCTGGTGTAACATTTTCCGCAGATTTCCAATCCGTTAAAATGTTTGCTCTATTTTAAACGATCGCGAAGATAGAAAACCTCTAATAGACATTTTTTGTGTTCGTAATGAATATCTTCTTCAAATGTGGCCGAATTCGTATTGCGAAAATATAAAAGTTACAGTTGAAAAATTATTTATTTACAGAAAAGCACATTTAAGATATACTTGTAAAATTTTCTACAGATTTCAAATCCGTTGAAATTTTTACTATCTTTAACGATCGTGAAGATAGAAACTTGGACCAGAGAATAAAAAAGCCGTAACACCGCAGTCAAAACTTTGGATTTGTTTTGTTTCTCAAACAAAATAAACCACGACAGCCATCTGCTGTAGTGGCCGTGGACGAGAGTAAAACAAAAACGGAGATTGTGTCGTGTGTCGATCGAACCATGTGCAAGCTCCCATACTCTTCTTCGTGCCACCAAATAATTTATCGTACGATATTTTACCGCACGACCGAAATTTATATGTGTGCAAATAGCCTGATAGTTAGCATTGAGACGAGAAGCCCACTTTGCAAAAAAATTCACAGGTTCTGTGATAAAAGAAAATCCAAATTATAACCAAAATTGATGACAACCTTTCCTCTTTTCTTTGACTGTCAGTAGTTTAAAAAAAGAGTAAATATATTGGTGTTTTTTTTTTAAATATTTTTATATTTTTCACATTTTCTTTTTAATTGACATGTATTGTTTTAGGTCGCTATAAAAAATTTTAGGTCCTTGAAAAAAATATTTTTGGTTTTGAAAAGTCCTTGAATTTTTTTTTGGGACAAAGGCGTGGGAACCATGATTCCTAATGCAGTATGCCAAGCGCCTTGTGAGTCATACAGGCTCTTCATGAAGTCCTGCCACAGTCCATCCCATGCTGCTTGAACCACGTCACGTAGTTCCAGCATATTACGTGGTACGGGTGGAGTGCTGTCATCTCGTCCAATGGCATCCCATATATTCTCGATCGGGGACAGGTCCGGTGAGTATGCCGGCCATGGTAAGATATCGTGTCGCAGATAAGCTCTAGAGACGGCAGCAATATGGGGTCGAGCATTGTCTTATTGAAAAAGGCGGGTGAACCTGGGAGTTCAGGAATGGGAGCGTAACTGGCTGTGAAATTTCTTGTACATAACGCTAGCCTGTCAAAGAGCCCGTAACGAAAACCAAAGATGATTTGACATGCGCAATTGCACCAGGTCTTCTGGACGTGTGACGCTGCACAACAGACCGTGAATCTTGGTGCTGACCACGTTGCCTCCACTCAAGGATTCAATTATCGTCTCCACTCAGACAGACATAAGCAGGATGCCATGTCCGTCTGCCACACCATTCCAGTCTTTGACGGCGATGCAATGCTGTTAAAGGCAGTCGTAACGGTCTACGTGAGTTTAATCCCACTTCGTGAAGCTGTCGACAAACGGTGCGATCACTTATTGGATGACCGAGAGAGATTCCCACTGCCCGTTGGGTGTCTGCAACAGTGGCTGTTGGATCGGTATGCGTATGTCTTCCTCTCGGTCCGGTTTCTCTAGGCCTTCCTGAGCCTGGTTGACGCTGGTATATGCCTTGTATCCACTGCTGCTAACAGCGTGCAACAGTAACATCACTACAACTAATATGTTGCGCAATCTGTCGATTAGACTATCCAACTACTTCGGAGGCCAATTACTCGGCCCGTCAAATTCTCCCAGTTGCTTAAATTGCTTGCGAACTTTTTTTTCGAGGTACAACTCAATGAGAAACGATATAGCCAACACAACAGCACGTGTCTAAATGAATTTGCTGCGCTACTTCATGTCCTTATATGCAGCATGTTTGAAAGCTGCGTGGCGCATGCTCAAACCAATCTGATTATTTGCATCTCCAACGCAGATGTACCACTCCTCCAAATTTCATTTATACTTGTCTACTACTAGGTGCAACTTTTGTTCTTTATTATGAGTGGAACATACGGACTGATATTGTGACAGCTGCAAAATACGTCCAAAGCAGAATACCACGATTATCGTCTTGTACTACGAAAAGAAACCGATGTTCGTTTATCAAAGTATGGTATCTTCTATGGCCAAAATCACCGTTATAAGATGAGCAAGGGTCTCATAATATGAAAAGATGTAGCCTGGACTGCCATCCACATCCTATGTAACTGCCACTCAAGCTGCTGAGAATGTTCTATCTGCTATACAGAGTTTGGCAAGGTGTGCTGGGAAGGAATCTTGTTATTCTTACTCGAGTTGCAGATAGCTTATTGGGAAATTATTTGTTTTCAACTGACTACGAAAGTTTCTTATGATCTCGTAGAAAAACCTACCCAGTTCAATGTGGCGTTGGAGTTGTTTGAAAATCACTCACTAGGTTGTAATTTTATTGGTATTTACAAATCCCCGCTAATTACTTGCTCATTTCTTTGTTTTGAGGTATCCCACATAAGTAATGCGTTTTATTCAATGTGCCAAAATGATTGATGCAATGTTTCACTATTATTGCGTAATTGTGTGGGGGTTTAATTTTTCACACGTGAAATTATAAAAACATGAACGTTATCATGGTTATCAAATGTTATTTATTTACTTCCTGAAAATCAAATAATTAAAGAGCCGTACTACGAACTCATACGGCTTATGGAAGCTATTTATGAAAAAGACCTGCTTTTGCTAACAGGGCGTGGTTTTTCATGACAATGCGCATGACCTCACACAGCTCAATATACAGTTCTAAAATTGTAAGAATTAAAATTTTCACAAGTAAAATTTCCAAAAAAAAATAAATAATTGGATAGCGTTGTTGCAACAGTGCGATGTTAATTAAAATACCGAAAAAATTGGAACTTTTAAAAATTCCGATTATCATGCCAGATTTATTCTTTGGATCTAAACCACAAGTGCTTTTACCACCAAGGTCTAGAAAGATACGATGGTAGCCGGTTGTAAAACAAAAGCATAGTTAAAGGGGAGCATCGGCCTCAAGCGCCAATGTTTAAAGATATTCAAGTATTGGTTCTCATTCAAAAATGTGTTTTGTTTTCTCTTCAGATTTCGAGCAGTTTTATTAGTGTTAATTATTGTTAAGGAAATCATTAAACCGTTTTTACTGTAGCTGCAAGTTTATAGTATGATAAGCATACACAATGGATCCATAGAGGATCAAGTTTAATTAGATAAGATCGAGAAGTAAAATTTGTTAGAGAAAATGTCCACTACGACAATCCTCCATTATGTGTCGTTTATCTTAACTTGTCAGAGCCGGTTAGGGATCGGAAAGGACCTGCTGTACAAGAAGATCTTTACTTCAATTTGAGATGGGAGGTATGGGGTAATTTTGTTAATTATCCAAAGAGATTCGTATCGTTTATGGCAGTAATTTAAACCCACGGGTGCAAAGATGGTACTTATTAATAAAAAATACGTGGTAAAGGAAAATATGATCTAAAAGTTAAGGATTGCTGCATTTGAACTAAACTGATTTTTAATTATTACTGACTTGAAAACTAAATCTATTGAACAGATTCAAGGTATAGAGATAGATCAACCAATTGATCTTTATCAATACAAAAAAACATTAGGAACCTCAAAGGAATTTTCATACAAAAGAGGATTATCTTGTAGGTTATCCACTCTCCCATTAGTTCATCGGGAGTCATCTAATCTAGTTCAGCTTCCAGCGACAGATTTTTTCAGCTAAATGTTTATTTTAACCCATTGATGCCTAGCGTCCCTTTTTAGGGACGCTTCAAAAAAAAAAAGATTCACTTTCACATAAACGCAGCTTTCAACTTAAATATCATGAAGAAGCATTTCTAAGCATTTGTTTCAATTATATTCTGTAGATGACAGCATTTGATGGTAGTAAAGTTGGTGAGGTGGGCTTTCTATTTTCATTTTCCACGCAAAACGCAACTTTTGCAATGTCGAATCAAAAAAGGTTAGATTTCCCCATCATTTATAAATAAATTTATCTGTATTTGATAAATGTGGTACTAAATGCAATTGTTTTGTTTACATGTTTTTTTGGAATTTTATAAGTTTTTAAATTTTGATGATGTTTTTAGCATTTTAGAAACGTTCCTAAAGAGGGACATATATTTACCATGCGCAAACATGAGGAAGATCCTGGCATTTCTTGTCAGGGTTAAATATTTTGTTGTAAACAACCATTTGAACGCTTTTGCAAAACTTAACTTTTGTTTTTCTTTGAATTTTTAAAGAAATTAAACAAATAAATTACTGTAGAATTCCGTTAGTTAATAAACTTTTGGAATTGTCTTTGTTCCTTAGCAGTATTTTAACCAGTGGGTATGCTATTTTGCCTCATAGACGTCTTTACTGGTCTGCTGAAATTGATGTCAACATTACCGCAATAAGTTCTATACTGTGCAGATATCGATTTGAACAAATAATACAATACTTCCATATGCTAGGAGCAGCAACTATCGATTGATGAAAGCATGTTGCCGTACTATGTCCGTCACAGCTGCGAACATGGGGCAGGAACTGTAAATATTGTTGAAAATCAAGTATGGGAGGTTCTACTGTCGTGGATCTCACTTCATAATTACCTGAACATTCCAACATTGACTTATACAGTGACAATTTATTCACTTCTGCACGAATTGATTATTTGTCCAATAAAGGGTTTAATGTGACTAGAACAGTGCGCTTCTATCTGACTAAAAAAAATGCCCCCCCCCCCTCTCAATAAGCGACGTTTCATCTTTTATAAAACATACCACCAGGTACCTTTGAGTATAAATACGCCGAACAGCAAGACAACGTAATCCTAGTTATGTGGAACCACAAAAATGTTGTAACCATAGCTTCAAATGTGCATGGTGTTTACCCATTGGTAAAAGCTAAACGGTAGTCAAACACAGGAAAAAAAATTGAAATTGATCGACCAAATTTAAATCATAAATATAATTATTGGATGGTGTTACTGACAGAATGGATCAGAACATTGCAAGTTACTATAGAGCTATCCAGAGTAAGAAATGGTGGTGGACTCTTCATATTTTGATTAGAGGCTGCTATGCAAAATGCGTGGCAGTTATATCGTCTTTGTGCATCATCAAACACAAACCCTTGCACTTTCTCCAATTCCTAAGAGAGATATGTTTAGCCTAGTTCAAGAAATGTACTACAGAAAGGAAGTTACAACCGGGAAGACCTTTAGAGAAACCAAAGACCTTAAAATCCAGAGTATTAAATGTCATTAGATATGACGGGGAAAAGCATTATGTAATTGTCAATAAAACTCAGGTGAGACGCGGCAATTGCGGAGAAAAAGTTTAACGGAAATGAATCAAGTGCATGGTGGGTTTGCATGACACATGCTATGTAGAATTTCATACCAAACAATACAAATAAACCTGCCATATTTACTGGCATTTTTAATGTCTTTAAATGCTTTATTGGACATGCTTTAACCCCCCCCCCCCAAAAAAAAAAAAAAAAAAAAATAATAATAATAATAATAATAATCATTTTTTATAAAAATAAACATTGTCATTAAAAAATATTTCATGCGGAAAACTATGTACTCTTTGGTGCCTAGCGTCCCTTTTTAGGGACGTTTGGAGTTTTTGTCAGTAAAAATCTCAATTTTTAGTTTGGATTTTTAAAAATATTTTTCCAGTTCATATCAAGACATTTACTTACAGTATACAAAATATCTTCAGGAAAAAAAATGTCAGGCGTCAATGGGTTAAGAATACAACTTTTTTCTTACTCGATTGTTTCTCGGGCAAAAAGGTAAGCTTAACTTCTGTAGTAATTTTTATTTTCCATTACGTTTTGGGATGACCCAATTGATAGAAAGAGTTAAAAGTAAATAATTCTGTTTTTACTCCCCCTACTAAAAGAATCTAAAGTAAATACTTTATGCATTCTAGTTTTATTTTAAACATCGGTTATTTGTTTATCTCGCTGTTTCCATAGGAACACTGCTAATTCATGTAGAATTATTAATTTATCTTGTGTCGGAAAAACGACGTTAATAAACAAATATTGCGTTCCAGCAAATTTCCGAGTAGAAAAGTAAATGCAATATTTGATTTGTTAATAAGCGTTGCTGTTTTCACAGGTCTGTCAGACTACTTTGCTACTAATTTTCAACCTAAGCTACTAAAGATATCTTTAAGCAAAATCTTCTCAAAAGCTACTGATTTCAAAATGTTTGCGACTTCTTTTTCAAAATTCACCCAAGATCAACGAAAATTAAGTGTCCCTCGTTTTTTTTTTATCAGCATGAATCCTTGTCACCGTCACGAATTTATCTTTTTGCATCATCAGGGGAAGGGGAATGTTTTGATGTATTTGACCTGCACTGCAAATAATATCGAAAATGTTGGGCAAATCGAAACAATCTGATCGCTTCAATTATAGGGCACGTACAAAAAAAAAAAAACTCACTCGATTAAGTACAATTCACACACCAAACACTTTTTCCTACTAATGTACCAATTTTTTAAAGAACCTGAGCCAATGATGTAGCGGCCATTTTGTTTCCTCTTTTTGCAAGACAACTTCCGAAGAGAATTTGTAATATCAAAGTACATCTTTAGACTAAATATAATCAAATTATCATATATCATTGAATGATTAATACATCGGTGCGCGCAATTTCTTGAGAATTACCTTGTTTTGAAAATTCTCAGATATTCTTAGGTACATAAACTTTTTTGTTCCATGTATTAATGCTTAAGTTTTAAATTGTTTGAAACTCAGATTTCTGTTGATACCACTTTTCTTTCTAAAATACGAAAAGCAATAAAATAGTTATTTTCACCAGTTAATATCCTTTATTTCTAAAAACTTGTCTTAGAAAAGTTCCTTCCAGGATATAGCACAAATCAATATCAAGCATGAGAAAAGTAATTGGTGAAAATTTACGCACGTTTGACGCCATTTTACTATTCAAATAGTGCCAAATTGTTACCGTCAACTAGATACTATAGATGATGAAAACAGCAACAAAGAGCAAGGTTACATTAATAGACTTGTTTGGCGTAATTACCCTAATTTGGATATTTTTTATCGTTAAAAGTTAATTGTACGCAATTTTCTCTTTGAATTCTCTAAAAGCCTCGTGTCCGTTTTAGAAGTTAACACTTTAAGCTATTTTATAGAATTGGTAGGTAAGGTACTTTAACGTCGCACCGGAGCAACAATGGGCGACGGTCCGGGATGAAACCCGAAGGGAAAGATCTTAGGACACCACGTAATTTTGAACCACGATCTGATGACGAGGCGACGCCTAAACTGACACTCCAAACTTACAAGCTACCGTGAGGCCACGACAGATTTAACGTGCACCAGTCCTCTTTGTATCCGACGGTCTTTGATTGAATTCGAACTCGCGAACCTCCGGTTGCTAATCCGTTAATCTTCCAACCGCGGCCCCTGCTATAATTGGAATAAAGTCTTCTATATAAATTGCTTCGAATAGATGCGAACCATTACGGGTTTCCCCCGTAATTGTTCCGGCTTTTCACTTTTAACTACGGAAAATAATGAAATTGCGAAAATTCTTGTTTCATGAAACAAACTGAGCGGTCGCCAAATATCCCCCCCCCCCCAAAAAAAAAGCCCTACTCCAATTAATATTTTATCTGTTATAAAGTGGTTTGCTTTTCGGCAATGGCTTGGCGACAAAATGTTGACATTTATCGATGGATAATTGTATTGATAAAAAGTGACATATTTACTTTATCTCTTGTAACGTGTTTGCAAGTGTTCAAAATGAAGATAATTGCCACTTAGTGGCGATTACCTCCAGAACTACTGCACAAACTTGAATGAAATTAGTCATGTAGAAGCGGAAAAAAAACGAACCACCCTCTTTATTTAAACAATTTTAAAAGTAGAGCAAATTCAAAGATACTAGGGGGCCCGCCCCCTGCTCGCCAACCCCTGGAGGATTGCTTTGCAATCCTCATTGGTTCGGTGTGCGAACCTATGCTCACTTCGCTCGTATCAATGAAGACATGTGTTCTAGCAGAAGGGATCGTTTACAAAATCTAATACTTAAAAAGATATTTTTCAACTATAAATTTTTTGTTGTATTGCAGAAAATATTTATACAGTACCTCTGGAATCAGAATTCAAATGAAAAATGTGAGCAAATTTTGACTTAAAAAGTGAGCGTTGCTTTGGAAATTGACTACCCAGCATGTTTGTGTGTACATTTCCCAGCACTCGAGCCACCCACACTTTTTCATTGAGTTTATTGTCAAAAGTTGTAGTGCAATCGTCTTGTTGAATTATAAATGTTGGCTCTGAAAAGGACCGTTTTTTAAATGGCCCTGAAAAGATCCTACGCTCTCTTTGATTTCTATTATAAACTGCAACAGCTCGACTAAAATTCATTTTTTTCAGTAAAATTTCATCCGAAAACGCTATAAATTCAATTGAGGCGCGAGGCTTCGTGGTAAACAAACAATTGTACAATGTTGCCAAAACGCGATAATATATAACGTCTTTTTTACGTGCCACTTAAGATAATTTATATAGATTTTTTGGCATGAACGAACGCGTCTATAAATTCAAATTCCAAAAATGCACCAACTTCATAATTTCGAATAAGAACCCCATATTTCGGCGCACACACAACTTCGAATCTATATTAAAATTTAACTTCAGATACCAAATTTCATGTTATTGTCTCACCGTTTCGAAGTTATGAGTACAGAAAGATTGGTGCTCCTAATGTTAAATTAGTTTCTTTAACTTTTATTCCATATCTTCTTAAATACAATAACGAAAAAAAAATAGACCACCAAGAAGGAGTTGTCCAGTTGTAATGAAATTTCGTATCCAAAGACATTTTGAACGAACATGCAAATGATTAAATTTTGGTGTCCAATGAATAAATAGTGGGACCTCCACATATCAGAACTGCGCATTCAGCAGGTGTATACAGAGGCTGTTCGCACATTTTTTAGACGATTTTGGTTGGGGTAATAAAAAATCGTTTGCTGCAAAAGAAATAATTGCAATTGTACTATGTTTTTAAAAGTCAAAATTATCGTCTGCGTCTTGAGAGGTTTGTTTTTATTCAAAATGGCGTTTTTAACGAAGTAGTGGTTCGAAGGCTATATTTATCCTCTTTCCGAGGAGAAATATTCATATTCCGTTATCCAAAAACGATGTGAGAGTCATGGTTTTGTGATATCTAAAGCGTCGATAGGTAATATCGTCAACAAGAAAGGAAAAAAACATCAAATTGGAGCCTCAAGTGGGACAAAAATTTCAAACAAGTCACGCCTCAGCGTCAAGTCCGCTCTCGTCAAGCACTCTCTCACGCCTGTACAGCGTCAAGTCCGATTAATGTACACTCTGTAAAAAAAAAAAAAACGCACCAAGGAGTTGTGTCGGGCTCGATCAAATTGGAACGGCGCTGATTGGGGGCTTATAGTATTTAGTGACGAGTCCTGTTTCCAACTGTGATCTGACGACAACCGCAGACGTTTCTGGGGATGTCCAGGGCAGCGTAGTGATCCTGCCTTTACTATCGCACGACGTACATGCCCACAACAGGGTGTTATGGTTTGGGGTGCCATCTCCTTTGATAGCCGGACCCCTTTGGTAGCCATTTCTGGCACGCTTACAGCACAGCGGTACGTAGACTACATTCAACGACCGGTTGTGTTACTGTTTCTTTTCGAACACCCAGGACTTGAATTGTTGCTATGAACTGTCTTTAAGCTTTCCAAACACTTCCTTGGCCAGCTTGGTCTCCTGATCTCTCTCCCATAGAGCTCATTTGGGACGTTATGGAAAGGCGATTTCAATCATCCCGGAATGTTGACCATTTAACCCGACAGTTGAAGACAATTTGGCAAGAAATCCCGCAGGACACCATCCGGGAAACATTCACATAATGTAGACCAGGGCTCGAAATACCCGGGTGCACAGGTGCACATGAAAATAAAATTGTGCACCTAATTTTTTACGCTAGGTGCACGCAGTGCACCTAACGTAAAAAAAAGGGCGGGGACGTGTTTCATGTTATTTTGATGTTTAAACAAAATATTAGTATCGACCTCTCTCGCTCTAAAGGAAAGTAATTAAAATTCCTAAATACACACTATAAGAAAACGAAATCGCTGGGCCGTAACTGGTTTATACAGGAGAAAGCTTTACTTGTGCCACTGCCACCAGAACTTTCCTATGATCGAAACATTTCCCAGAGGGCTCTGTTGAAGCGACTGTCGCGACAGCCGTTCGCCGCAGAATTTGATGTTTAAATATTTTTATTTACCATCTACTACTAAAACCTATCTAAACATACCCAACTAATAATGTAGTTTACATTACATTAATGCTCTTATATTACGTTTTTTTAAATGTGCTCATAAAATGTAACTTGTGCACCTAATTTAAAAACTTAGGAGCACAAGGTGCCCCTTTTATAAAAAATCTATTTCGAGGCCTGATGTAGACAACCCATAACAAATTCTTATTGAGAATTCTCTAAAAATTTATAGAATTCTATAAAAATTTCTTTATAAAAAAGTGGTCTTTGAAATCCTACAGCCTGTTTTCCTATAAGCTCTATAAAGTAACCTCTATAGAAGGTCTAGATATCTCTATAGAGAGAATGTCTGTAGAAATCTCTATAGAGAGAATGTCTGTAGAGAAACCTCTAGAAAATTAATTCTATTAGAAGCTCATTTCTTTTGTTTCACAACTTCTTTTCTATAATACTAGAGAAGTTTAAAAAGTTAGATAAAAAATAATTAGATAATTTAATAAAGAAGTTCTAAATACATTTCTATAGAATCAGCTCATTTCTTCTATGGAAACATCTAGAATTATATAGAATTTTTTTCTATAGAAGTGAAATTTCGCGTTTCTTTACATAACTCCCTATGGAACTATAAAAAAAAAAAAATTCGTAAGGGAATATATGAATTCATTGAAGAATTTAATTCTGCTGTCGGGTAGATCGAATATTAGAATGGGTTCAATCCTCGTTACACAATAAGCAGCTCTTCACATAATAGTGATCATGACCAAAATATATTTTCTCATTATGTCTACGGAACTGAAGGTGTTATCGAAGAGAGCCTGGGAAAATATTTGGTATTAATTTGACATCATGATCGGGTTTATTTGGCAATAGAGAAATGATAATTATCGCTGAGATAGTAGTATCCAAATGAGATTATTCAAACGAGGTGAGGAAATGAAATGCGAAAATAATATAATACTAAACGATTTAAGCTCAATAAAAATATAAAGGGAAAGGTTATATACACTGAAGAGCCAAAACCTTATGACCATCTACTCAATAACGCGTTGCGCCTCATTTGGCCTGCAAAACAGCTGAAACTCGACTGGGCATAGATGCCACAAGTTCTTGGTACATGACTGGAGACAGATTGTACCAAACAGCTTGTACTAAGCAGCGGTCACGCAAAGTCGAGATATTCGGACATGGTGGTGTTTAAGCTCTGAGCTGCCGCTCCATGACACCCCAAATGTGCTCTATTATGGCGAGTTATGTGGCCAGGACATTAAGTGGAATTCATCAGTATGCTCCTCGAACCTCTCCAACACAATCCGAGCCTTGTGACATGGGACGTTGTCCTGCTGGAAGATTCCATTTCTGTAAGGATGCAACTGATCCGGAATGATGTTCAGATAGTTCGCAGTGTTCATGGTCTGTTCGATCAGAACTACGGGTTCCAGAGTGGCCCATGAGAACGTCCCCTAAAACATAATACCGCCACCACCAGCCTGTGTATGACCTGCTGTACAAGTGGGGAGCAACTGTTCGCCAGGCAGACGGCGTACCCTGACACGACCATCGACGTGATGAATGAGAAATCGGGATTCATCTGACCAGGCAACTCTTCCACTCATCCATGATCTATCTCGATGTTCCCCGGGCCCACTGTAGGCGTAGTTGACGATGACTCTTGGTCAACAGAGGCACACGAGTGGGATTTCTCCTACAGTCGCATATCCAATAATATCCGCTGAACTGTGTGTTCCAAAACACTTGCGCTTGGACCTGCATTGTATTGGGCTGTCAGCTGAGCCACTGTCTCGCGCCGATTTTGCTTTACCAAGCGGGACAGTCTCCGACGTCCTTTTTTTTTTTGATGACGCGTGGACGACCAACACCTTGGCGTCTACTGCTGGTGTCACCGTCATTTATCCACTTTGCATGAATACTAACAACGGCAGATCGTGAACAACCTACCAGTCGTGCAGTTTCTGTGATACTTGTTACGAGTCTTCGGGCCATTACGATCCGCCCTCTATCAAATTCGCTTAGATCAGCAGCCTTTCCCATCACTCGCAAAAGTAAGTGCAAGAATGATTACTTACCTTCTCTATCAACAGTTAAATACCATTCTCACTTAATCACGTGCCCTCCAGGTCATCCAGACGAGTTCATTGAAAAATGTGGGGATGGTCATAATGTTTTGGCTCGTTAGTGTAAAGCTTGGCATTTATGTGAGAATCTAAAATCTATAAAACTAATTGTAAGTACCTGTTTTGCATTTCATTTCAAAAGATTGTACGTTGCACACTCGTATTCCATGTTGATGAGCACACCAATGCGATGCTTTACTCACAATATTTCTAAAAGGTTCATATTGGGGAAAGGAGAATATCCCTCCACTTGCTATTTTATCTGGCACAAAATCCATCAAACCTGAAATGCAGAAAAGAAACATATCGCTGATTTATCTTACCAAAATATTTCATTTGATACAATAACTTTCGAAAACTGAAGCAATTAAAAATGGCTTTGAATCCTTTTTACAAGTTTTACAGTACGTATTCCGAACGCGGTCACTCGTTTATTTAATACGATTTCAACGGAAGAAAAATCGTAAACAAGTTGATTTTCAAACATAATTTTAAATTATTATAGTTTTATACTCTCCAAAAAAAAAAAAAACCGCGTGAGTTCTTTCATAATTTGCGATGTTTCCCTTAATAAGTCGGCCCCAGTTGGTAGTCGCGGATTAGCAACTGGAGGGCTGCGAGTTCTTAACTCGATCCAATAAATGAACGTGGGGGCTGGTGCAGGTCTAATCTGTCACGACATCAAATGTTCTCACGTTGGCGTGTTGTTGTTGGATGGTTGATTTGAGGTTTTATGGCGCAAGGGCCACGTTTGGCCAAGTTGCGTCAAACACAAGACAGCTATGTGAAGTAATTGCGGTATGAAAGGACGGAAGGAGAGAGAGAGAAAGATCGCTTGGGCATTCTGGGTCGCGATTCCATGCTTACTAGAGTCAGAAAACCTCCTGGGAAAAGAAGAGATCATTAGGGTACCTTGGGTTCGTGAAGGCCGTACATACCTAAAGATATGACTCAAGACAGTTTTTCTCGGCCTTCGCTGCAAAGCTTCAATCGGAACATCGTGATTTTTTTTTTCTTGTCCCCAAGAAGTACGTTACATCGAAAAGTTACTGTATTTGTATAAACGGGAATTATAAAATTGATGGAAATTTCAGACACCGCGCATTGGCTCAAAATACAGGTCACCTTATCATGAAGGTGATCCTGTAAAAAAATGCAAGTAAAAAATAAGATCTTATAAAACTCAAGAACTAAAACCACTTTTATGAAGAGATTTTGAACTAGTATTTTGACAGAAGTCTTCACGTGATTCTGAATTTTTAATGAGGAATTATTAAATAATTTTTTTAAATAAAAAATTACACAAAGTATCACTCGTTTTAGGAGAAAAAAAAAAACGATTTTTATAGTATTACAAATTGTCATAAGCAGTAGAAATGATTGTCTTTTAAAAGTTACCGAATTGTTCTGATACTCCCTCTGATATTTCGTAGAATACTCTAATGACGACAACAAAATGTTTCTGCGTGTCTCCCCGTTCTTTCCAGCTGCATTTATCCGGATCTAGCATTGACCAGCTTGATAGTTTCATCTCTTGAGTTTCTGCTGTGATAATTCTTCCTGAAACAAAGCCCTACAGTGAGTGTTGCATGTTGGTTTTAATGTCTAGGGAATCCCACGAAATGTTCCTGGTGTGACAAAAAATAAATACTGAAGTTAGCTAAATTCAGCTAAATTGAACTTTTAAAAGTCGTGGACAGGTCTGAAAATAGTTAAATGTACACTACTGTTTGTAAAAATTGCAATACCATGAAGAAATCGTGCAAATTAAACTAAAGTTGCAGGAAATGCAAAACAGGTTAGGACATACAAATGATTAGAATTACAAAGCGATCACGCATGTGTGTGCCGAGAAACACTCTCTAAACATCCAAGTGAGCCGTGTATAAAAAGCATTGTAAATGTGCGTTGAAATGTGTATATCGTCGTTTGACTGCTATAAATGATTGATTAGAAGTCAATATGCCTCGCCAAAAACGCAGAGTGCCATACGAGCAACTAACGGAGTTCCGCATGATCGGCCTTCGTGAGTGTGAACTTTCGTATCATGAACAGTGATGCGTGTGTAGAAGAGATGGATCATGGAGAACCGGACAAGTCGAAACCCCGGCAGTGGGCCACGCAATAGGACATCACCACAGCACGACAGACACCTCATTCGCATGGCGGTGACGGACCATACAGCGTCCTCTCGGATGTCAGGGTCTGTGTCTGCCTGGAGAACGCCTTCTGCCAGAATGCCACTGTGCCCACAGTAAAGTTCGGCGGAGGTAGAAATATGGTTTGGGGGTGTTTCTCCTGGTATGGAGTGGGACCCTTGGTCTAAATTCATGCTAAGCTCAACGCCAAGGCCTACTGCACTAATTTCGATGAGAGTGTGCTTCCTATGTTGTGGCAGTTTTACGGGTTGGACCCATGTTACTTCCAGGACGACAACGCCAGTTGTCATGTTGCGAGGTCCACCATGAATTGGTATGGTGACAGTGGGGTTAACCAAATGGACTGGCCTGCCCAGACCTGAACCCTATAGAGAACCACTGGGACCAGTTGGATTACCGAATTAAGGGGTGCAACAACCGTCCAAAATAGGTGAAGGAACTTACATGTCTTCTCCAAGTCGAGTGGACGAAAATACCACTAGCCGTCATACAAGGACTTGTGGAAGCATGCCCCGGAGGGTTGAGCTGTAATTGCCTCTCGTGAAGGCTCTACCAACTATTGAATATGAATAAATTTTGTTTTTCTTTTCTATATCACAGGTGTCCAAATACTTATTGGTAGATGGTGTATTTATGAGCTATGTCAGCGATTTTCAATCGTGCCGCAAGAATGGCACTGGTGCACCTTAAGGATAGTGAAATGGTTCAAATTATGTAAGATTTATTAAATTTGAAAGGTTAGTTTTGAACTTTTGACACGTTTTTTCGCAAATGATTTCAAGTTATACCCATATCTTCAATGCCTATATATATATATATGATTTTAGAATATAATTTTTGTATTGCAAAACATCAAAAATAAATTGTTTCATAAAGGTTTTTAGAAAGTCACTTTGGAGCAAAAAAAAGAAGGTAAAATCTGAATAATGTATTTAAATTTGTAAGTCATTCAAAATTATACCATTTTTGTCATATCGCCATTAAAAAATATTTTTTGCTGTACGCAGAATTTAAGTAGTTATGTGTCCATGAGATGAAAAAAAATTGAAAAATGCTTGGTGACGTCGAATGGAAAGGTATTAGACAAGACGTGAAAAATCACGTCTATTCGTTTAGACATGATTCACCAAACTGGGGAAGGGTCCACATCGAGTCCTCCCTAGATCTTTAAAACGTCAATAAACAATAAAAAATATCAGTGTAAATTGAAGTTTAGTTCATCACAGGTAAAATGCCATGTGTCTGAAAACAGTCCAAAAAAGTTAAAGGTAATGTTCATTTAGTATTGTGGCCTTTTGATTGGAATAGAAAACCGCGAGAAGATTGGGCTCCATTCATTGACCCAGCACGTATTCCGGAGGAAGGGCCCACGTAGAGTCCTTCCAAAATATTTAAAACGTTAATAAACAATCCCAAATACACACTGAAATTATTTTAAATCAGTGTAAATTGCAGTTTAGTTTATCACAGGAGTAAAATCTCTTTGATTATGTCTGAAACAATTAAAGGTAATGTTCACCTAGTATTACGGCGTTTTGATTGGAATAGAGAACCGTAAGAAGATTGACCATCAGAAGTTATTTTCTGTGAATACGTACCGTTTACAAGCTTCTCTTCAAATAAACAAATATAGACAGATGACCCATTAATTTTTAAGAGGTAATTTTCAAACGAATTTTTAATCCAATCCAGTGTAAATTAGTCACAGACAACTTGTCTGGCTAGTCTCATGTCAGCTGCTTTATTGATCAGTTGTCTGAGACAAGTGACAACTGATCAATAAAGCAGTTTTCTAACAGTGGTGAAAACGTATTTTCATTTTCACACAAAGAATTGATACCAAAGTAGAAAACATGTGAAAATTATCAGTTTTTCGTTCAAAGCAACCACTTTGCTATAAATATAAAAACTTTACCTGGAATCGGATGTGTCTGGGTCATAGCATTGAATCGTAAGACTGCATCATCTAACTTTTCGAATGATGGGGAAGTAAACATGCCACCTTCCTTTCGGACTTCTGGTATGATGTTGATGTATCCGATTTGCTGATAATATTCATCTCCTGATCTTCGTTTTTCAATCCAAAGCCTACACACGTATAGTTAAGAATACTTTCAAGAAATATAAAATAGCGGCTTAAGTACATAAAACATTCGATTTCTAATTTCGAGAATCGAGTGACAAAATTAAGCTATCAACCAAGAAAATGATACTAGTCAATGCATATTTTTTATCTTACGCCAGACCACAGAACTTTCGTAATAAGTCTGTATGGTAGCCTAATAGTCTTGAAATAATTGAATTACGGAACTCTATCAGCAGTATTATCCACTGTAACGTCAGTAACATTAGGTTCGTTTGTTGGTTTAGGGCTTTATGGCCCAATGACCACATTTGGCCAAACACAAGACAATGTCAAGTAATTGTGAAAACAAATGGTTGAGTGAAAGACCACTTTGGCCTCCTGGGGTCGCGATCCCCATGTTTACCAGAGATAGTAAGCCCCACGGGAATAGAATTGATCACTAGGGTACCTCGGGTTCGGAGCGAAACCCGAACGCACCTAAAGATGTGGTCTTGAGGGATAGTAACATCAGAGCAAACATTGATTGATCCCGGACCGTCGCCAAAATCCCGTTATATTTCTCCAGTGCAACGTAAATTCAACTATGTAGTCACGGAAAAAAAACCTCAAACCACCCATCTTCATTCGAGCAATTTTAACAGTAGAAAAAATTCAAAGATGTTGTTTGACACCTAACGTCTTATAAAATTCAAATTCAGAAAAATTTGCATAAGGGGCCCGTCTCAGATTAAATTGAGCACCAACTTCATAATTTCCAATGGGAACCCCCTAATTCGACACAAAATACCAAATTTAACATCAGATTCCAAATTTCTTATCATTAGGTCTTGCCGTTTCGATGTTATGAGTACAGAAAGATTGGAGCTCCTAGAGGTTAAATCAGTTTCTTACACCACTTATATGCATATCTTCCAAAATAATATATACGCTGTGTTGCTCTAGTACGACGTTAACTAAAATTACCATTACCTAAATAATATTTCTATAGCGCTGATATTTTGTACCATGTTACTGTTAAACAATCCAAACAAAATCCACCTAATATTTTATTTAGAAAATAGTTTTTAGTATGTAATAATAATTATTAAATACATGTTTCAAAAAATTATGAATTGGAACTTCATTCTATTTTGATGGGAATCGATTCAGAAGGACTTCTAGAATGGCCATACAAAATTTCATCTCATTCCGATTAGATTTTGTGAGACATTAAATATTCCTCATTATTGCGATTTTAGGGGGCAACCAAAAGTTTAAAAGACATTTGACAAACCTTGGATAGTTATATCGGATCGCTTGTACTTGGATAGTAAATATTTCAACTGTAATTCTCAAATCGTTTGCACTTGCGTAGTAAATATAATTCTCGGAACGCTGAAAAATACGTTTGAAATAGTATTCAAATTTGAAATGCAGATAACTACAATCAATCTCGATCTACAAATAGCGACTTTCTATTTCGAGATGATCCCTGAAATTTGCACTAACTTAATGATTGATTATCTCGGGATATAAAGGTAGTAAAGATTAATGAAATGTCAGATTTAGACTAATTTAACGATGCAGAATCTGATTTTGGCACGGAAACATGGTGTTTCCATTAGAAATTTATTTGTGTGCAAAATTTGATATGAAGACGTCAACTTATGCTTATTTATTGGATTTGAATTTGTAGAGGACGTTATTCCCTATTGAATGATACTTTTGAATTTACTCAAGTATGAATAGTGCTCGAAATAAACGGGGTGGTTCGTTTTTTCCCGTCACTGTACCTCTCTTTCATGTCCGCAAGGTCAAGAAGGAGTCTGACAAGCCAAATCTAGGGAGATGCTTTTGCAAGTAGTCGTGTCCAGTGAGATTACGAAAACAAGCGATCTCTAAATCTCTCGGTAAATAAACCTTTGTTATCTTTGAAAATATTAGGCCGGGGATGTTTGATTTTTGTATTTATAATCCTTTTAAGTGTATGGTATTACATGGGAGAATAGGGACGAGGTAATTCAGAATCGGCCTTAGCTAAACCATCTGGTTCATGAATATTAAAGATTATACGTATCACTTAATTCACCAGCTAGGAAATGACACTATATTACTGCGATAGTAATTTTTTTTGAAAACAATAGTCATGAGGCATGATAAAGGGTGGGGGTGATAGGGGCGGCGTTAAGAAGTGCAGGTCTGCCACAGCCAAAGTACCTGCGAAATACTATTAGATAACTACAATCAATCTCGATCTACAAATAGCGACTTTCTATTTCGAGATGATCCCTGAAATTTGCACTAACTTAATGATTGATTATCTCGGGATATAAAGGTAGTAAAGAGTAATGAAATGTCAGATTATACGTTTTCTAATTTGCCAATGGTCAATGATAATTTAGTCCTTTTTTAAAACTTATATTGGAGGGAAATACGTCTAAGCATACGTTTTCAAATATAGCAAAAAAAGTATCATCTTCTCTGTCGTATTTTAGAAGTCATTTTAATTGCTAAGACACAAAAGGAAACAACTAAAACACATTTTGTTCTAATTAAGAATGAAGCAAACGTTGGAGGTCTCACCAAGTTCAAATTTTTTTTATTAAAAATCTATATTTTCTTTATTAGGTTTTCACGACAATCTAGCAACTAGATTCCGATGTTTTCTTTCATGGTTGCTACGCTTGGAGTCAAAACTTAGAAATTGGCGTTTCTTTAAATAAACCCGTTATAAAGATCTCATTGCAAGTACCGTCATTTGCAAATAATAGTATTGCATCATGCATTTTCAAATAACGTTAGAATGTCCCATATTTAAAGAATTATATGTGAAGAGAGATATATGTTTTATTTCTTCAATTCATTTACTTCATGCCACATTACATTTTAGTAGAGAATTAAAAAATCAAATACGTATTTTTTCAGGAATCTAATATCAGAACTAGGATTTTCATGATTTCGCATGGATTTGATATGAAAAAACTTTAGTCGAGCAAATAGAAATAGTGTTTCATTAAAAACTAAATTGATTTAAGTTATTTTGTTTAGAGCATTTTCATGAAATTTTTTCACGCTTTTTAGCAATTTAAAGCATTTTCTTGGCTTTGAATCATCATTTTGAATGTTTTGGTGCTTTTCAGACAAAGGGCCAATTTTGGATAAAAATCCAATTTTCACCTTTATCAGGAGAAAAATTATTTTCCCTTTATGAAATTTTAAGTGCCATTTATTTAAAGTGTGCTCTTGTGGTTTCAGAAGACGTAGAAATGAGTTTTTCATGTTTAAAACTTTGTTACATCGTAGAAAACCAAAAGTCTTTCCTTTCTTTTAAAATTTTTACTGTATCTCTTTTTATGAAAACTTCTGCAAATAAAAGTACAATGTTTAGGTCATTTTTGCTGTTTTTATGCATCCAGTTTTTTAGGGATACATGCATTTTTATCGTGCATCCGCCAGCAATTTTTTTACCTTAAATATTCAATCCCTACTAATACACAGTCCAGTCACATTAATGTGACCACCACCTACTTTCGACGTCAACGTGAAATAACCAATCACAAAAGGCAGGTGGCAGCACATTGCAGTGGAGTGTATATAAAGGATGTCCTAGGGCATCGGAAAGTATTTCACTCGTTGGTGTAATGTAGAAACGTAGCGGTTTATCCGACGTCCAAAAGGGCATGATTATTGACTTTCGGGCCAAGGGTGGAAGCATTTCGTAAACGGCTAATTTTGTGAACTGTTCGCGTGCCGCCGTGGTAAAAGTATACCATGCATGGCAAAATGGCACTATCCAAAATCAGCGGCGTGGCACATGTGGTGCACCACGGGCTATAGATGACAGAGGCGAACGAAGGCTACGGAGATGCGTTCGGGCGAATAGACGTGCAACTGTTGAGCAACTGACCGCCCAGATGAACCAAGGGGCTACCAAGAGTGTATCCTCAACAACGGTTCAGCGAACGTTGCTGCGCATGGGCCTCCGCAGCAGACGCCTGGTTAATGCACTTATGCTGATTGCTGTTCATTGGCGACGAAGGCTGGAATTTGCACGCCAGTACCGCAACTGGACGTCCACAGAGTGGCTTTTTCCGATGAATCACGTTTTATGCTCCATCGGACAGATGGACGTTGGCGTATACTGCGTGAAACGTCTGAAAGCAAACACCCTGTAACAATTGCCATGGATCCTCAGCCGCGTAATCTAGCGCAGCTGGCCACGGCACTGGAGTCGGCATGGCTCAACATCCCAGTGAACACCTTCAGAAACCTAATTGACTCTCTCCCTGCAAGAATCGCAGCGGTCCGCTCTGCCAAAGGTGGTTATTCTGGCTTTTGACAGGTGGTCACATTAATGTGACTGGACTGTGTATATACTCTATCACAAAAAAATCGACGCACCAAGAAGTAGTTGTGCCGGGTTCGACCAACTTGGAACAACGCTGACTAGGGACATATAGTCTAAAGTAAGAAATCAATGTCGATGATTGCAACCATCTGGAATGTTGACCATTTAACCCGACAGTTTGAGACAATTTGGCAAGAAATGCGATGGAAACCATCCGGGAACATTTTCAGTCTATACCACGCCGGGTGACAGCTTGAATCCAGGTCAGAGGTGGACCAACGCCTTATTGACTGCCTCCCTTTGTAACGGTCAAACTCTGTAATAAAACATTCAATTGTTCTTAAATTTTAATCGCTTGTTTTTCTATGTATGTTCTTCACATCCACCAATTTTTATCGCAATCGAACAACTTTTCCTTGGTGCGTCGATTTTTTGTTATTTCTATTATTATAAAAGGAAGTGTTTGTCTGTTTGTTTGTTTCGCGGCCGCAAAATCCTGACGATATATGGCACTTACAGCAATGAGATTTGGCACACAGGTTGTCCAATTTTTTTGCAATTTTAAAATTCAATCTTAAAGATTTTTAAATGAATTAAATAGTTTTATTCTCCATTAGGTTCTTCAACGCGTTTCTACCAGAGAGAGAAGAAACACCGGAAACTAGAATTTTCTACTCACGTGACCTTGCCGTCACAGGCTTTGGAATCATACCAAGTTTTTTTCATCACAGTAGATTCTAAATTTATTTTTTCCGCTTTAAATTTGCTCAGAGTTGACTGGGATTGTTAATTCTTTTTCGTAAAATCGAAATCCCTAAAGATAGATTGAAAATTTCAACGGATTTGAAATCTGCGGAAAATTTTACACCAGATTAATGACTTACATCACGGGCACAGGCAACGCCGGGCTAGCCACGCAGTGGCTAGTAGAGTATACGTATATTCGCATTTCGATTCCTTGTGAACCTTTTCCCAGACATACACTCCTTATTAATTCAATGCCAATGCATTCGTCTCCCAGAAGAGAGGAAATAAACCTTAAATTTAAAGCCTTAGTAGCTTTCACTAGCAGCTCTTATTTTTCTACCTCATACTTTTTCTCTCGTATCCTAGCTTCCGCGTAGATAAATCGTATCACTCCTGCACCCTCTATTCGGTGTTTGTAAATCATGCTCTGAATGTTATACAGTGAAAAACCGATTTAAAGTATTTCAAGGGACCTGAAAGAAATAACGTTATATGCGGGAAAACGTTAAATCAAGGTCGGAGAAAAACAAATCATAGAGCATGAAATAAAGACTAATTTAAGTAACATACCTTTTATTTCTTCCTTTACAATAGTTTATTGTTTAAAGAAATCTGTTATTTTGGTTTGCGTTTTGCTTTTGCTAGCTAAATCATTAACGTCATTTTCCATAGATGAGTTTTTGTAAGCTTTTTTCGTAGATATTCAAAGATATTCATTACGAACACAAAAAGGACTATTTGAGGTTTTCTATCTTCGCGATCGTTAAAGATAGAGCGAAAATTTATACACCAGATCGATACTACAAGGTAGTCCGAATTTTATGCGAATTTGTGACATGCCTATGTCTTGTCGGGTAGAGGTGGGACTCATTATTAAAATTACTGTGGTTTTTTTTTAATATTTTCAGTATCAGTAAGGACACGAAAATAACTGACACGGGCAACGTCGTGCAGGCATGCTAGTATCTGACTATTTTAAGAAAATCGTATCGAGTTCTCCCCGCTGATAAAACGTTAAATGCAGGAAAAATTTCGAAACGTTAAATACGTGATTTTTTAACATTCAAAGAATAGGAAATTATTTGCTGCCAATAAAAAACGACATAAAATGCGGGAAATCGGGGGCTCACTGTATTACGTCTGCATAAACCAACTTTAGACTAAGAATACGTCCACTTTTTCGAAGCAGTACTGGGTCTGTAGGTAATTCCAGTGTGTCCAAATTAATGCTCCCCAAACTTCCTTCAATAATTTGGAAACTATTAAAGTTCGTTAAAACGTAATTGAGTTGAAGGGAGGAGGATCCAGAGCTTTCCCAAAGAGTGTTTAAGGTCAGATGACGCAATAGTGAGCGCGTCCGCAATTTTGTGTTGAAATCGGACCTCGGCTCGTGCGGTAAAATTATTGCAACTCGTGATAGCACGTGCCTAGATGAGTGTTTCGTTTTCTCTATACGCGAGATTTATTCACAACTCTAATAATAGTGATATGTAGGCGTTTAATTAACGTCGCACTGAAGCAACACAACCACCTAGGTTTGAATTACGGTCAGATGACGAGGTCGAACCTATCTTCCACAGCACGCCAACGTGAGGACATTTGATGCCACAACAGATGAAACGTGTTCCAGCTCCCCAAGTACACGACGGTGGTTAGATTCAAATTCCTAATTCTCCATTTGATGATCTGTCACTGTTCCAACCTGGCTACCGCGGCCCCAATTTTTATTGGAATGTTTTGATCAGTGTGGAAAGCAGAGTGAGTGGTAAAAAAAAAAAAAATACTTGCCTCAGTCCTCTAACGAAATTGGTATTCATTTCTCCATGTTCTAAATAAGTCATTTTCTCAGTGTTTATTTCCTGTCCGGTTCGCTTGAACTCAACACTCTCACATGTTTTAACCTTCCAGCTCAGATTAGCACGTAGCCAGTCATTGCTCCGGTCCACCAATGACCTACCAAAAGCAATCATATACATTTGAATTAGATGCACTAAAAACTTAAAAACAATTTTAAATATGAGAATTATTTTATAAAAATCAATGCATATTTAAAATACTACGCGCTCTTTTACTCAGTAAAAACTATCAAACTCTTTTCTTTAAAACTATTTTATTTAGCTTAACCCTCCGAGGTTTCGTTGATTAGTTTGGGGTTAAATCGCACAGGGCCATATATGACCCAGCTGGCCAAACACAAGACAGGCCACTTAAAGTAAAAAATGTCAAGGGGAGGGGAAAGAGAGACTGGGAAATAATATAATGGGATGAAAGCAGGAAAATATAGCTTGGATGTCTTCCGTGAACATGACCCGAATGTTTATAAAGACAGTAAACCGTATCGGAATAGAAAAGAGCAACTGAGAACCTCGGTCCGTGAAGTCCGTACACACATAGAGAAGATGTGACTATGAGGGCTTAACCCTCTGGAGTTATATACCCCTTCTGCTACATGTAGTCTTCCCTGCATGAATTCTAACGCGTTTTGACCTTCACGAATTGAAACTTTTGTCACAGCTTGTCCGTTTCTGGACATAGCGTTATAAAACCCCAATTTTCCTGGGTTCCTTTCAACCAGTAGATGTGTATATTTAATAATTATGTGTGTATTGGGAAAAAAGCAATACTATATTACTCGGAAATCCCGTAACGCTCAGAGGGTTTAAGTATTTAAAATTCTAATACATGCGCTTTTAGAAAGAAAAGCATTAAATTTGAATTATTTTCTTTCCAACCAACACCCAATGTAATAGGTTTTCTTTGGATCCTTTAAACCAGTGGTTATTTAATCATTATGTGTATTGGGAAAAGAACAATATTACATTGGTGTCGGAAATCCCTTAACGTTCAGAGGGTTTAAGTATTTAAAATACTGAATACATGACATGTGCACTTTTAGAATGAAAAGAATCTCTTCTATTATAAAAGGAAGTGTTTGTATGTTTGCGTGTACAGTCCTGACGAATCTATGGCACTTACAATAATGGGACCTGTTACACAGGTAGTCCGAATTTTTTGCAATTTTTGTGCGAAGCCTGAATTTTAAAATTTCATCAAGAACATTTTTAAATGAATTTAATGGAATTTAACTATTATCGTTTTCCTTAGAATGGCAACATCATAAAGATATGACAGATTCTAAATTTATTTTTTCCGTTTCCGTTTCATTTTGCGGAGAAAGGATTTTTCAGTCGACGAAAAAAAGTTCTTACTGGAGTTATATTGTTCTTCTTTCTATCTTCTAGATCGTTAAAGATAGAGAAAAAATTTCAACGGATTTGAAATCTGCGGAAAATTTCACATTAGATTGATACCTAAAAATATATGCCGACCAAACGGTATAGTGGTTAAGGTGTTAGCCTCTAGATCGGAAGGTTCCTGGTTCGAATCCGGGCCCGGGCATGGATGTTTGTAAGCGTATGGTGTAGAGGCGGCTGGTGCACCTTAAATCTGTCGTGGTCGAAAGTCCTCACGTTGGGTTGGCGTGGAAGTTTGGAGAGTGGGGTGCCAGCTCAGGTGTTGCTTCGTCATCTGACCGTGGTTCAAAATTACGAGGTGTTGTCCTCGAATCTTTCCCTTAAGGGACTGATTCCGGACCGTCGTCAATAGCCCGTTGTGTTGCTCTAGTACGACGTTAACTAAAATTACCATTACCATTACCTAAAAATATGATTACCTTTAAATAAATAATTTTTAAATTGTAACTTTTATATTTTTTCCAATACGAACGCCGCAGCGAAGAATGACCTTCGTTTGATTCGAGATGAATTCATTTTGATTTCCTGAGAAACGGATTCGAGTGAAGCAAAAGAAATAATTAAAGTTATGACTGGCGTTCTTCAGTGCTTTTTTCTATCTCTTAAATCGTTAAAGATAGAATAAAAAATGTGACGAATTTGAAATTGCGGAAAATTTCACATTAGATCGATACCTAATAATATAATTTTCTTTAAATAAATAATATTTAAATTGTAACTTTTCCCATATGACCTTCGCGATCGAGAAGTCAGATTCCGTTTTCTGTGCTCAAACGTTTACAGCGAAGGAAAGCAAAACAAATAACACAAATTTTGACTAATATTGTTTAGTTCTTTTACGTAAAATCAGCTAGTTAAATATAGAATGAAAATTTCAACGTATTTGACATCTGCGGAAAATATTACACCAGATAGATACCTTATACGTTTGATTTTCTTTTAATAAATAATTTTTCAATTAAATATTTATATTTTCGCCAGAGACTGTGACGTCACGCCAATCGGATCTCTTCGCAATACGAATTTGGCCGCATTTGACAATGACGAGGCCATCACGGCGTCGCCGTTGGTTTGCGAAGCAAACCCTATTGGATGGCTGTTATCCAATAGGCTACGAATTCGTAGCAATCACCTGGGGTTAGCGAGCAGTAGTTTTGAGACTACTGATCTAATTCTGAGGCTATATCTGAACTAAGCTTCTGGTCCTGATGATGGTGAATATTTTGCTTCTCCAAAATGGTCGTTGACGATTTTTTCAAACGTTTTTTATCTTTATTTATCACATCCTGAAGTTTTATGTTTTTACTAATCTAGCTGCTCTTGCGAGAAGAGCTTCACAAAAAGCGTTTGATTGCTTATCGAATTTACTTTGAAAAGTTTGGGGATAAGAGTCACTTGCGTGAAAATTTATACACCTCTGAGGGTATAACACGCTTATATCCAATTTGCAACCTGCAGTTTTCCCTGCATTACTCTTAACAAGTTTTGGCTTTCTAGACTATTAGAATCTTTCCTAAAATTCTTTCAAACGATAGATGTGGTTTAGTTCTTATGCGAGTTGTGGAGGGAAAATAAAATACATATCGCAAATCTCATGACGCTCAGAAGGTTAAGAAATTGTTTCAAAAATAGCTACTTACCTAAAATTGTCGAAATTTGGAGAGGAAAAAACTCCTCCAGAACTTTGACATTCGGGTAAGAAATCTATAAAAGTAAATTGACCATCCGTTTGCATTTGATTAGCATTGGGATTCCACTGCATTGTAGATCCAGAAGTCCAAGTAGTAGCCATGATTGCACTAATCGGTTTTGAGGTTGCTCAACGGAGGAACTGTGGAAAAAGTTTGGGATGTAATTTTTGCGTAAATTGAGCGTCACTGTGAAAAAGCACTACATTTTACAGAAAGCCTATTGATTTATTGTAGAGCAAGGATTGATTAGTGGAACATGCTGCGTGTTGGGCACCAGAACACGCAAAGGACGCAAATATTCAGTGTGAAGGCCACAACAGAATTTCGATAAAAAGTTAAGCTATATCCACATGGTTTGAAGATTTCGTTTCTATGGAGTCAAGACGAAAAGTTGGTGATTAGTTATCAGCTATCATTGACTTACGTTATTTTATCAGTACTTTCACCTGTGGAGAGTAAGTGTTGCTATTTCACATTTCTCTTATTATGGAAATTATTCGCCCTTATAACCTTGTGTTTTTATTTTCATAATATAGTTTCCTATGAATCAAATCTCTTGTTTGGTCGCCTACTTAATATAATCTCGTCAATGTTTGGGGAGACAACTAGTAGTAGATATAAACTTGGTAAGATATCAATAATAAGTATTAAGATTTAACTAAAGTAATTTTTTGTAAACAAATACACTTATTGATTAGTTTCACTCATTTGAGCTCAAGATTACAAAATTTAAATTAAAAAAATATTCTAGTTTGAATGTTTTCAATAACTTTCTTCGAAACAAAGTTTTATCAAACTCATATCCTATAATTATAGCATTTGCATTTGGGCTGTTAAGGAGACAGAAATTTTTTACACATGTGTTCTTAAAGGAAAAAAATATTTAAAGTTGTTATTTAAAGCATCCCGGACCGTCGTCAATAGCCCGTTGTGTTGCTCTAGTACGACGTTAACTAATAATTACCAATTACCTTTCCTTTTCGAGAGTGGGGGTGTCATCTGAACATGGTTCAAAATTACGTGGTGTTGTCCTCTAATATTTCCCTTCGGGGGTTGATTCCGGACCGTCACCAATTGCCCGTTATGTTGCTTCAGCGTGACCTTAATTAATAAAATACCAAATTCCACAATCCATGTTTTGTTTTCCTTTCGTAGCATTTTTCACTTGACGTTAACTTGAGTTGGTCGATCGCAATTTGACCAATATGGCCATTACGCCATAAAATTTGCAATCGAACGGATGCGAGTTGGAAAATTCGACTGTCAAGTACATAAGGGCTGATGCATGTTAAGTCTACCGTGAATTCAAATGTCCTCACGTTGAAAGCCGACCAACCGGTATAGTGGTTAAGGTGTTAGCCTCTAGGTTCCAGGTTAGAATCCGTGTCCGGATATGGATGTTTGTAAGCGTATGGTGTAGAGGCAGCTGGTGCACCTTAAATCTGTCGTTGCCGAAAGTCCTCATGTTGGGTTGGTGTGGAAGTTTGGAGAGTGGGGTGCCAGCTCAGGTGTCGCTCGTCATCTGACCGTGGTTCAAAATTACAAGGTCTTGTCCTCGGATCTTTAAATTAAGGGATTGATCCCGGACCGTCATCAATAGCCCGTTGTGTTGCTCGAGTACGACGTTAATTAAAAAATTACAAATTACCTCACGTTGAAGTAGTTTGGAGAGTGTTGTGCTAGGCGTTGACCTAGTCATTTGAATCGTGGTTTAAAATGACGATATGTTGTCCTCAGATCTTTCACTTCGACATAGATCACGGATCGGCGCCTGTTGTGGCACTCGAGTGCAACGTTAATTCAACTACGTAGGTACAAAAACGCACTTAGAAATTATTTTTTTTAATTAACGTCGCACTGGAAGAACACAGCGGGCTATTGGCGACTGTTCGTGATCACTACCTAAGTTTTTTTTTAATTCACGTCGTACTAGAGCAACACAACGGGCTATTGACGACGGTCCGGAATCAATCCCCTAAGGGAAAAAGATCCGAAGACAACACCAAGTAATTTCGAACCACGTTTAAATGACGAGGCAACACCTGAGCTGGCACCCTAATCTCCAAACTTCAACATCTCTCCAACGTGAGGACATTTTAAGCCACGACAGATTTAACGTGCACCAGCCGCCTCTACACCATACGCTTACTCCAACCTAGGACTAAGTCAATTTCCAAAAGTGTTTTTGTCTAACCCTAGTGTACAATGATAAATCAAAATCTTTTTACACAAGGCTTGAAATTTGTTCATCATGAGTGAGAAAAAGCCAAATTCTATATCTGCTTTCTGATGACCAGTACACTCTGAATTTAGGTGAGGTACTTTAACGTCGCACTGAAGCAACAACGGGCGACGGTCCGGGATCTAACCCGAAGGGAAAGATGCTAGGACACCACGTAATTTTGAACTACGGTCAGATGACGAGGCAATGCCTGAGCCGACACTCCAAACATACGCCAGCGTGAGGTCACGACAGATTTAACGTGCACCAGTCCCCTTTGTACAAGACGGTCTTTGGTTGGATTCGAACTCGCACGCCTCCATTTGCAAGTCCGATACTTTTCCAACCGGGTTAACTCGGCCCTTGAGAAAAGAATGCTTTGATTTGTTTTGCAAAAAAAATAACTCCTACTCTTTTGCTACAAAAAGTGTAATTAAAAAAAAAAAATTCTGAAAAAATTTATTTGATACTTTGTAATAAAAATCACTTAATTAAAATGATGAATACGGGAATTTAAAATACGAGTATATCTTGGAAATAATTTGCGTACACACTTGTCAACAGTTTACACTAAAATCTGATACAATTTAAGTCGTTTGACCGTACTTTTATTTCATTTATGGGTGTCGCAAAATTACGTGGTCTTGTCCTTCGGAAGTTGATTTCGGACCGTAGCCAATAGTCCGTTGTGTTGCTCTAGTGTTACGTTAATTTAAATACCTACCTTAGGGCGGCGAGGCCCAGCTAGTAGAGTAGCGGATTAGTAACCGAAGGTGAACTCAAAGTGATTTTCTCAAAATAGTCAGACACTAGCAAGGCGTAGCCCGTGAGCTTTTCGTGTCCTTACCGATTCTGAAATAACAGGAAAAATAAAATCCCATTAACTGTTTAAATGACAGAAATTCTAAGGCAGACTGTTTGTAATTTATAATTTGCTCTAAAATTTTAATAAATTTCAAAGCAAAATAAACTTTATGCTGTCATTTTTTACTATTAATCAATTTCAATTAGCTTGATGGTAATGGTAATTTTAGTTAACGTCTTACTAGAGCAACATAACGGGCTATTGACGACGGTCCGGGATCAGTCCCTTAAGGGAAAGATCCGAGAACAACACCTCGTAATTTTGAACCACGGTCAGACGACGAAGCAACATCTGAGCTGGCACCCCACTCTCCAAACTTCCACACCAACCCAACGTGAGGACTTTCGGCTACGACAGATTTTAGGTGCACCAGCAGCCTCTACACCATACGCCTACAAACATCCATGCCCGAACCCTGATTCGAACCAGGAACCTTCCGATCTAGCGGCTAACACCTTAACCACTATACCGGTTGGTTGGCTCAATTAGCTTGAATCTTAAAGGTTTTTTTTTTTTTTTATCCAATGGCGGGCATTGTTGATTTGTAATCATTTTGCCAGAAGGGCAGAAGTGATGGCCAATTGTGAAGGAGCACCCAATGTGCCACCATCATTACCCCTAACAAAGAACAGTACAATTTACATCCATGCCCTGACCCCTGATTCGAACCAGGAACCTTCCTATCCAGAGGCCAACACCTTAACCACTAGACCGGTTGGTCGGCGTGAATATTAAAGTAAAAACATGTGTTTATTTTGTAAATCTCAACTAGTTGCTTTGAAGTAACCATAAAAAATTTGAAATCTTTAAATGTATCTTGTAATTATAATTTCCTTGCAATTCTAATAATTTACGATCAATTAAAATTCCATTTCTAAGTATTCTCAATTTAAGAGAAAAAGAATGACAAATAAACTTGTGGTACTTGCACTTTATAACCAAATAAAATTTTGTTTTTGTACCATTTTAAAACTTACTGAATACTAACAAAAAAATTCAGGTAAGGTATTTTTGAAAAAAATTGAATATTACATAGGTATGAAATTCTTACAAATTTGGGAAATTAAGAAATTTCGACTTATATTTTCATTCTGTAATTCTCATTTCCAATACATAATATAAATCAAGAAACAAGTACTGTTACCTTGAAGATTACCATTTTCAATATGCAATTGATTTATGTATTCAGCTTTAATGAGACTTCGTCTGCTGAATTTAATTTGAATAAAATTGGGACATCAAAAATTCAGCTTTAGAGCCACATGGTTTAACATATACCCCAAATTTTTATGCTTTTATTCCCATTAATAAAACATTTTACAAAAGGTAATTGTAATAGAAATAAAAGGTTTTCAAGACCTACCACTATCTCAAAATAAGGATAAACATGCGAAGGTATAATTTTTGTGCAGATTGAAATCTTAAAATCTTCAGTATTATGAATAAATTAAATAAATACTTTGTGGCTTTATTTTCGAAAGAGAATATCACAAAGTGAAAGTTGCCTACAAGTGGTAAGAAAACTCGAACACACAATTCAAAACCATGGTTTCATAATTTCGAAATCTAATTTTTTACTATCTATTAAATTTGATATTTAACTATTTCATAAACCTTGATAACAATTGTTTTCTGAATTCTTAAGCTATTGTTTGCTCAAATTCATAGAATTTAATTTCTCCACTTAAAAGACCCTTCAGGACCATGAGCTCAGTCATCTTATCAGTCGATCGGATCTTTCTCTTAAGGGACTGATCCCGGACCGTCGTCAATAGCCCGTTGTGTTGCTCTAGAATGACGTTAACTAAAAATTACAAAATTACCTTATCAGTCGAATTTTATAGTATTTGTATTTTTTAAAACGTCGCACTGGAGCAACACAACGGGCTATTGGTGGCGGTCCGAGATCAACACCCGAAGGGAAGGATCGAGGACAACACCAAGTAATTTTGAATCACGGTCAGATGACGGTCGAATTTTATGACCTGCAAACAAAAAATGGGAGGAGTATAGTTTAATTTTTAATTGTTTTGGTGTTCATAAGTTAAACTGCTCTTAACGTGCCTTTTGTTTTGTAAAACACGAAAAAAGTTGCACTTTCACATACACAAATAAAGTTTACAATCCTGAGAAGTCGCGAGTTCAGCAAAAACAGTTAACAGTGCGCCCTGCTAATAACCCGACAAAGAGATAAAACGAGGTGCGTTGAGGATTACCTGCGCCTTCAGTCAGAAGTAATAAAGGAGAAAAAATATCTTCCGCTTTTCATTTTCCGCAATCACGTCTGATGCATTTCCATGTCTATTCATGCGACAGGCATTCAGATTCGCTATTGAACACGAGAAACTGTAAACCTCGCTGTGATTGGCCAATACCGTTTTCTCTCTGGATCGTGTGGTTTTGTTTACGTTTTCAGCCGCGCGAATCTAACACTTGTTCTCCACTCGCAACAAGCCGACCAACCGGTATAGTGGTTAAGGTGTTAGCCTCTAGATCGGAAGGTTCCAGGTTCGAATCCGGGTTCGGGCATGGATGTTTGTTGTTGTTGTTGTCGTATGTTCTTCTGGGATGCATATGAAAGCAAGTGGTGAACAGAAACATTCAAGACAATACAGAAGAAGAATATTTTTATTATAACAAACGATGATCCCAGCAAAGAACAGAAGGTGTGCACTGCTTTCCTTTCAAGATGGGAATCCATTCCAGGCGAAAGTCCGACTTCTTTCCCAGGTTTTACATCCATGCCTTATCCGGGATTCGAACCCGGGCCCAGTCGGTGACAACCGAGAATCATAACCACCATACTGGCTGGGCGGCCATGGATGTTTGTAAACGTATGGTGTAGAGGCGGCTGGTGCATCTTAAATCTGTCATGGCCGAAAGTCCTCACGTTGGGTTGGCGTGGAAGTTTGGAGAGTGGGGTGCCAGCTCAGGTGTTGCTTCGTCATCTGACCGTGGTTCAAAAATACGAAGCGTTGTCCTCGGATCTTTCCCTTAAGGGACTGATCCCGGACCGTCGTCAATAGCCCGTTGTGTTGCTCTAGTACGATGTTAACTAAAATTACCAATTACCACTCGCAACAAAAATATTTTTTTGAGACTTTTGACAAATGATTGAATGGATTTGAGAAATGGAAAATAAATATTTACAAACACAGCAAGGGAGAAGCGTATAGTTTGAATACCGTACTGAGAATTAATTTTTAGTCGGGTCAGAAACAGGTGCTGTTTTGGTACATTATGCTAGGTTAGATTTTTTTAAATAGAAACTTAAGTAAAAAGCTAAGCAAGAAAGAAAGAATTATATCAATACAACTGTTCTGTGACTAATTCGTTTTTCAGGTAAAAATTTAGCTGAATCGTTTTTCAAAAGATGTTTTTATTATCTTATGTGAAATACAAGATCTCTTAAAAAAAAGACAAATGAAATTCCACACATAAACAACATCCAGTTTTCATCTTAATTGAAATTAAATAAATTTTGATCTTCCTAAATTTAAAATCAAGAGAACAAATCAGGACAAAATCACTCCAACCCTTTGAAGGGCACTAAGCAAAAAAAATTGTTTTGAAAAATGCTTATTGTGTTGAGACCCACCATTGTGGATATATTTTGCACATAACAAAAAATTGGTTTTAAGAGGGACCTTATGTGTCACCACTCAGTTAGCACTCCTTGACATCAGAATATCAACTGTGTGCAAGGAGAAACATTTAGGGGAAGGTGGGGCAGTGTAACATGGGGTACAGTGAAATTCATTTTAAAGTGGTAGAAAAATTAGCTTCAATGTGTTTACAATCTTGTTAGCCATCTAGTTTTCCAGAAGTCCATGTGTTTTGGAAGAATTTGCATCATAAGTTACATTTCTGTAAGCATATCTCTATTTTTGCATGTTAAAAGTAAAATTTTGTGTTTGTAATTAAACTATCTTTATTCATGAGTGCTTATTTAATAATAAAATAATATTTTAGTAGTAAAGCTAATCGTGTTTAGGTTGATGAGTTAAAATGGATAATCTTAATTCAGATTATGAAATCATAAAATTTTTTTTGTTACAAGCTATGTCAGATGAGGTACAGAGTTACAGAATGAAATGAAGCTCACTGTTACACATACATAATTTGTCCAATAAACACATTACAAACAAGCATGTGTTTCACAATATAAATTTTATTACTCTTATAGCTCTACATTTTTCATTTTAAGATTTTTAAATTTAAATAGAATGATAACATAAATAAATTGGTTAATTTTTCCTTATGCTTTTCCTCTATATACGTTTGTAAATCTTATGTGATGTTTACAATCTTTCTTTACAAGATTAGCAGTTTTCTTGTTAATTCATTCAAAAACATTCACAAGCTAACAAAATTATGTCTCCTTAAGAAGTAAGGCCTTTCCCTAAAGCCCCACCCTGAAAAACTGCACAAAATAGATAACGGGTGAAGTGGTGGATCTTGATTGATACGTCAGTTAAAAATATTGCAGATGAAATATTGAAGAGGACAAAAAGCACTAAACCCTAAAAAGAACGAAATTCCCAAGAAGCGAGCCAAGGTGAACCTGAGGCATAAGTCTACCGAAATATCATCAACAGAAAGATGAAGATTCACCATCTTATGCTGATAGTGATGACATCTCTTTTTCAGAATTGCAATCAGACATTGCTGCAGACGCCAACAATTAAGAATCGTGATTACGTAATAGTTGAAGGACACCATAAAGAACATAAAATTCACTCTATTGGGGAAGTTGGGAATCAGAACAATGCTGATTTTGAAGTGTTGTACGTCAAAAGAATTTTTCCATCGTATAAATTTTCACGAACAAAGGAAGTTTATTCATTTGAAAAATAAAAAATAAATCATTGACAAACTTCCTCTTCCAATTCCATCAGGAGGGACAGTGACAAAAGCAGAAATGTTGATTTTCCCTGTGGATTTAACTTCCTATAAAAATGTAAAATAAGTTTACACATTTTCTTTAATTTAATTTTATCATATTTTATCATTTATATTATCACTTTGTAACTGTAGGCTACAATCATTGCTAATTTTTCCCCTCACATTTAAAGCTGTTCAATTATACATAAACTAATCAAAAGCGGTATTTTATTTTAAGCGTGCCTAAGGAATCATTAGATATCTGTACATTTCAATTAAAATGAGGTTCAATATAAAAGCCTATTCTTTATATTTACTGTTGCTACTATACCGTAACACTGTATCCCACAGTGTGTAACACTGTACCCCGACAATGGGGCACAGTGTTACAATGTACAGCCGTAAAAAAAAAAACGACTCACCCGATCGCAATTCCGCAATTTGCATCACAGAACAAAACGGAAGGTAGCAATCGATAGGGATGAATGTTTTCTACAAATAATCAATACTTAAAATTTGTCAAAGGGGCCGTCTTCAAATTAAAATGTGTGTTTGCTCCGTAATTTCAATACGAACCCCGTCTTTTATCACAAATTTGTATTCGACACAAAATTTCAGGCGGATTTGATGAAAAACTAATGTAAAAAGGCGTAAAATTGACCGAGAAAATCCGTAAAAACCATTGAGGGAGCGTATGAATGTTCAGAATTCAATCACATTATAAATATTGTGACGTCTTGGGGATGGTAGCGTCGTCTACTAGATGAGATCGTACTTAGTGGTCTTGGCTAATATGTTTTTATTTACAAACACAATAACCTTAACGGATTTTGATAGGTAGCGTATACAAGCCGGCAGAGTCCAGGTGATAGATCTTTGCCGAATATGGTGAATTGCCCTTGACCTCGGGACTCCAAATGGACTATCCGGCTCGGTTGAGCCCTTCTCCTCACTCGGGCGAGTAAGATTCCTAGCTCGGGTGAGCTTCCCCAAGGGGTCTCACATGCGTGTACGATATTTGCAGTTCCGGTGAACTTGCTAAATGGCACTCGGTAAGTGATACCCAGTTCCTGTAAGCCTAGCAACATGTTATGTGTCCACTTCAAATCAGCAGAAGCAGCAGCTCAGGTTTGAGCTTTCCTCGCGTCTTCTAGACGTAATCCCAGTTTGGACAATTTCTCTGAATCCACGAACAGCTATCGCGACTCGGTACGTCTCCGGCGAACGGAGTATCGGAAACCGTGAAACCGGGTGTTCACTTAGCCGGATCAGTTTGATCCCTCAGGTCTGTTAAGCACTCCCTTCTGAAATTTTCTCCCCTCTTTCGACTCCGAAAATCCACGGGGGTTGTTGCCTCCTCCCTCTCGTTTTATTCGACACACTTGTCCTCTCGCTGTTGGTTGGTTTCAAATCGGGCTGTCCATTGGATGTTAATTTTCCCCTTTCGCTGGTAGCTTCATTTGTGGAACTGTGGCATGAACAAAAGTCTCTGCGGTCTCCTATGATCATGTGGATGCGGCGGAAATGAACATCCGCCCTGCGTCTCCGGTCGGCATAGCGACAAAGGACATTTCGCTTTCCCCTTCGGAAATCCAATCTCTTGATCGCGGCTTCAACTCTCGTCCGGCGCTGGGGTTATGCGTTGACGTGACCTCTGGGGCGACGCGTCTTTTCATCCTTTCAACTCCTCCGCCAAGCGCTTGCTCCTCTTCCGTCACAATATTAATAAAGACGTTTAGTGGCCGTTGCAGTCAATGACCTGTTGCAGGCGTCTTGGTATAGAGTCCATTAAAATGGTGACAAAATCAGAATTAATTCTGACTGAATACCAGAATCTGTTGGCAGAAATTTGTTTTCACTTTGTGAACAATCCGCAATTACGATAATAATCATCGAATTTTGCAAAAGGTCTCACTGCGCTACTCATTATGCGCGTAATGAGCTGGAATTTGGAATTCCGATGTTTCAGTAACAGTTGAATCACATGATGTCAAAATTTGCCCATGTTTCTATTCATAATTTTTATGAATATCAATTTCATACTTGATAAAAAATATTAAATTTAGTTTGATAGTTAAAATGTTTATAGATTGTGTTTGGGTTTTTGGGTAGCAAAGGATGGAAAAACAATTTCCAAGAAAAATTAATGTTTGTAGCAAATGTAACAAAAAACGTGAAACACCAATTTTACATTAGACGATCTAATTTTCAAACACTTACAAATCGGTGAAAAATCCAATAAAATTTTATGAACTTTTTTCATATCCGCCTGAAACTGTGTGTCGAATCCAAATTTGGATAAAAGATGAGGGCTCGTATTGAAATTATCGGAGCAAGCACCCAATTTAATATGAAGACGGCCCCTTAGACAAATTTTAAATATTGATATTTGTAGAAAACATTCATCCCCATCGATTGCTACCTTCCGTTTTGTTCTGCGTTGTAAATTGTGCAATTGCGATCGAGTGAGTCGTTTTTTTTTTTTTTTGACGGCTGTACATTACTACCAAAAACATTAAATACTGGAAATAAATGTTACTCGTTTTAATTTTAATAAGTCAAATGTATGTAAGATATCGAAGATCATTTTAAGAGCTTTGTCTACTTCATATAGATGCATATCTAGATGCCACAGCTGAAAATAAAAAAAGTGTAACACTGTGCCCCACCTTCCCTTATATACACGTTTTAGTGGCCTCAAATACCTAGAATAATTACATACCTAGCTCGAACCATTTTACCCTCCCAGTGTTATGACGAGGTATCTCGTCAAAGATCTGGTCAATTTTACTAAGGATGAGATATTTGGTTCATCTAGATCTAGTCAGTTTTGCTAATGACAAGATACTTCCGAGACAAAACTGCTTTATACTGACATATACTACTGCTCCGAGATAATAATTACTCTACTTAGGCAGTTTTCGACGCAGAGATAAACCACCACGAGGGTTAATGTGAGACCAGATATCCCCTGCCCCCCCCCAAAAAAAAATCACATAATTATGTACATTTGTTTCGTTAAAGTGTAAGTTTAGATTATATATAGCATTGCAAGTACTCTTAAAGGGAGCTCTCTCCCTCTATTTGTATAGAAACAAATGGTTGGTTTGGGTTTTATGTAGCAAATGAAATCATGCTGTTAGTTGCTGTATTTAAGCGACTTATTTCAATCAAAATTAGAACGTTGCATACTCAATATTCTCATGTATGTGGACATGAGAACTCTTAATGATATATCTAGGATTACCCGCTTAAATAGTCCTAGATAGTTTTAAGAATTATTTCAGTTCCACGTAGCTTATCATTAACATAAGTACACTCATTGTCATAAAAATTTGCGCACCAAGAAATAATTGTGGGATTGTAACGAAACTTGGCATAAAGGTATATGTCGGCCAGATGTGAAAATGATTAGAAATGCAGATTGACTTCCCGTTGCGTATTGCCACTAGAGGGCGTTGAACTTCGTTCTCCTTGGAGTATAAAACAAGTAAGCAGAGCTTGTTTGAGTGTACTTTATCTTTTGTAAAGGAAACGCTGAGGTAGACATGCCGTTACGCCGCCATCGAAGACAATATGAGCAGCTGTCAGATCGGGATGATGGAAGCTGGGTGGTCAGCTCGGCGAGTAGCTCGTCAAATAGGCCGTTCTGATTTTACTGTGAGGAGGTGTTGGGACCAGTGGACAGAAGAGACGTCATTTACACGGCGACCAGGCTCAGGACGAACTCGACAGACCAGTCGTCGAGATACGAAATACCGTCACATTATACGAAACGCACGCGTAGAGCCAACTGCCTCATTGGCCGCTATCCAGACAGAGACAACACCTTCACTACAGGCCCCTGTGTCTTCCCGAACCATAGCAAGGCGCCTGGCTGGTATCGCTGCCCCCATTACGTGTGCTGACAATGACACCCAACACCGACATCTCCGTTTGGAGTGGTGTCGCGCACGACGGGATTGGACTGCAACGGAATGGAACCAGGTCGTCTTCAGCGACGAATCTAGATATAATTTGAGCAGTGATGACAATCGTGTTCGTGTGTGGAGGCCCCGTGGTGAAGGCCTCAATCCTGCCTTCGCTTTACAGCGACACACCGCTCCCACAGCTGGTGTGATGGCATGGGGTACCATTGCCTACGATACACGGTAACCCCTAATATTGATCCATGGCACAATGACAGCCCAGCGGAACGTCCATGACACCCCTTCAGCCACATGTGATGCCATTCATGGCAGGGCTCCCAGGAGCCATTTTTCAACAAGACAATGCTCGGCCACACACAGCAAGGATGTCACCAGACTGGCAGCGCAACATTACCACCCTTCCCTGGCCTGCTCAATCCCGAGATTTGTCACCAATCGACCATATCTGGGATCATTTGGGACGGCAAGTTGGACACCCTACGTGTTTGGTCGAACTAGAGGCGCGTTTACAGCAACTGTGGAACGAGATGTCTGAGGACATCATACGGAACTTGTATGCCTCAATGCCCGCTCGTATCGCATCGTGCATTCGCGCTATAGGGGGTCCAACAGAGTACTAAAACTTCCGTTCATTTGTACTTTTTTCTGCAATAAGTGATCCTTTTTCTTTGATTTTCTAATCATTTACTTATATCAAAGTAGTACTTACATGTGCAAAATTTCGTTTCATTTTGACGACTTTTTCTTGGTGCGCAAATTTGTATGGCAATTAGTGTATAAGAATTTTTATACGGCAAAAAAAAATATTATTCTTTTACTTTTGTAATCAACACCATTCATTTGAAAAACCAAAAGTCCTTGAATTCCCCTTTTCTTTCAATGCCAACCATGCGACTATAATTTCATCAGGTGCACACTGATGCTACCCAAAGCAATAGAAAATTTAGTTTTGAGACATCAATTGGCGTTAAGTGAATTTGCTGAAAATTTATTAAAAAATTCGACACCAATCTCTAATATAGATTTGGATTCCTGAGTAAAGTTAAAAAATTGGTGATTAAATTTGATTTCGTTCCTTAAAATTATTTGATAAAATTTAGGCATAAATTTCGCATACGCAAAGTGGTAGGTAGGCATTTTAATTAACGTTGTACTGGAGCAACACAATGGGCTATAGATGACGGTCAGGCATCAATAACAACGGCATAAGCAAAGTGAAAACTCTCTTAATTCATTACCGCTTTCCTCTAGTTCTAAATTTTAGAAGGAGAAAGAACTAGGATATATTAAGCATGAAATGCTGGAGGGGCAGATCCTCTCTCACACTAAATAACAATGCATCAGAATCAGGGTGAGGACAATTTTGCAATCACTTCCCAAGAAAAGCTTGTCATCTGACCGGATTTAAAATTAAGGTGGTCCTCGATTTTTCCCTTTAGTTGGATTACCCTTCTTTGCATAATGGTGGAAATTTCCATCATAACATTGAATGCCCAAAAATTATATAAAAGAACAAGTTCACTTTAAGTTGATCGTGTCTGGATACCTTTTTAATGTCCATTGCATAAAAAAAAAACATAGCTGTCAAAAATAAGCAAGTGTCACTAACAGTAAAACGAGCTTGAAGTTGTCATACCGTTGTTTGTTGTAGTTGCAATAAACGTATGATTTCGTTTTTAATTTTGTTTTATTATATTTGAGTTTCTATTGCTAAAAAAGTGAAAATGAGTGGAAGAAAGGTTTGTAAGATGTGTTTCTGTTAATTTTAGAGCAATTTCTGAAAAAGTTTGCGTTTAATTTAAAAAATACCACATGATACCATCATATTGTTTTATGCTAAATTTATACTATAAATATATACTAAGATTTTTTTAAACCATTTTTCCTTTAATTTGGAACATGAATTATATCACCTTGATTTATTTCACGAATAAAGAAAAAATCATGCAAAGAAGGGTTAATCACGATCCGTTGCCAATAACCTATTGCGTTGCTACCCCCAGTGGGACGTAAATTCAACCAGCTACCCAAAGAAAACTTCTGGGAGCACAAATGTGTGCATAAAGTGTACAGTATAAGAATGAAACATTTTTAATAGCAAAATAGATTAGTAGAGCAACAAATGCAATACAGCTGGCTAATCGTATAAAAAAACACTCATTTTTATGGGTCTGAGTGTCAATTTTCTTTCATATATAAAAAATTAACTGTCCACTATTAGTTGTAGCGTTGCATTTAATGTTGAATAAGTTTGTATTAGTCTTCAAATGCTGGAGGCAGTTTACCTAAAATATTGTTTATTGTCAATAAAATATGCAGTTAATGTCATCGATACAGGCTAAATGCAAAAATAAATAATAAAATAACGTACTTTGATTTTTTTTAATGTGTCAATTCCGTGTCGAACTAGCGGTAATGTCACGTTTGAGTTGCAATTCACTCTTCAACATGCGATTTCACAGCAGCAGAAAGTTACGGCGAAAAACAGAATATTTTTCTTCGCTTCGGTACCAATACTAGTTACCTTATCATCTTTTATTAGCATGTCATTAAGAATCTCCTATTAAAAATATACCTTGGTTTGCAAGTACCACGAGAAAGACGAAACCCACTTTGTTCATTCACATTTGACGGCAATATCGGTTTTCTTTCAAGGAAAGAAAACACTGCGCATGCGCAAAACTTGACATTTCGTGGAATAGGAGGAGCAACAATTGGCGCTTCGAAACACGATTTCTTCGGTGATCTCTACTATTATAAAAGGAAGTGTTTGTTTGTTTGTTTCGCGGCTGAAAACTCCTGACGATCTATGACACTTAGAGCAATGAGATTTGGCACACAGCACACAGGTAGTCCAAATTTTTTGCAATTTTTGGGTCGCGGCGAAATTGTAAATTTCAATCTAGAAGATTTTTAAATGAATTTAATAGTTTTATTCTCCATCGGGGGAGAGGGGGGGGGGTCCAAAGCGTTTCTACCAGAGAGCCCGAGGAATGATTTAGGAATGAATGACGAGGAATGAATTTTACCCGAGGAATGATTCACAGTCACAGTTCTTTTTTCTATCTTCAAGACCGTTAAAGATAGAGTAAAAAGTTCAACGGACTTGAAATCTGCGGAAAATTTCAGTTTAGATTGATACCTAAATATATGATTTTCTTTAAATAAATAATTTTTTAATTGAATATATTTTCAACGGATTTGAAATCGGCGGAAAATTTTATACACCAGATTAATACCTTACATCACAGCGTTGCCCGTGGTGTTGGTTTGCAACGCAGTGGCTAGTCTCTAATATAAAAGCTAGTGTTTGTTTTCTGCCCGCGAAGTCCTGACGAATCTATGGCACTTTCAGTAATGGGATTTGGCACGCAGGTAGTCCGAATTTTTTGCAATTTTGGGGTCAGGGTTGAACTTTAAAATTCAATCTAGAACATTTTTAAATGAATTTAATGTGAAATTTAATTTTTTTTAATGCAACAGCATAGAAGATCAGATTCTAAATTTATCTTTTTCGTTTTCATTTTGCGCGGATAAATGATTTTCCAGCAGACGATAAAAAACAAAAACTTTTAGCTGGAGTTATTTAGTTCCTTTTTCTATTTCCCAGACCGTTAAAGATAGAGTAAAAATTTCAATGGATTTAAGATCTGCGGAAAATTTCACATTAGATCGATACCTAAAAATATGATTTTCTTTAAAGAAATAAATTTTTTAAATTTAATAACTTTTGTAAGTGCTCGGCTGGGCTGAAGGAACTTTTTCCAGCATTATTCAACTCGAGCGCCGGGCAACTTACGAATATGTGTGTGGGTGGTGGATTTAATAAACCGACAGGACTGCCTGGTTGTAATTACTGCGATTTATTAACAGCAATCATTGACTCTATATACATGAAGGCCGCGACTGAGTCGGATCGCGTCTTTTTCACATCAAAACGTCACATCACACTTCACTTTTCGTACATCCGGGGCTCCCTTGAAAAATACATCTGCGCAACTTAACTGCGCATTGGAGGAGGAACCTCCCAGGCGCCATCTATTGGTCTCTTTCGAAACCAACAGTTTGGTGCTTAAAACATATATGTTACATACTCCCCCTCTGGTTTCGCCGACGTCCCGGCAAGGAACCAGCATGTTTTCGCTTTGGACGCCCACGCTTTCGTAAGGGCGTCAAAGGCCGAGCATCGGAATCAAGGCAAGGTCTTAAAGCCGATGAGTGATAAACTCCCATTGAGACTTCAGGAGAGTCTGGATTGGCAATTTGATAAGTAGTAGGTGATCGCTGAGTGAGAATGACATAGGGACCGTCCCTCCGAGGCATGAACTTGCTTGTTCGTTTCTTTTTGGCATTACTAACAGGGTGGAGTGTCACCCAAACAGAATCGCCCGGAGAAAAGCTCGGTCCTGAACTTCTTCCCTTATCCGCACAGGCTTTTCTCTGGTCTTGTCTTTTCTCCATGGATAACTGTACTTCCGTGTTTAGGTTGGCAAATTTCTGAAGATAAGGGGTAATTTCGGGTACAAAATTATCATTTGAGACAATAGAGCGAAGGTCATGTTGGACATCGTCTGTGGTTTTAAGTTCTCGACCAAAATGAAGAAAAGCTGCAGTCTGGCCCGTGGTCGAACATCTGGATGAGTTCATGGCGAAACGAATGATGGGCAACTTCTCAGACCATGCAGTGTGATCATTTCCCACAAGAATAGCCAGACGAGGCTTTAGGTCCCGATTCTTTCGCTCCACAGGGTTAGCTTGTGGGTGATATACAGGTATCAACTCCTGTTTGATTCCAAGAATGTAACAGACTTGTTGCATTGTAGCACTAATGAATTGCGTTCCGTTGTCGCTAATGACACGCCTGGGGATTCCATATCTTAGGAAAACTTCTTCGATGAGAGTTACAGCGCATTCCTTGGCAGTGGCATTGGGTAATGCAAATAGTTCAACCCATTTGGTGCAACAGTCTTCGACTATAAAAATCCATTTGTTTCCATCCTTTGAGTCAGGTAGAGGTCCGAACAGATCAATCGCTAAGGTTTCAAAGCGCTGATTGTATATGGGAGTTCTGAGCAGTCCAGAAGGCTTCTGGTTCGAGGCTTTAAAACGGGCACATTCCACGCAACTTTTGACGTGTTCAGCAATGGATTTACGCAAACCAGGCCAAAAGTATCTCTGGGCAATCCGATGATATGTGCCCTCAACGCCATAGTGTCCTGCGGATGGAGCATCATGGTATTCTTCTAATACCCTCTTCCGTTCCTGAAGAGGAACGACCAGCTGGGCTTCTTCCGAATCGGAGTCGGGGGAAAAACGATAGAGCACACCTTGATTCATGAGGTACCCTCTATCGGTCCAATTTGCAAAATCTGCGCTTTTCTCTACGCTTTCAAAACAGTCTATAATCTTCTTTAGCTCGTCATCTTTCAATTGTTCTTCTCTTATGTCACTGGAACTTCTAGTGGGAATGTCAACAGATACCATACAGATATCACAATGATCTTCGGTGTGTTCACACAAAGGACGAGACAACAAGTCAGCCACAACATTAGCCTTTCCTGGAATATATACTATTTGCAGATTGTGGGATTGGATCTGCAATGCCCATCTGGCTAACCTCCCAGTTGGAGATTTCAGGCTCATCAACCACCTCAGAGGTTGATGGTCAGAGGCTATGGTGATCTTTTGTCCCTCGATGTAACCGCGAAACTTCCCCAGGGCCCAGACAACAGCTAGGGCCTCACGCTCAGTGGTAGAATAATTTCGTTCAGCAGGAAGAAGGAGTCTGCTAGCATATTCTACGGGATGTTCTTCAGGAGGGTCTCCTTGAATTAGGACGGCACCCAGGGCGTAACTACTGGCATCCGTTCGGATTATGAAGGGCTTTGATGGATCACTTTGCTTGAGAATGGGGGGAGTGATCAACAACTCTTTTAAGGTGATGAAAGCCTTCTGTTCTTCTTCTGTCCATTTCCATGAGGCATTTTTCTTCGTCAAATTACTAAGGGGTCTAGCAATTTCAGAAAAGTTAGGGATGAAACGGCGATACCAAGAACAAGTTTGCAGAAACGATTGGACCTGTTTCACATTTCTAGGATTTGGCATTAACTGGATAGCGGAAGTCTTTTCAGGGTCAGCCTGGAGTCCGGATGGAGTTATCCAATGACCTAGGTACTTGACCTTAGAGCATCCAAAGTTGCATTTTTCCCGGTTGGCATGCAACTTAAATTGAAGGAGTCGCTCAAATACAGCTCTCAAGTGTGAGAGATGCTCTTCAAAGGTCTCTGACAAGACAATTATGTCGTCAAGGTAAGACAGCAAGTGCATGTCTTTCAGACCCCCTCTGAAACGATCAATGAGTCTTTGGAAGGTTGCTGGTGCGTTTTTCAGCCCGAAAGGCATCCTGATAAAACGGTAAGTGCCAAATGGACAGGTGAAAGCAGTCTTGTCACGGTCTGTAACTGCCACGTTAACTTGATGGTAACCCGCTCGCAAGTCAATCGTTGACATGTAGGATGTATGCTTTGCTTCGTGGAGCAAGTCGTCAATGAGTGGAAGAGGATAGGTATCAGTCTTCGTAATGGCATTCAGTTTGCGATAATCAACGCAAAATCTGTAGGTTCCATTTGGTTTTGGGATCAGAACCACAGGAGCCGCATATGGTGACTCGCAGTCCTCAATTATGCCTTCTTCCAACAAAACTCTCTTCTTGAAATCAGGATTAGGGTCCTTCTTCATATTACTTCGCAAATTGTCAAACGACTCTAGTTTTTCTGCAAGTTCCTTAGGGGAAGTGCAGTCGGCCCACTCATCAAGGAAATGTTCTTTAACTTCTGGAGGGGTTCTCCTCTTCATCTGGTCAGATATTATTAGATCCTTGAGTTGATCAAAATCCTGGATGTGCAGTTCAGATAGCCATCCCTCAAAATAAGTCCTCAGCTCGAAGTAAAAATCTCTCCAGGTGCTCTCATGTGTCTTTTTATGTTGAGAGAACAACTGCCTGAATTTTTCGGCACTGAGTTTGTAACGTTTCAGAAGCATTTCCCTGATGTATCTGTAATCTCTAGACTCCTCTTCTGGCTCTCTTGCAATCAGTTTAGCTACATCTGGTGGTAGGGCTCCTATCAGATAAGCCACCCACTGATCCTCTGGTACTTTTATGAACTTTAACTGTCTTTCAAAAATGTTAAGGAAGAGACCCATATCGTCATCTTTTGGGTTGAAGCTAGGAATTAGTTTTCTCAATTCCCATTTAGGGTTTTCACTTTCCCTTTCGAGCCCAGTTTCTGAGGTCAAATTCACAGACTGAGCTTCAAGTTGCATCTTTAGCTTTTTGAGTTCAAAAACTCTTTCCTTTTCGGCTTTCTCCAGTTCAAAAGTTCTTTCCTTTTCGGCTTTCTCCAGTTCAAAAGTTCTTTCCTTTTCGGATTTCTCCAGTTCAAAAGTTCTTTCCCTTTCAGATTCTCTGTTCTCTATGATTGTTTTCAGGAGTTCTTTTGCGAATGTTTCTTCATAATGCTCTGAATTGACAATAATATCCTTTAGCTCAAAGATTTTTAGATTTTCTCTTAAGACCTCCCCTAGTTCCTCTGCTAGGATCCTAAGATCCTCCCGTCTACCTTTAGCCAAAAATGTCATTTTTGTTTTCAAAACCAGCTTTTAACCAATTAGAGGTTCCTCTTACAATGAATTTTGAAAATAGATTTTTAAATGACTAAATGAAAGTACTAGATTTCATACAATATATATGAACGACAAAAATATATGCAATAAATCCTATACTCTAAAAGAGAACACACAATACTAGCACTAAATCTTATACCCTAAAAAGATAGAACACACAATACATATGCACTAAATCTTATACCTTAGCCTCATATATCATGTAACCATTATAACTCATATAATTCAAAATAATTGAGATTCATATGCGATGCAGCATTTCTAATTAAAGAGAGAACACAAAAATATTAACACTATAAATCTTACTCCCTAGTCTCTCATATATCATGAAGCAATTTTAACTCAAATAATTCAAAACGAATTCCGATTCATATGCGATGCAGCATTTCTAACTACCAATTTATGCAAGTTGAAGTTAAATCGAAACTTGAATCACACTAAATCGATAAATTTTCAAGCTGAAGTTAAATCGAAACTTGAATCGCACTAAATCGATAAAGTTTTTCAAGCTGAAGTTAAATCGAAACTTGAAACACAATAATTGAGATTCCTATGCGATGCAGCATTTCTAATTAAAGAGAGAACACAAAAATATTAACACTATAAATCTTACTCCCTAGTCTCTCATATATCATGAAGCAATTTTAACTCATATAATTCAAAACCAATTCCGATTCATATGCGATGCAGCACTTCTAATTACCAATTTATGCAAGTTGAAGTTAAATCAAAACTTGAATCACACTAAATCGATAAATTTCTTCAAGCTGAAGTTAAATCGAAACTTGAATCACTCTAAATCGATAAATTTTCAAGTTGAAGTTAAATCGAAACTTGAAACACACTAACTTTACAAAGTTATACAAGTTAAAGTTAAATCGAAACTTGAATCACACTAAATTCACAAAGTTAGACAACTTGAAAAATCAATCAAATTTCTTATCTGGGTCCAAGAAAGACGATGTTCCGGATTATCACTTTCCTGTAGAATGGCTCTCTTTCCACGTGCGACGACTCCAAGCGACCGCTTCCCGTCAATTCCACGTGTAGGCAAATCCAAGCGAACGCTTTTCAAGATTTGCCGCGATCTCCAGACTGTAAAGTGTTGCTTCTGCGGAACACTACCAGCGATTTCCAGGCACCATTTCCGTCAATTCATCAATCCGGCCACTGGTTGGGCGCCAATGTAAGTGCTCGGCTGGGCTGAAGGAACTTTTTCCAGCATTATTCAACTCGAGCGCCGGGCAACTTACGAATATGTGTGTGGGTGGTGGATTTAATAAACCGACAGGACTGCCTGGTTGTAATTACTGCGATTTATTAACAGCAATCATTGACTCTACTTACATGAAGGCCGCGACTGAGTCGGATCGCGTCTTTTTCACATCAAAACGTCACATCACACTTCACTTTTCGTACATCCGGGGCTCCCTTGAAAAATACATCTGCGCAACTTAACTGCGCATTGGAGGAGGAACCTCCCAGGCGCCATCTATTGGTCTCTTTCGAAACCAACAGTTTGGTGCTTAAAACATATATGTTACACTTTTACATTTTAGCAAGAGATTGTGACATCACGTCAAACTTCGCGTTTAAATAATAAACAGATTACATTTCCTGCCCTCTTACGATTTCAGCAAAAGAAAGCAAAACAAAAATGATAAATATTTTGGCTGGCATTGTTTAGTTCTTTTTTGCAAAATCGGGATCGTAAATTGAAAATTTTAACGGATTTAAAATATGCGGAAAATTTGACACCAGACAGATACCTAAAACGTTTCATTTTCTTTTAATAAATAATTTTTCAATTAAATATTTAGATTTTTTTTGGTTTCCGAAGCAAACCAACACTACGGGCAACTCCGTTGTGGCTGTTATCCAATAGGCTACGAACTCCCAATTTGGTTTGCGAAGCAAACCAATAACCTCACAAAAGCAAATAATACGGGCAACGCCGAGCTGGTCACGTGGTTTCAGTTCAAGGTCATGACGTCAGTCGTAGTAGTTGGACATTTTAGATGTCTAATCTAAAATAAGCAAGTACTCAGCATGTTTACTAATCTGCGTCCCATTTTTTCGGTTAGCATTATTCGCCTCAGATTGACCTCGTATCGTAAGTATGTTTTTTTGTAAACTGTTAACCCGATTGTGGAAGTGTATAAAAGGTTAGGTAATACTAAAGTTAATACTGTATAAAATGTTAAGTTAAAACTAAATGGCAAGAACGGCTTGCCGCGATGATCACGAAGCATATGGTGTTGGACCTTATAGCGCTAATTTTTATTTTTTTGAACACAGCATGTATTTGAAGATTGGAACTGGGAAAACTTCCGACCAATTCCTCGAGACAGGTACTCACATTTAATGTGTGTACAGGACTCTTTTCCTGGTAATGTACATACTGTATGGAACTATTGCAAATGGCGTCATCGTGAAAGCAACGACGTGTTTAATTTTTATGTAGAATGTACTGACGGTTTAATTGAAGCTGGACAATGGATTGATTTATTTGAAGTTATTAATTGTTCTATTCATCTGGAATATGTATTGTCCTACAAATCGGGAGAAGAAATGACAAAAGTTAAGAACTGGTGCGATAACTGTGTCAGAACACCATTTTTTGCTATAATGCAGCTGATGAGGGAATGTAATCTCATCATATTCCTAAACAGCAATTTTAAGAAATCACAGAGTAACTACAGAGTTGTTCACCTTTCTCGCAAGAGAGGGGGAAAAGAACCGTGCGTCGAAGCAGGAATGTAGTAAACATATCCATCGATTGTACCGAATAAAGGCGGCTACCCTTTCATGAAGCGCCGAAAAGGAATAGAAATACGTAAGATTCCAACCTAAAAGGAAACTTTCAGAAAGCTTTAGAAATACAAAGGTGAATATAAAAAGGGGTTGTTAAGTTTGAAGAATTTAGGTGCTTGGGAAAGCCAGATGCACAGGATGCCGATAATGAAGCTTAGTGGAACTTGACGTTAAATAATAATAGGGCTTCTAACCAAAATTATGAGGGGGCGTTGAGCGGAATCTAAAAAGGGAAATCTTGAAAGGGAATTCAGAACCAATGAGAGTATTTTAAGAGGGTACTGACTAGCCACTGAGAGAAGCCAGAAAAAATAAAATAATCAAAGTTAAGTCAAAAAATAAGAACGGATTGGCCGAGGGTTTTCAGGTAGGCGATCATCTCCCAGGATTGGAGACTTGTTCTGATATAGATTTTGCGAGATTTTTTGGGATTAGAGGGAGAATTGAACAAGATTCGGAGCAGTGCAGGTGGAGAAGTTTTGACCATGCTCGCCGTAACAAGTAAGTTGATCTTAGAGCGTATGAATACACCCTCACATATATCTCTCTCTCTCGCTCTCTTTAAAACTTGTAATTAACAGTGTTCGCGTGCTTTAGTTTAAAGAGTATATATTTAACAGTGTTCGCGTGCTTTAGTTTAAAACTAGTGAAGTTAACTGTGCTCATAACTATATGTATCCGTTATGATTAATTAATGTTTTAATAAATTAATGTTTTATTGTTAATGACTTCGCCTTTTCAATGTGTCTTGTACTCAAATAGTTCCTAAGTCCTGGTTTATTGCAGTTGATTCAGATTTTAATAGTTAATGAACTTTTGGCCTTTTGTTTTATCATGACGCTAACCATGTACTAACCACTATCTCCAAATTAAAGAGCACCAAAGTCGGAGCCGGAAGTCTCCGACTTCGACAGATTGCTAGGGTGTCTGAACACGATTTTCAATACCTGGTCCAATAACTATATGAAATGGGATATACAGTCGCCAGAGACCTTGCAAACCAAAATTGGAGTCCTACTCGGCACTACATCTCAGACGTCACTGTCGTCGGAGATCTATCGACATCTGGAGAAATCATACGCTGGCTTGAAGAGTGTGGACCCGATTACCCAGGATACCTATTTTTCTACGTCAATGAAGGCGATCATATACACATCGTTCAATACTGCAGTTACAGAAACCAAGCCTGTCGATGCAGGTTCTCCAAAAACCAACACATTCGAAGATCTGTTCAACGCAGATGCGGGTCCGACGATTTATTTCAGACCTCGACCTCATCGACTGGCTCAATGTTTTCATATACTTCATCATGCGAAAATGGCAAGTCGAAAAAAAAGTATGGTATAGAGGAACCCTTCAGAGATTTTCGAGTGCAAATCAAGGTGTACGATGGGTAGATGTGCAGAAAAAATCCGAGTCAGTACTGGCTAGGGAAACTGAAGGAAATGGACGTAACATTGGACAGGAATTCAACGGCTATGAAACTGCTGGAAAAAGTATTCATAGACGGGCAACGGAGTCTTCAAAAGCGGGGGGCAAGTTTGAAAGAGTCTACAAAAAGGTAGAGACCCTATTAGTTAAATATTGCCCAGTACCGCCCGAGTCAATTGGTGAGTTGTTGCATCAGGATAATCCTGATTTTGATCTAAGTTTGCATAATCCAGTAAACGAAAAAAAATTTGCAACAGCGTGTAAAATGTTTAATTTAAACTTAAACAGATTATCGTTAAGTGACTTTAAACTTATGTATGAACATGTTACTCCAATTTTTTATGCAAATGATGTTAACCCGTTTGATTATTATATGAGTTGAGAAGAAAGTTTATATTTCTTAAATGAACTGTTGAAATTTCAATTTGTAAATGATGAGATGCGTTGAAAACGTTTTTATTAAGTATAAAGTTTTGGTTTAATAAGTTGGGTTGGGGTGAAATGAATAATTCAGTTTTTGAACTTAATAGTAAAATAAACTGTATAGCTGTGTATGGGCCTCCAAACTCTGGAAAATCATTTTATTGCTTAGCTGCGAAAGCGCAAAATGTAGGACATATTGGTAGAGTTAACAAAACAAATGAATTTGCATTACAAGAATGCTTTAACAGACGTATGGTAATTGGCAATGAAATAAGTATGGAAGAAGGTGCTAAAGAGGACTTTAAAAAAATTGTGTGAAGGAAAAGCCTTTAATATTCGTGTAAAGCACCAAGGAGACAAAATCTTAACCAGAGCCCCTGTTTGTCTGTTACCTAATTACGCTCTTGATATCTTTTCAGACCCTCACTTTAACGGAATTGTGTGTGGGGGCGATTCCCGCTCATTCTCTAAGTTCTACAAATCTTATATGGGTTTCTTTTGTTCCGCTATTACTTTCAAGATAGAAAATTTTGTTTTATAGTCAACATTCATCAGAATATGCATTTTCAAGGAATACAAAACAGGAAAACTGGTCGAAAATGCAGTTTTCAAAACAGCGCTTGATTGCAATGGGTATTTTAAAATTTTGTTGGGTATTTTCATGTCAAATTGAAACAGAAAAGAGGCATTTTCGAAACGACTCCCCCGCTTACAAATTTTTTGATTCGTGACAACAAAAACAACGCATGTCTTGATTCTCTTTTTCTATGCGGAATTTTTTAGACATTGCCGTTGCCTGGCTGTGGATGAAGTCGAGACCTGTCCTAAACACAATAATGCATTTTTCATCGATTTTCAGCCAGAAAAAAAAAACTAGCTATAATCACCCCAGTCAAAATGAAATAAAAATTAATTTCATTGTAAATTAATTTTAAATTTGTAAAGCGGGTAATTTTTCATGATTCTAGACTTGCATATTTTGACCAAATTGTCCAACTGGATCCGAATAGGGCTTTTTTTGAAGATACATGTGTATAACCTTTCTTATGACATATTACATAACCCTGTGAGTGACCTTTTAAATATCAAGATAATTTAAATTCCCTTAAATCTCGTATTGGTATTTAATTTTTTTCTAAAGATTTCAAATATTAAAAACAAAAATAAAAGCTTAAGGAAAATTAAAATAATCATTTCCCGAAATTCAAAGTCAAATCAAATGACTGAAATTAGAAAAGATCATTCAAAAATTGACTGCTTTCAAATTTAAAATTGACATAAATAAAAAAACTATAGGCAAGCAGGGAGCTCTAAAAATTTCCAGATTTTCTTACGTAATTAGAAAACAAATTAGCTAAGTTAAAAAATAAATTGAGAAGAGGTCGGGTAGTATCAATTAGACATTCTATTTTAGATTAGTGGTATAGAAACTTTTGCATGACACAGCTCATTCTATGTATTATTTACAATTTCTAGCTTGACTATTGTAGTTCTTTTACTTAAAACAGAACACATGAATCTACAATGCACTAGTAAATTTTAAATGTTTTAGTTTTGTATGGCAGTCAATATATTTTATATATACGCCAAGTCCTACCTTTACCAAGGGTACCAGAACCCTACATATGACACTGGCGCCCGGCAAGCGCCCAAAACACATAAAACCCGACACACAAAAATGATTAACTTTAGGGGCCATTCATATATATCGATATAAATTTTTCGTGATATTAAGGACCACAATCCCTACCCCGCTTCTAATTTAATATCGATATCATCCTCCAACGAAATTTCAATTTATTCGATCTACGAATAGCGTCTTTCTATGTGGAGATGATCCCTGAAATTGAAACTAATTTTAGTATTGAATATCTCGGGATATACAAATAGTAAAGTCATGAAATTTCCAAATTAGATTGATTTAACGATGCAGAATCTGATTATGGCATCAAAACATGGTGTTTCCATTAAAAATTTCGTTGTTTATGCAAATTTTGATATGAAAACGTCACTTTATGCAATTGTTTTGGATCTTAATTTAAAGATAATGTTATTCCTTTGAATACCCTTGGAATTTGCTCTAGTATTTGGTGTCCTGTATTAGGTCAAGCTGCACCCAGACGACAACCTCAAGAAAAAAATTTGCGAAATTGAAAGAGGCATTGGGGAATAGTAGTGAAATAAAAGCAAAAAAATTGCTTGGGTATCCCAGGAGCATAACCCTGTGATTTCTTTAGACAGTAAACTCCATGTGTAAAGAAAAGACCACTAGAATATCTCAGGTCCTTGAAGTTTGTGCATACCTAAAAGATATGTGCCCAAGGGTTACGCGTTTTTAGATACTATTGAAATGGATTTATGACTTCTTTTTTGGTATTTTGTGTGCCTAATGCTGCATGTATGGGTTTAAATAAAAATAAAGTAAAGCAATTAATGATTTAGAAAAGGATGTGAACCTCTTTACACTGAATAGAATATGTATATTTGTCACTCAAAATGTGGACTATTTGCTCTTAGTTAACAAAGCTTGTTTTTAGAGTAGAAAATTGAGTCCTATCATTTCTAGTGTAGGTGACAGTAATACAAAAAAAAACGATGACAAAATAATCAATTCAATCAGTCAGTAATTTATTTAAATATATCTTAAATACATTACAAGACAAACAGTAAATGAGGAACAACTTATGTCCTTCATTATTAGGTTTCATGGCACTCAAATGTATATGAAAGCTATTCAGTTCAAAAATTCAATTTTAGTCCCCAACTGTTAGTGCTAGTTCTGTTTCTTGTCTTGATAAGCATCTGGCTTTAGCGTAAGAGAAACAGCAACAGTTTGCAACATACCAAATCCCCTTAAAGGTTTCAATGACCCTGTCACCTTCTCAAAATTTTCTTTTTAGAGACCAGCAATCCAAAATTGTTAATCTCGTAAACAAAAAGGAAAAATTAAAAAAATCTTAAGGTTATTAAAAAATTTGATGCTAACAGGATATATATATATATATATATATATTGAACTTATTCTGTGGAGTATTTGAGTAAAATTTCTTCAAAATCCATTTATTTCAAATGAGAAACTCTACAAACTAAAGCTATTAAACAATTTTAATAGCTTAGAATTATGTTACATTGGCCATTGCACAAAATCAGTGTTTCCCGACTTTAATCGCGATTCCAAAAGGGATTTTTATTTTTTTAAAAATGCTTTCAAGTAATTTTTATTAAAAAAAATTATTCAAACATTTTTTTTTATAAAAGTTTTATTTTGAAAACGAAATAATCAGGAACAGAATGCATGATGCAAATTCACTTACATTTTTGCTCCTACTTAGTAACACCTCCCAAGAATGACCCTTTTCTTAAATGAAAATAACTTGCTTCCATTCTGTGGCATAAAGATGATAGTATTGATTGGGATGCAGGGGCATCAACTTAGAGAAACTATTGGAAACTAAACTGAAATATATATATATGTTTTGGAACTATTTTGTTTATATTAAATCATTATATTTTCTCCATATTTGTAATTATTTCTCATGTTGGAGTGGTCAGGCCTCAACCATAAGATATTTTGATAACTAGAACTTAATAACCTTTCTGTAAAAACGCCCTATTAAGGTGATCAAATCCTCTTGCATCAAGATGTAAAAAAATCATAATTAAACAACAAATTAAAATCCAATTTTTTTAAAACTTGTTAGATATGATACATGCAAATTCATGTACTTTCCAAACATAATTATTTTTTTGTTAAATAGTAATATACAAGAGATCATATATTATAGGATATATAACTGGACAAATTTTGGAAAGATTAAAAGTAAAACTATTCTTGGGTCATGATGTTGCTTTTCTTTTATTTGAATTCCATTTCAAGATACAAATCCATAATACTTAAAAATTCTAAACTAAAAAATAAACATTGTAATGAGAAAATTTTAATTTTTTGGCATTTCATTAAACAACTTGTTTAGAGTAACATACTAAAAACAAATGTCAAACAGCGCTGATTCCTTCATCAGAAGCAGTAAATTTCTTTTGAAAATATATTAGTTCAAGTATATCCAACCTTTCTCTGGGGAAGAGTATGTCAAAATTAACTAAAAACACCTTGGTCAATATATTTTGCTGCCCCATATGTGTAAAATTCAGTTTCTCCTGATCAAAAGATTTGAGTGACACTTGTTTTTAATGAGCAAACAGAGAAATATTTGTTTGTTAGTTGTCTTTCCAACATAAGTGCCAACTCCTAGGGGCAGAACCCCTTGAGTCCACTAAAACAGAAGAGGTAAGTATTTATTATGAGAAACAAAACAAGTTTAGAAGAAGCATGCCCTATGAGCATGACACCTTAAAATTTGTATGCTAGGTCTCAGAATCCCTAAATGTTAGGGTTAAATAATATGAGCAAGCAAACAAGCAGTGATTCTACCTCTCAAAGGTCAACTTATCAAAAGGGGTGCAGAGTTTTAGGAACCAACTTCTTGGGTCTTTATATTTTATCCATTGAGACCCAGCCCTTATACAACATATATTACAAACACACTGAAAAAATGAAAAATTATTTATATAAGCAAAATAAAAAGTCCTAAAACACTTATATGAAGCAAATATTGTTTAACTTAGACTTCTGGTTTCTTTTTAAAAGTTTGCACCACTGTCATCAACACTTCTCTTAAGTGTTGTCAAAGTAGGAAATTCAGCTACTACTGTGTTGGGAGAAATTTTTAACTTATTTGTATAAAATTCCATGCATTCTGTCCCAGGTTATTTCATCTTTAGTATAATTATTAAACTTTAATTAAGAAAACGAAAATTTAAAATCTGATTTAAATCATGATTTTTTCCAACAGAAATAATTTGATTTAAATTGGCAAACATTGCCTTCATATTTGGTTACTTGTATTTGTAATATTTATCCCTTACATATATCAGGGTCCTGAACCCTACCATTAAAATTTTAAATGGTCAAAATGGATTGACTCCTTGGGCAAGTTTGGTGCAGGTGTTTTTAAACATATTAGTTTTCACTTAAAAACTATTCTCTTCAGAATGGGGATTCACAAAGGGTTGGGAACCCTGGGACTTGGTACTCGTGATGGGATGACAACAGACCAACAAATATTTCTTTTTGCTCATTGAAAACAAGTGTCACTCACGAATCTTTTTATTGTTAAAGGCTGCATTTTATACACATGGGGCCTGTCCATACACTGTTCAGAATTTTTTGGGTAATTTTGACATAATCATTATCATGGAGACTTGAACTAATATCCTTTCAAGAGGTAATTCACTATTCCTGATAAGAATAATGCTCATAATTTGTTTGCAGTGTGTTGCAATTGAAAACTGGGTGCTTCACACCTCTTAGCTTCTTTAATGAACCCATGGAAGAAAATAAATTGAGCTTAAACAGAGAGAGAACCTCTAAATATTCACAGAACATTCATCTAGTGTCATGCCTATAATTATGAAAATTCAAGAGAAGGCAACTATAAATTTTTTGATTACCTCTTTGCAAAAGCATTGAATCTCAGATGTCTTTTGGTATGGGGAACTTATCTTGATTTTAGTATTTGAGTAGTAGACGAGAAAGTCTTACCACCAGATACTTTAGTATTTTAAGAAAGAATATTTTCAAGTTTTTTACACTTAAAACAAGTAATGTAATAAACAAGCCAGACAACTAAAATTTATTGATTTTTTTTTAAATTCATAATGTTTTATTTTTATGGATTTATATCATGAAAGAGAATTTTAATGAAAGAACATAAGCAACAAGGCCCCCCCATGAATAATTTAAAGCTTTTAATGTTTCAAAATTTGTCCTGATGTATTTCCTCAAACTCTAAATGCTTAACATAAAACAATACTATTTATAAACTACACTGATTTGCATGTGTCATGTCTGACAAGTTTAAACAAAGGCAACAAATTTATTAAAATCATAAAAATTTGATTTAAATCAAATTAATTAATTTTTTGTTTCTTAAAAATCATGATTTTTCACACCTTGTACAAAATTATAGAAGTCTTTAGGCATTAGAGAAGCAAACTTGTTACATGCATATTAAATTTTGTACACTATTTTATTTAGAGATGAAATTGTTGCCTTAGAAACATCAAATTGAGATGAACAGCTGAAAAACAATTATTTAAAGTTAGTAAAAAATTATGTAGTTAGAATATAATTAATACAAAGATTATATATGGTTAGTACTTTTATTTAAAGTTAACTTTAATACTAAGATTTTTACATTTTTTGTTCATGTACCTTTGTTGTCTCTAAACAGATGTAGGAATCATGATCAATTTCATTGACAATTTTGCTACAGGTAGCATTATCATTTGATGGTAACTTTCTTTACTGTTTACTCTACAGCAACTTGATAAAGTGTCATGCTTTTAACTAATAGTTTGAATTTTTATGGCACAAGGTCTAAAAACAGACAAGCTGGGGCAATTCCACTTATGAATTAATATGCTACTTTAATTATACATTATTAACAATTATAATTGATCTGTAAAGCCCTACATGAAATGTGCAATGAAAAATGTCCCTCTAACTATATGAGGGTTCTAGTGCTGAATGCTTAACAAATACAACTCAGCACAACAATTTTAATATTTCTTTGTGTACTTTTCGACTAGTTCAAATCTTTCTTGAAAAATTTAGTCTTCTAGGATTCTTTTAACCAATAGGAGTAATTGTTTCAGGAAAAATGTTATAGGATTTCTTGGTACAGTAACATCCATAGCACTAATTTTTAACTATTCATTCTTTTGTGAGCTCCATAAGGGGTCCCTAGACAGTCAATAGTATTGTCAATGATGCTCATTGAAGCAACCAATTGATCATGTAGGAGGTGAATGACACAATTGTCCATTGATGGACAGACATCGATAGAAATTTTGATTGAAGGACATTGACGGAGCCAATTGATCATGTAAAATACGCAATTGTCAATTGCTCAGGCAGTTTTGCTCAAGAGAGTAAACATGATGAATATATCGAGCCCATCAAAAAGCGATTCTGTCGTGGAACAGGAGTTTTTGTGATGCTTTTAATTACTTAGTATCATAATCATCCTGAGTTGTGTAAAGTTAAGTCAAATGAATTTAAACATGAAATATGGACGAATTAGATGTAGTAAGGCATCAAAAACTTCTTGGTTCATTCTTAGAAAATTTTTGTAGTCCTCTAATTCAGTATCTCACAGAAAGTTTAGTAAATGTTTGTGAGTAAAGAAGCTTCTCAGTTTATACCACTCTTTGAACCAGCGATTTATCCTTTTCTTTCTTCCAATAGCAGGCAGCCAAAATCAAGGCAAGAAAGCCCAAATCTGAATTTCAAACCATTTTGAAACTAAAAAATGAAACATGCCATGCTCCTTTGAAAAACACTGACCGAATGAGTTTACCAGGTTGATTGAAGCTATATTGAAACACCTATCAATCACATTGACAATAACACTGACCATCTAGGGACTGCTTAAGACTAAGGAGCTCAGAACTGTTTCAAACACTATAAACACACCCTCTCTATGCACCTTGGCATATCATATGTTCACCCTTGGATTTAATAATCTATTTCTTAGAAATTTCTGACCCTCCAATTGTGAATATTCAACACTATACACCAATGGAAACTTGGAAGACTGCCTATACTACTCATGCCATGACTGATTTTGACTTTTAGAAGTTTCTGAGTAGATTCTTGATCTGAAAAAAAATTTCAAATAGAAAAGAAAGAGCCAAAACTAACAACTGTTAAGATTTAATCCTTTGTTCATCATCATGTTTCCTTACAAGAAAAAGTATACTGTCTTCTTAAAGAAAGCACTTCTACTCAATTAAAATATAACTAGACTAGCAAATTGTTCATGAAGTCAGCTTCTTTCCATTGGAGGAAAAATGCAATTCAATGTTTTCTGAAAAAAAAAAATAGTTTTCAAATTATTAAAAAAAATACCTTTTTAGAAAGCAGTCAATGCTTTTCTATACTCAATCCACCCACACTTCCTAATTTTTCTATCCTATTAAAAATATTCTTCAACTGGTAGATTATCTTCTATATTCCCTAGTCACCTAAAACATGACAAATAGTGAGCATAAAATACATAAGATATTATATTAGGCAACCAAAAGTTCAGATTTTCTGTAGATTTAGTACACAAGATGATAAAAATTTAAGACTTAATTTGATGTCATTTGTTTGGAAAGTTTGTCTAGTTTTGCAGCTGTAAGTATATAAAACTATAGGATATATTTATCTAAGTTGGGTTAGTTAAAAATAGTATAAATGAAATGGCTTTCCGTTTTAAACTGCAATCAGTATCCGTTTATTAATACTAACTAAAAACTTTAAAAGGATAACATAGAAAATTTACCATAATTTTATTCACATTAATTACTGCTTGGTTACAAATAAGACCCCCATGTTAATGACAGTAAGATAATTTTTCCTTCAACTCATTAATTTGTACTAATTTCATGTTACACCTCTTGACTTGTTTTACAAACGAAACCATATTTAAAATATGAGCAATTATTTACTTAATAAATAGAAAAATTAATGTGGTGTCAAAAATTTTGTATGATGCAAATGATCTTTCTTTCATGCCATTTTAGAAGCAAATCACCATAAAGTTTTGAAACAGAAAACATTTATTAACATTAAATGTGGCTCTGTATTCAGAGAAACAATTCTCAACATTGTAATAACTTTTAAGTAACTAAATATCTTCCACTCATTTTGATCTATTTCATTCTCATGTACGCTGATCTATTGGGTCATCCGGAAAGTTCTGCGGGTTTTCAAATTGAATATAGCTTTGTTATTATTTCGCTACCGCTGATAAGGAGTGATCTTGATTGAAGCAGACGTTTCAATTCGGATTTTTCTACTCACACTGCACAATTATAGCATGTGTTGTGGCATAACTTTGTTTCACTGCAGTGCTAAGAATGGAGAACCAGAAAGTTCATTTTCGTCATATTATGCTCTTTTATTTTAAGAAAGGAAAAAATGCTAGTCAGACTTCTCGCAAAATGTGTGCTGTATATGTACATAGTGAACTACCACATGGTCTAAATATTCCAAAAAGTACAGTTCTTGATCATCTGAAGAAGATTGAAAATGTAAGCCGCTACAATGTATGGGTACCCCATATTTTAACACAGCAAAATGAATTTCGGCATGCGATTCTTTGCTGAAACGAAATGAAGCAGCTCCTTTTTTGAAACGGCTCATTACTGGAGATGAGAAGTGGATACTATACAAAAATGTTACAGAAAAGATCATGGGGTAAGTCAAATGAACCTCCCCAATTAACAAAGAGAGTGGGACTGCATCCCAAAAAAGTAATGCTTTCTGTATGGTGGGACTACAAAGGAATTGTTGCCAAAATCAGACAATAAATTCAGAAAAATACTGTTCTCAAATGGCAGTATTAAAAGCAGAAATCGAAGCAAAGAGGCCAGAACTGACCAATCATCAAAATGTTGTCTTCCAGCATGACAATGCTTGGCCCCACATTTAGCTGAATGTCAGACAAAGACTTATTGAGTATGGCTGAGATGTTTTGTGTCACTTCTCATATTCACCAGACCTTGCCCCCTCAGATTTTCACCTCATTTGGTAACTTCAAAATTCTTTCAACGGCCAGGAGTTCAATTTTTTGGAGACTGTCAAACAGCACCTCGATAACTTCTTTACAAATAAGTCTAATGATTTTTTCAACAAAGAAATTTTCCAGCTGCCAGAAAGATGGCAAAAGTCATAGAACAAAATGGGGTTTATGTGATTCAATAAAAAAATTTATGTTTTTGTACTGCTTTGTTGGTATTTATCTTAAAAAATGCACAGAACTTTCCAGATGACCCAATACTTCCACTTGCAACAATTCCAATGTTTAAAAAGATTAATCTTGACAGCAAGACTGAAATTGAAAGAGCAGTTTCCGTATAATGAAAATTATTCTGCTCTTAACTGAGAATGTTTCAGAAAATAATTATAATTCAGAAAAATTATTTATTAATAGAATGGCAGAAACGACTTGTATGAAAAGCATAGTTTTAATTAGAATTTTGAAACCAGCATTTCTTTTTAGTTTACAATAGAAATATGGGGGAATTTGACACATGGTACGGTTGGATAGGTTTTATGGCACAAGGCCATACTATATGGCCAAGTTGCGCCAATGTCAAGAATATAAACAAGGAACGTTTTACTGACACAGAAGAGAGGAATACACAAAAGCAGGAATTGAACCAGTGCCACCTGCAGGTTGCTAGTGTAACATAATACAAACATCATTGCAAACATAAAAAATCCAATTACAAGAAATTAAAATGAACAAAATGTTAATTTGACTATGTCCATGGGCCTTTCACTCACTATTTATTGCCATAAAATAATTTAGGAAAAGTTGCATATATAGCCAAGACTGCTGATCCAGAAAACATGCTGATGTTCATGTCTATCTATGGTAGAAAATCATCTTTTGTTAAATATTAGACATAATCTTGCTTTTATTAATATTTTTAATTTCAAAAGCTTTCATGAATCAATTATGGGCATATCACACAATCAGTTGGCTGGTGCTAGATTGATTTTTTTGCATTTAAATCTGAAATGTTGCAACAATTATTTGCATATTTAGCCAAAACTGTTAATGCAGACAGCATGCAAATGTTGGTCATATTCATCCAGTGGAAAATCCTGTTAATTAAATTGAATCTTGCTATACATAATTAATGTTACATTTTTTTTCAAAAAGTTTTACTTATCATTTCTTGATACAGAATGCAACCAGTTGGTCAATGATGCAGATGTTTTTGCTTTCTGTGCTGACATTGATCAAGTTTTCATTGCACAAACCTTAGCACCACGAATTCAACAATTCCTCTGATAAATATCACAGAAAAGTTGAATATTTAGTCATGACTACTGATCCAGTTAGCATGTCGACGTTGTTCATGTTTACCGAATTGAAAATATCTTCATTTAAAATTAGAAGGAAAATTTTAGTTTTCCCTTATCCACCTAAGTAATGAAATTGTTTCAATTTTTTTTACAGTAGAATGCACTGATTAATCAGGTTAAATGAAAGGCAAAATGTTTCAATTTAAAACTGACATTTAGTGTTTCAATATCTCTACTATAAAAGGAAGTGTTTGTTTGTTTGGGGCCGCAAAATCCTGATGATTCTATGGCGTTCATAATGAGATTTGGCACACAGGTAGTCTGAATTATTTGCAATTTTTGGGTCGTGGTGAATTTTAAAATTCAATCTGGAAGATTGTTAAATGAATTAAATAGTTTTATTCTCTGTGGTTCTTCGTCCGGACAAAAGAAGAATGACCCCAATCTTGACCTTTTCTCCCCACAAGTCCTTGGAACCATGAAAAGTTTTTTCATTGTTTAGGAGAAGCTCAGAAAACTACTTTTTACCTTTCCGCTTTCATTTTGCACACGGAGAAATGATTTTTTTTTCGTTTCCGCTTTCATTTTGCGCAGAGGAGTATTTTTACAGCCAGACGATAAATCTTTTAACTGGAGTCGCAGTTCATTTTTCTATCTCCTAGACCGTTAAAGATAGAGTAAAACTTTCAACAGATTTGAAATCTGCGGAAAATTTCCGCTTAGAATGATACCTAAAATTATGATTTTCTTTAAGTAAATAATTTTTTAATTGAATATATCTTCAACGGATTTGAAATCTGAGGAAAATTTTGCACCAGATTAATACCTTACATCACGGCGTTGCCCGTGGTGTTGGTTTGTGAAGGGCAACGCCGGGCTAGCCACACAGTGGCTAGTTACCTATAAATTTCTACTGAGTGTTTTTCAGCTATGCTGAAAATGACTGATTTTTATGAATTTTTACAACACACAGGGAAATTATTAGAGTTGAGCTGTTGAAAATTTGCCTTCTTTATTAAAAAATTGAATTTTTAAAATATTTCTTATGCATTTTTATCCCTTTAGATATCTTTCATTTTTTTAAACAGTCAAAACATAGCACTGTGTCATTAAAAATATTTGTGTACAATGTCTAAAGATGCAGTTATTGTATAGACTAAAATGTGTTTTTATGTGTAACATTTTCTATTTAAATAGAAAATGTTATGAATGTTAATAATAATTTAAATAGAAAATGTTACATATGCTATTCATTAAATCCAAATTGGTTGGTTTTTATTGTACAAGGGGTGGATCTGGCAAATTAATGTTCTACCCATCAAGTAAATGGACATCAAAAGGAATTCTTTACTAATACAGAAGGTTTAATTACAGGAATTGAACTTGCTTAAAATAGTTAGCACAGTGGGTGAACCCACTGCAGTTGGTTGATGGAAATTTAATGACATAAGGGCCAGATATTGGCCAAGTCACACCAAAAAATGACAAAGCAACCAATGATAAAAGTTTAAAATTACAAAGAGAAAATCAAAAAGTAGGACAGGCTAGGGTAAAACTGAAGTGTGAAGATCAATAGAGTACCTTGGGGTTGTGATGCCAGTGTTTACATCAAGAAAAGAAAAACACCTATGGTGTCCTCAACATCAAGAAAACTATGTTTGAAATATTATAGTGAAATAATACAGAAATTTTATTTAAAAGAAAGTTGAGAGATAATTAGGAAGGGGGGGGGGTCTGAAAATACTTCATTAAAGCTCAATTAATGCAGTCAGGAAAGGAACAAAATTAATTTACTATGTTTGAATAGTTACCATGCATCCTGAAAACTATTAATTAAAATGTCATATTGGCAACAAAAAAAATGGCGAATCAGCAATTCCACCCCCTTCATATTTCTCATTAAAACACACCTAATCAAATACTAGGTCACCTGGTCAAGTGTTCCAGCAACTGACCAGTTTGATCAATTACTGGATTTTAAAATTCGATATTTCATGATGACTAAGTGTTTAGATTAAATTAAATATTGAAAATGAGCCTGTATCCAGTAATTGATCACCTGGTCAAATTGGAAATAATTGAAGTCAAGCACAGAGGATAAATGTAGAAGTATTGAAATATTTAGTAAGGAAAATCTAGTAGTACCCCAATTTACACTAACCTTCTGTTAGACCTTCATTCTGGTTCATGTGCATACCTCAGTGGGACCTATCTAAAATGAAAGGTTTCAAATAGGATAGATGTTGTCCCATGAACCTGATACTAAAGGATTATATTATTGTTATAATTAATTCAAAAGAATTCTTCATTATTGTAACACAAGTAGAATTACCCAATCGTACTCCGATTGAATTGATTAACTAGATTGAAAAAGTGACCAGAGTAATGATTTTTTCTCTTTCATAGTAAAATGCCAAATCATTTAAGTGTGAGTAAAATAATTTTTTAGTACCTTTTCGATATATTTATAATTTCTACAGTTTACTTTTGGACAAAAATCCTATATACCTAATTCTGTGTTTCAACATACTTTCTTTACAAAAATTCAAAATAAATATTTCACTCTCTTTTTACATGAGTTAGTTAGATTTAACACAAATGAGCCAAGACAATTTTTTTTAAATTTTCTCCTCAATTCTAAGAAATGTTTTAAAATTTGTGACATAATAGTATCATTTCTATATTACACGCACTAATAAGGAATGCTCTGGGAAGTTTCAACGTGAACTGAAGATGCTGACAGCCTCTTACAGAGAATAATATAAAATGTTCTAACCAAAACACGAACACAACGATTAACAACTGCATTCAATCGTAAAACCAGTGAAATATCAGCACCAGAAGACTTACGTTGATTTTGCTCAAGAGATCACAGAATGAAATTCATTAATAGAGGAAAAATACAATGTCCACAACAATTCTAGTGATAGCAGTGATAATTTCAGTCATAAACAAAAGTTTACGCCATTTATTGTCAGAAAGTGAAAATGAATAAAATCTTGTTAGGTGTAAAACCGATTTTATTTTGTTCATGAAGAATTTTTTTCATTTCAAATGCAAATTTACTTTAAAACAATTTCATTACATATAAATTTTGTTAAAATAAAATTATAAGCAAAAAAGGAATATTTTCTTCTTTTTAAAATTATTTTTACAGATTTTTTAGATATGGAACATCAATCTTTTTTTCTTACTTAGATACAATGTCTTTTTAACACATATTCTTCAGGAACGTATCTACTGTGTAAAAACAGAATTAAGTGTACATGTATATCGATACATGTAATACATTTTATATATACATATGAAACCTACTGTATAACAAAGAACAAAAAATTGCATTGAGGTCACTACTATTTTCAGGGGGATTATGAACGCCTTTTCTACAGATAGTTTCTTTAAAATTGCTCTATTCAATTCATAAAAATGACGAATCTACAGTGAATACTTTCAAACAGATAGTTTATCTACCATGATTTTTCTTGTGGCACTCTTGCACCAGGCATGCGATACTTTCGAATTTCGCCATCTTTAAGGGAAGGATGACAAATTAATTTAATAAGATATCCATCACTTAGATTTTTAAAAAGCGAATACGCTTTTCTCTTTTCTCCAAAACTTCCATTTGGTGACATATGTAACAAAAAGGAACTTGTTTTCAAATCGCGTGTCCATTTAAAAAAAGAATGGTAAATTTATTTGAGTTTTGTAGAAAAAATCAATGTTTTAAAAAACTTTTAAAATTGAATTAATTACTTTAATGTAGCTGCAACTCCTTAAAATAAGTCCTCTTGACATTCTGTCACTATGACAATTAATGTTTTACAATTCCAAAAGTCCTAGTTCGGATTTTTTTAACATTAAAGTTCTTTCAATAAAGACAAAATTCCATCCTTTATTACCTTTCTTTAAAAAAGCATGCCACTTTAAATCGAATGCTTTGTGGAGTTGTTGCGTGTGATGAAAAATAAACACAATTTAGTAAAAAATAACAACTTATAACAGGAATGGTAAACAAAACAAACGAAAAGTTGGCGGGGGAAAAGGTGCTTTGCTTTGTTTTGATATTAATTCGCGATTGTTTTGATCTCGGGATCTCTACAGTTGCCACAATTTACAACTAAAAAGTGGTAGGTAGGTATTTGAATTGACGTCCCACTACACTAGAACTTCGAGCTATTGACGACGGTACAGGATCCATCCCAAAGGAAAAGATACGAATACACCATGTAATTTTGAAACACGGTAAGATGACGAGCTGCCACCCTACTCTACAAAATTCCACACCATGCCAACATGCGGACATTTGAGGCCACGACAGATTTAACGTGAGTCAAAACACTACCAGTCACCAGTCTTTGCTTCCATCTCGCAACCCTTCGGTTGTTATTCCATAACTCTTTCAACCGTAGCCCAGCTAAAATATGAACAAAATATAGAAATGCGAAATTACAGGTAAGATAATTTTAATTTAAGAAGACGGTCCGGGATCAATCCCCTAAGGGAAAGAACCGAGAACAGCACCACGTAATTTTGAACCACGGTCAGATGACGACGTACCGCCTGAGATGGCACCGCACTCTCTAACTTCCACACCAACCCAACGTGAGGACTTTCGACCACGACAGATTTTGGGTGCACCAGCCGTCTCTATACCATACGCTTACAAACATCCATGCACTGACCCGGATTCGAACCAGGAACCTTCCGACCTAATGGCTAACATCTTAACTTTAGTTTTCGTTTGGAAAAAGCTAATTGAAATTCACGTTGGCGTGGTGTAGGCATTTGGAGAGTGGGTATTTCTTCGAGTTTGATCACTAACAGTCACCAACAACCCGTTGTTTTGCTCCAGTGCGATGTTAATGCATAAACCCTATCTACCTTCCTTGAAAAATATTGTCTGTCCCAAATATCTGGGGGCTGGGGAAACGCGGTGGGAAGAGCAACGAACCAGTAACTGGAGGGTTGCGAGTTCGAATCCAATCAAAATTTTTGCAAATATTATGAGTTTTTCACAAATCAGTCCTTTATTAATATCTACTCAAACTATTCAAACATAATTCATCAGTGTTTTTCTTCTGTAATAAATAAATGAAATCAATGAAACAATTTTGCATTAGTAACTAATGTACATAGGAAACAACTTGTTACTGATTTACTGTAGTTTGTTTTATAAAATTAAAAAACAATTTGTGTTTGGATCAACCAAACTCTCGGATTAACGAGGGGGGGGGGTAATTAGTATGGTTTTAGTTTCATTCACACAAGACACACAGTCCTTAAATTAATTTGATGTTAAACCAAACAATGTGTTTCTCATGTATCTCTAATATTATAAAAGGAAGTGTTTTTTTGTTTCTTGCGCTCAAAGTCCTGACGAATCTGTGGCAATTACAGAAATGGGATTTGGCACACAGGTAGTCCAAATTCTTTGCAAATTTAGGGTCGCGGCGAATTTTAAAATTCAATCTAGAACATTTAAAAATGTATTTAATGAAATTTAATTATTATTGGTTTCTTTGGAATGTCAACAGCATGAAGATATGACATATTCTAAATTTATTTTTTCCGTTTTCATTTTGTGCGAAGGAATGATTTTCCAGCGGACGATAAAAAAGAATGTTTTAACTTTAATTATGTAGTTCTTTTTTTCTATCTTCTAGATCGTTAAATATAGAGAATATCGTTAAATATATAAAAAATTTCAACGGATTTGAAATCTGCGGAAAAAATCACATTAGATCGATACCTAAATACATAATTTTATTGGAACAAATAAAATTTTTTAATTGAATATCTTTTATATTTTTGCAAGAGAAGTGACGTCGACAGTCATTTTAAGAATGAATCCCACCTCCACCTTATATGATGTCATCTGAAGTATCGATCTGATGTAAAATTTTGCCCATACTTCAAATCCGTAGAAATTTTCATTTTCTTTAACGATCATGAAGATAGAAACTTGGACTAAGAACTATAGTTAGCGGTTTTTCACTCTCAAAACATGACGTCATAACTTGGCATGGATCCAAAGGTATTCGGTCAAAAAAACCACGGAAAAACGCGGATTCTTTTGCATTCAATTGAGAAAAACCGACCAACCGGTAGAGTGGTTAAGATGTTAGCCTCTAGATCGGAAGGTTCTTGGTTCGAATCCGTGTCCGGGCATGGATGTTTGTAAGCGTATCGCGTAGAGGCGGCTAGTGCATCTTAAATCTGTCGTGGCCGAAAGTCCTCACATTGGGTTGGTGTGGAAGTTTGGAGAGTGGGGTGCCAGCTCAGGTGTTGCTTCGTCATCTGACCGTGGTTCAAAATTACGAGGTGTTGTCCTCGGACTTTTTCCTTAAGGGATTAATCCTGGACCGGCGTTAATAGCCCCTTGTGTTGCTCTAGTACGACGTTAATTACAAATTACCAAAGTACCAATCGAGAAACCCTGACATCATCTCCGCGAAAGAATGAACGCAGGGGAAAAAACTAATACATTTCTTAAAAAATGTTCTAGATTAAATTTAAAAATTCGGGCTCGACATAAAATTCGCATAAAATTAGGATTACCTGTGTGCCACATTTCAATATTGTAAGTGCCATAGATTCGTCAGGACATTGGAGAGATACATACGTACATAGACACAAACACTACCTTCTATAATAGTAGAGAAAGCGAAACAATTTATTAATATATCATGTGATTTATCTCTATATTAAAAAAGCATTGAAGCCGCCTCATACGCAGGATTGGAAACTCGCTTTTTCGTTCGATTCTTAGACGGTTTCCCGAGAAAGTACGAATCAGAAAATTAAGAAATTAACATGGTTTGTTCAAAATTGTACAGGGAACAAGACGGAGAATATTTTTTCCGATGCGGCTATTAGTATAAGGTACATTAAGTGTCAAAGTTGAAAAAAGCGAAATTTCTAACGCGAGTGAGGAAAACAAGTACAAATTTTCAGTCTTTAGCCGTCATTTTTTTTTCTAGTATACCTCTAAACATCAATTTTTGCAACTCGTCGAGTTTTTAAGTACTAATTTCAATTTGGTTCCTGATAATACTTTTCGAAATTCGGGACTTCTTGGTTACTTTTTTGTTAAAATTGTCATATCTATAGCTTATTACTATTAGTTTTTAAGTTTGAAAATATCACGGGAAACCTTAGAATGTACTCTTTCTTACTGTACAATTATTTTTCAAATTGGTTTATAAGTAAATTTGATGTGATTAAAAGTTGGTATAACAAATTTCATTTTTTTAGTTCGTAATTTCCGATACAAAACTTAAACTGTCAAATCTATACCTTAATACTATTATATTTTTAGTTTGAAAGCATCACTGGAAACATTAGAATGCACTCTTTCTTATGATATAATTATTTGTAAAATTGGTTTATAAATAAATTAGATGCTATGAAAAGTATAACTTCGCGATAGTGTATAAATTGTTCATTGCGGAACCCGCATTTTTCTTCACATAAATGAAAGGTTACATTTATAACAAACGGGTTTGCTAGATATAAAATTTATCGTGGAAACAATTACTAAAGCAACTATTTTTTTTTGGCCGTTGAAACTTGCTGTGTGACGTCGGAACGGAAAAACCAAAAGTCTCGCTTTTTTCGCTCTATTCTCAGACGGTTTAACGAGAAAGTACGGGTAAAAAAATTTCGAGATTAACATGGTTTATTGAAAATTGTACCAGTAACAAGATGGAGAAGGTTTTATACTGATGCACTATTAGTTTAGGGTGCATAAAGTGTTAAAGTAAATAAAAAATGAAATCACATGCGGAATGTGTGTTGGTTTGTGAAGCAAGCCAAATGGGATTGCCTAGCAATCACCGGGGTTTGTCAAGCTTCAGCGAGTAAGGAGCGGAACCCTCGATCGAACCTCGGCCCGGAAAGTCTAATCAGGAATATATGAATTAAGATAGTTTCGACGTCGCAGAAGATTTAAAACTCAGCGAAAGGAGTGTTGGTTTGCGAAGCAAACCAAATGGCACGTTAAATCTGTCCTGGCCTCAAATGTCCTCACGTTGGAGTGGTGTGGAAGTTTGAAGAGTGGGGTGCCAGCTCAGGTGTGACCTCGTTATCTGACCGTGGCTCAAAATTACTTGGTATCATCCTCGGTACTTTCTCTTCGGGGTTGGTCCCGGACCGTCACCAATAGCTCGTTGAGTTGCTCTTGTGTGACGGTAATTAAAAAATTCCAAATACCAAAATACCCAAATATTCTTTAATTGTTTTTCCTTCGCAAAAAAATATAAGATTAAAAGAAATGAGGTAAGTAGTTAATTATCGTCATTGAGCAACACAACGGGATGAAAACCTAAGGGTGTCGTCCTCCTATCTTTCCCGGAACGTTGTCAATATCCTGTTGTGTTGCTCTATTACGGCAACACTGTAATTCTGCACCTTTTGGGTGCGTTGTTTTTTGTTATAGAGTGTATTTAACCGTTAGGATGTAGTATGTTCACACACATGCATACACGCTGAAAGCAAACGCGCAAAACTCGTATTCTGGATCAAAAAGGCCCAAAATGGATAGAAAACTTGAAATGGATCAAAAAGGCCCAAAATGGATAGAAAACTTGAAATGGATCAAAAATATCCAATGTATATATACAAGCAAACACACTCTCAGATTATTTATTTGTTTATTATATATATATATATATATATATCACTTTTGATATATGGAACACTTTAAATAATATTTTGTGGATAAAAAAAAAAGTTAAGAAAGCAATAAGGACAGAGCATGAAATTGAAAAATACCACATTGTCCCATAACAAGAAACGGACACACTAATCAAAAAGGGGTGGCTGGGTGGGTGTTTTAATCAACGTCCCACTGGATCAACACAAAGGGATAGTAGCGAGGGTCCGGAATCAAACACGAAGGGAAAGGTCCGAGAACAACACCACGTAATCTGGATCCATGGTCAGATGACGAGGCCACACCTGAGCTCACACCCCATTCTCCAAACTTCCTCATCGAGTCAACGTGTGGACATTTAAGGCCACTGCAGATTTAAAGCGCACCAATCCCCTTGAACATGACGGTCTTTGGTTGGATTTGAACTCGCAACCCTCCGGTTGCTAATCCGTTTCTCTTAAATTCGGGCTATGGAGCCCCCAAGTAAAAAAGCGAATTTTATAGACTAGCTTTTCTAAATCTTTCGGGTTCACGATACAAAACAAAATTCTCTAGTAATTCTTTTAACCTTTAGCAAAAAAATTTTTGTATCCAAAGACCAAAAAAGTTGCTTTGGAATTCAACAAAATTTTTCATTTTTCATACCATTCAAGTTACAATTTAAAGTTTCGTAACTAATTTTGATTTTCGTGTATATACTGTCTAATACTATTCTACATTTTCGTGTTGAATTGTTTCACAACTCAGATTAAGTTGAAGATGATTTTACGTATATTCTCACATAATCGTTTGGGATGAGGTAGCCCAGTTGGAAGAGTAATGGGTTAAAAACTGGAGGGTTGCAGTTTCTTAACTCTTTTTTTTACCAAAGACTTTCGTGCAGGCGGGGACTGGTGAACGTTATATTTGTCGTCGCCTCAAATGTCCTCACTTTGGATTGATGCGGAAATTTGGAGAGTGTGGGTGCCAGCTCAGGTGTTAACACGTTTTCTGATCGTGGTCGAAAATTATGAGATGCTGTCCTCGGATCTTTCTCTTCCCAAGAGATTTACTTTTTTGAATGTTGTATATACACTCTAAGACAACAACAAAAAGTTGCACCTAGAAGGAATTGTGAGAATGTAATGAAATTTACAAAGTTGGTAAAGTGCTTATGAATGAACAAATGATTAAAATTTGAGACTGAAATATGCAAATTCCCAAACCAAAAAAGAAGCTATTTGGATTAATTTTTCGTATAATTATTGGCGTTCGAAAATAGTCATGAAATCTGATACATTTTCATCCGGTGTGAAAATACTACTCCTTATAAAATTACGACACCATCAAAGCATTTCGAAGGACATAGGGAATAAAACAATATATACTCTGCAACTCGACAACGAAATATACCGGGAAAACGAGCATATATTTTGTCTTGAGTTCCAAGCGCAGCACACAGACTGTCTTTAAAACTGAAGTTTGATTGATCATGAGCAAGAACCTACTGCGCATATAAGCTAGATTGAGGCTAACATGTATGCGAGACATGGGGATGATAGGTTTGGAGTAGTATAAGAGATGCGTATTGTGCATGGCAAACACTCCTAATCAATTATACAGTTGTCATCGAATTCCAAGGCGATTGAGCACCACCCATAGTGGAAATATAAAACAAGAGTGAGTAATGGTAGTATTTTCATGTGCCCAGGATCATGTGGCCATAACTAATAATAACATGGCTAAGACTATACTTTCGTCTGCCGGGTGGAGCCTAACATTCGCCTTCTGTTGGAAGAGTAAAGGACTAGCAACCGGAGGGTTGCGAGTTCAAATCCAACCAAAGACCGTCGTGAACAAAGAGGACTGGTGCACGTTAAATATGTCATGGCCTAGTATGTCTTTACGTTCGCGTGATGTGGAAGTTTAGAGAGGTGGGATGTTAGCTCATGTGCTGATTTAATATAGCATAAATAAAAAATATAGCATATGATAAAGCATAGATTTAAACATCAGTATATTTAAACATTTTCCCTCTAATTTCTTAAAACTTCGACAAACATTAATGTTCGACATGGGGGATTTAATTTGCCATTTGCCGATCCGTGTTTAATAATTTAAAACTAATTTTTTTAAACTCTCAAAACATATTTAAAAAAATTAATAAGAACAATTAACAAATCTTTTATTTTCAAATTGAATAATATAAAATAAAATAATATTTACAACAATTTGACATAGGTACTACCAACTGTAAGTATAATTAGGTAGGTACATAACAATAATTACTGTTAGTTATTACTAATTATTTATCAACTTATGGGGGGGGGGGATGAACATAACAAACTTATTTTTTATTTACTGTAAATAAAAAGTATTGAGATGTATTATTATTGCACGCCCCAATATTTGTAAGTTACAGTTTGTAAAAAAAGAAGTTTGTTAACTTTCTCCACCTTAAGCCGACTTTTTTAAAAAATGTCTCTTAAATGTTAATGTAAAACTTAAGCCGACACAAATTATCCCACCAGTCATTCTGATGGGACGGATGTCGACATCACTGACAAATACTTAGTTGCACAGCTGTTTTTCTTTTTTTTTTACTGTGGTACTTTTTTCATTCAAAAATAAAACATCGACAAGTATAAACATCGATGTTAAAAAAACATCGGCTCCAATAAATCGATGGTAAATACATCGATGTTTTGAAAACTACGACGTCGATGTCACATCCCTACTTTTCAGACCCTTCACTCTTGGCACTTGGGTCTAAAAGTATGTTCAACTTACTGATTATGAAAATTATGCTACTTGGTTATTTTTTTAATTTTTATAATGGTACTTTTTTTATTTAAAAATAAAACATCGACAACGTAAAAACATCGACAAGTATAAACATCGATGTTAAAAAAACATCGGTTCCAATACATCGATGTTTTTTTATAAAACATCGATGTCGACTCCCTAGACCCTAGGCAGTTACAAGTGTCCGTTGAAACTGTATACTCGGAGAGAGTGAGGAAGCACTCTTTAGACAAATGCCGTAATAAAGACCCGTCTTAAAGATGAGAATGTTTGTAAGTGTGAACCCTTAAACAAGCTATAGAAAAAATACACCCGGTTGATAAATAATTTTGTCTCTTGTCGTCTTGCCAATGTTTGCGTGAAGTTATAATATTAGCGTTGTGCTGATATTACACTAGACTAATAAGCCAAATTGTGCTATAAGTTACGAAAGAGGTTACCAAAACGCTAGCCCCTCTATACCAACTTTTTGCAGAAAAACCTCTAATAATTATAGTGCAACTTGGCATGACGGTATTGTTCTTAGCTGCATTTACGTGTAACCAGTTACTAATAATGTAGCCAATACGATGCATTTAAACTGTGAGTGTGCGCATAGTGGAGATCAGAAGAGAGAGAATAATGACTTCACAGTTGTACTTCAGGACTGAATTATAGTTCGAGTTATAATTATTATTCGATGAGATTTTGGTTTGAAATTACATTGAAATCTGTAGTACTGCCCATCACTTATATATATAAAAATCTATAAATACATATAAAAATCTACCTTTAGAGTATTCTATCAGTGTATGAACACAACCAAACGCGAAGAAAAAATACTTCCGGTAAGAATTAATTTGATCTATTACTTTTATATATTTTGATCTATCGCTGTTCACTAAGAGAATACTTATCAGAGTAAATACTATGACTAGTAGAGAAGAAAAATACTTTCTGCTAAGAACTAATTTGATCTATCACTGTTTTGGTGATATTTGTATTGTAAGATTTTCAATGTATCCTTTTTTTTACATCAGGCGTACATCAATGTTATTAACTCTCCTGGTGATTGACTCGACGAGGTATCTCGTTATTATCAAAGCTATCCCCAGATCTTGATGGACGAGATATCTCGCCATTAGTGGAACTTATATTGATCTTCTCATCATAAGAAAACGGCAATATCGTCATCAATCGGAATTGAATCGGTATTATTAATGACGTGATATCTCGTCATTAGCAAAATTGGTCAGATCTTATAGACGAGATATCTCGTCGAAACTACTCGGAGGGTTAAATAACTTCTTTAAAATACAGTTAGCCCTCGTAATATAGGGAATTCTGCTGTATCGTATTTTCTTGTCCTCCGATAAATCTGAAGATTCTAAGCAGTACAGGAACTCGCAGTCTGATTCTATAATGGGTGTTCAAAGGACACATGTTTCTAATCAGATATCTTGTCTTTATCTGTGGGCTGTGCTGCCACAGTGTGAAACGTCATAAGGGCATCTACAGACACTGTCAAGTTGAGGTTCTTCATAGGCGATTGAAAGAAAGGTAGAAAAATCGTTAATGACCTAACATACTATATTAAAAAATATCCAATCAAAAGTGTTAATCCATCTGACCGGTTGTTCAAAATTACTCGGTGTTGTCCTCGAAAGTTTCTCTTCTGGATTAATTCTCGAACGTCCTTAACGCAGTTTGTCCACTCTCTCTTTTACCTTTCGCCAACCCCCCCCCCTCCCCCAACATCCATCAATCCTATACCGTCGCCAATAGCACATGGTGTTGCACCAGCGCGACGTAAATTGAATCCTACCAATCGTATTGTATCTAGATAGGTAGTTAATTAACGTTGCACTAGAGCAGCACAACGGGCTATTGACGACGGTCCGGGATCATTCCCCAACGGAAGGATCAAAGGACAATGCCTCGTAGTTTCAACCCACGGTCAGATGAAGAGAACAACACCTGAGCTTTCACCTTACTCTCCAAACTTCTACACTACGCCAACGTGAGGACGTTTGAGGTCTCGACAGATTTAACGTGCATCAGCCCACTTATACATGACTGTCTTTGACTGAATAGAGTTTCGAGCGCGCAACCGGTGGAAAATCCGTTGATATCCTAATCAAGGTATATAAATTCCATGCAGTAAGATATTTTATGCTCTCTGCCACATAAAAATTTCTGAATTTTTAAATTGTAGTTTCCTTGTTAAAAGAAGAAAAATCTATCTACACTCAACCAAATGCTACAAACGTTTTTATACTATTAAGAGAAATCCTTGAATACCTTTGTACTAATCACCCAAGATATGATTGAAAATCAATTTCTTATACATAATATGTGGTGCATTATTTATTATTTTAAAATAGCAGGTTATGTGAAAAAGAAAATATCCATTTCACCTGTCATAGGGCTGTGAAAGAAAATGCAGGTTTGTTTAAATGTAGGGAAACGCCCCCCCCCCCCCCCCATTTTTTTGTTGATATTGCTTGGATCCTTTAATATTTTTATCAGTGATATATTAGCATAATACAAATGTTTTAAGAGTAACATTTAATTTTTATGAATATAGCTTTTTTTAAATCAAAATTTAATAAAATATTATGACAGTATTAAGGGTTTCTAATAGCACTGATAGCAATTTAAATTTTGCACCGATTTTGTTATTTTCGTTTACATTTGGCAAGTGCATAAAATCAAAAAACAAAAAATTAGAAATAATAATAATACAATCTTAATAATGATATCAAATAGCAAAATTATCCAAAAAACTCTGAAAAAAGTCTGACTGTATCTCATTTTCTTACAAAATTAAAAATTTTATTTCATTTATATTTATTTTTTTGAGATTCACTGCACAGTATCTATATAAATAAGAATGGAGTGTTTGTTTATACATTCAATATTTTCGACCCATTTCAAGTTTTCTATCCGTTTTGGACCCTTCTGATGCCGAATCCGCCTTTTTCTCGTTTGGTGTCTGTCTGTCTGTCTGTCTGTCTGTATGTTGTGCCCTATACACGTCCACGCGGTTTAAGATATTTTCCTGAAAATTTGCATACAGTGAGTACTTATCTTCATTTAGTGAGTGGCATTGGTTGCGAAAGTCTGTCTGTCCGTCTTTCTGTTCTATGCTCGATTTTGTGTTTGTGTGTTTGTGTAGACATCACATGAATTGTATTCCAGATATTTGATTGCATTGTATTTTATTTTATACATTATCTAATAGTTTAGTGAATGCAATATTAAACATTTATTTATTGTTATATTTAGTTGAGTTTCATGCTAAAACACCTGAGTAAGTATACTTAAATCAACCATAATTTGGTAGTTTTGGAAAAATTGGAATGTCTATTGAATATTACGATTACTTCGATTGCTTTACCAGTACTGCTGAAAAAATAATTATTCTTAAAATTTTTTTTAATTTTTTTTATGGAATTTCATCTCTGATACATCATTTATTTCGAGTCTTATTTTTATTCTTTGCGCAATGAAAACGATTTCCGAATATTTGGGACAGACGATATTTTTCAATGAAACGAGAATGAACAAGATCGCGCGAGCAGTGATATTTTTTCTGGTTCTTTCGCTCTGAATTAATTTCACATTTATAAATTTTGTACACCTTTAGTTGTAAGTTGTGGCAACTGTGCGAGATCAAGAGATAAAATTGAATCACAAATTAATATCTTTAGAACAATTTTTTGCGACATCTTTTATTTTGTTTTATTTCGCTGTTTCCTGTTTTAAATATTTATTATTTTAATAAATGTGTTTTCCTTCTCATCACACGAACAGCACCACAAAGTATTGGACTTAAAAATGTTAGGTAAGTCAGTATAAATTTTCAGTAAATTTTAAGTGTAGTTATGTCATCATTGAAAGAATAATGCCGTTATTTAAAGAATAATGCCGTTATTTAAAGAATAATGCCGTTATTTAAAGAATAATGCCGTTATTTAAAGAATAATGCCGTTATTTAAAGAATAATGCCTTTATTTAAAGAATAATGCCGTTATTTAAAGAATAATGCCGTTATTTAAAGAATAATGCCGTTATTGAAAGAATAATAACGTTTATTAATCCAAACTGGAACTTTTTCCAACATTAAAAAATTCGTTGTAATAATGACAGGAGAAGATTGCAAAATTTCACAATGTCACATACCGGAGGCAAGAGTGCCACAAGTAAAAAAATATTGTTTTGTTGACTATGAGTGAGAGAGCACTTGCCGTAAATCGTAATTTTAATTAATTGAGTTGAACATGAAAAGAACTTAAGAAAGGGAATTCCAAATCTTCCTATAAATCGTCTTTTTTAGTAGTAACCTTAGTATCACCTTTCGTCATTTTGTAGCTTTGTCATACAGCAATTGTGCGATGTATGTGAAATGTATTACATGAATGGATATGCATGTGTAGGATTTGTGTCCAAAGTAAGTTGTAGAAAATATAAAGATGGCGAAAAATGTTAAAATAAATTTTTATTCTACAAAAAACGTAAGTCATTATATATTTTGATTATCTCTTCAATCTAGAGTAAACCAATTCAAACCGAGTAAGGTCGGGTATTTTGCTAGTAATCTATATAAATAAGAATGGAGTGTTTGTTTGTACATTCAATATTTTCGACCCATTTCAAGTTTTCTATCCGTTTTGGACCCTTCTGATGCCGAATCCGCCTTTTTCTCGTTTGGTGTCTGTCTGTCTGTCTGTCCGTCTGTCTGTCTGTCTGTATGTTGTGCCCTATACACGTCCACGCGGTTTAAGATATTTTCATGAAAATTTGCATACAGTGAGTACTTATCTTCATTTAGTGAGTGGCATTGGTTGCGAAAGTCTATCTGTCCGTCTTTCTGTTCTATGTTCGATTTTGTGTTTGTGTGTTTGTGTAGCCATCACATGAATTGTATTCCAGATATTTGATTGCATTGTATTTTATTTTATACATTATCTATTAGTTTAGTGAATGCAATATTAAACATTTCTTTATTGTTATATTTAGTTGAGTTTCATGCTAAAACACTTGAGTAAGTATACTTAAATCAACCATAATTTGGTAGTTTTGGAAAAATTGGAATGTTTATTGAATAGTACGATTACTTCGATTGCTTTACCAGTACTGCTGAAAAAGTAATTATTCTTCAAAAAAATTATTTTTTTATGGAATTTCATCTCTGATACGTCATTTATTTCGAGTCTTATTTTTATTCTTTGCGCAATGAAAACGATTTCCGAATATTTGGGACAGACGATATTTTTCAATGAAACGAGAATGAACTAGATCGCGCGAGCAGTGATATTTTTTCTGGTTCTTTCGCTCTGAATTAATTTCACATTTCTAAATTTTGTACACTTTTAGTTGTAAGTTGTGGCAACTGTGCGAGATCAAGAGATGAAATTGAATCACAAATTAATATCTTTCGAACAATTTTTTGCGACATCTTTTATTTTGTTTTACTTTGCTGTTTCCTGTTTTAAATATTTAATATTTTAATAAATGTGTTTTCCTTCTCATCACACGCAACAGCACCACAAAGTATTAGACTTAAAAATGTTAGGTAAGTCAGTATAAATTTTCAGTAAATTTTAAGTGTAGTTATGCCATTATTGAAAGAATAATGCCGTTATTTAAGGAATAATGCCGTTATTGAAAGAATAATAATGTTTATTAATCCAAGCTGGAACTTTTTCCAACATTAAAAAATTCGTTGTAATAATGACAGGAGAAGATTGCAAAATTTCACAATGTCGCATACCGGAGGCAAGAGAGCCACAAGTAAAAAAATATTGTTTTGTTGACTATGATTGCGAGAGAACTCGCCGTAAATCGTAATTTTAATTAATTGAGTTGAACATGAAAAGAACTTAAGAAAGGGAATTCCAAATCTTCCTATAAATCGTCTTTTTTAGTAGTAACCTTAGTATCACCTTTCGTCATTTTGTAGCTTTGTCATACAGCAATTGTGCGATGTATGTGAAATGTATTACATGTATGGATATGCATGTGTAGGATTTGTGTCCAAAGTAAGTTGTAGAAAATATAAAGATGGCGAAAGATGTTAAAATAAATTTTATTCTACAAAAAACGTAAGTCATTATATATTTTGATTATCTCTTCAATCTTGAGTAAACCAATTCAAACCGAGTAAGGTCGGGTATTTTGCTAGTAACAAATAAACTTTTATGCAATATATCTAAGAAAAAAATTGAATAGTTTTTTAGATAGAATTGTTAAAATAATGGTAAATACAGAAAAACCTAATTTTTTTAGTAAATTATAAAAGAAAATTTAGTTCCTTTAAAGATAATGTTCTGTATTAAACACACACTTAAATTCTACACTTTTGTATGTTTGACCTCCAGCATGTTCATGTTTGTCTTGGTTTTGCTTTTTGGAGGCTCTGCTAATTTTTCTTTGGATTTTTACACAAGGGGTTTATGCTTTTGTTAGATTTCTTGGTTCGTAAACTATCGAGGTACATAAGCCATTGTAAGTGTAATCACCTACTTACAATCCTAAGGCAATGAACACATTAATAAGTCCTTTAGAGCCATCATTAAAAACAATAACAGCATCATTTACTCCAAAAGATAGTGTGTTAAAACGCACAAAGTTAATTTTTTTGGCAATATCTGTCACACCATACCGTTGAATGATTCATTAGCTTTTTGGGTTTTACCGTGTAAACACTTAAAAAGAAGTTTCTTCTTACACAAATCCATGTAAACAGGTTTTACTTTAAAACACTAGGAGGTATTCATGTAGAATGCCTAAATACCACATGAGAGTCTACTAATAATTTCTGAAATCTGTTCTAACTCATTTTACCCTTAGGACATTACTTTTTAATACTACTATAATTCAGAAAAATGCCTATAACTTCGTTAGTACTTAAGGAATTTTGAAACGGTTTTCAGATATTGAAAAAGAAATGTTCAACACACATTTTTAATAAATAAACTCAAAAATGATTTTTTGGTGTGTAAAATTTGGGTGTTTGCATACTTTAAATCACTCAAGTATAGAAATTAAACCTCGACATACATTTTATATTCGTTAGTACATTAAAAATTTCATTTTTAAGTGTAGTTTTCTGTTTGAAAAAGAAAATATCTAATTAAAGTAAAGAAATTTATAAAATCAAGAATAAGAAATCAATGAAAACTGTCTAAATTGTTTTGAATATAGGAATTCAATTTTTCCTCAGACACTTCAGGTTTCGATTCATTACCATTCGTTCTATTTCAAATTGTATTTTTCCTATTGAAAACAGAAAAGTATTTTTTTTTAGACATTTTTGCAATCATTCAAACTAGTAGTTTAATTAAGAATTAAGATGTGCAATAATGAATGAATGAGAGAGAGAATGAGTACATTCATTCTTCTATCATCAAACTAATTAGAACAACCAACAGAAATCAGAAACTTGTTCTTACGGCCGATACTTTTTCTTAGATAATATCACTTAGATCACTATCATTTTGTTAAAATTTTTTATACGATATCTAAGCTTTAATAGTAAAGATTTCCTAAAAATTATTCTATAACAATTTGAAAGTTTTTGATATTCAAGTCTCATTTATTGTCGCATGGGATGAAGAAACGAAACGCGGTGTTTTTTTAGATTTATTATATTTCTCTACTTTTAGATTTATTTCAATAGCACTTGCTTTGATTTCATTCTTAAGAGGGCAGTAAACTTTCACAAATAATCACCCAAATAAATTATTTTACATTTAATCAAAATTAACTGATATCAAACTTTTGATTCCAAACAGTTTCACTGCGAATTGTACAAATTGTTCAGTTGTAACTTTCGATGGAGTTTTACATTGGCAACAACATAAAACATCAACTCCAAATACACGTTTTTCACCTGAGATTTTTTGAGATTTTTCTAAATTCGAATTATCTCGGAGTATTAGTTTTCTCTCGATATTCTTAAGAACTTTTTTCGGGTAATCCTTTTAATATATTGTATTTGTTACGGTTAATGTAATAAATTCAGTTAGTATTAATAATAAATGTGTCTCTTGGTCAATATAATTAATATTGCATAGTAATTACATTTATTGGTAAATATTAATAATTACCCCAATGAAGCCTGGTGAATTTAATAAAAATATGTTTTATAATATTCATTACTTTTATTTATAGGATGTATTCAGTATTTATTACATAAACGAGTTCTTATACGAATGTCTTATTAAATGGTTAAAAAGAAATTATTTATTTATTGTTTAATAACATAGATATAAATAATATAACATAACATACGCATGCGCAACTGCGAGTTCCAATCCGTACGCATTTAAGATTAGTTCATAGAAGTGAATTATTAATAATCACCCCGGTTCATGTGATAAATTCTTATAAATTATTCACTTTAACCTTTTTATTTGGTTATTATTGATATTAACTGGTTATTATTAATATGAACCGATTAATTGCATGAACCGTAACATATACATCTAAATACAAATGACAAGTACATCTTATTTCCTAGCATCGAAATTTCGGCTTAAATTGTTGCTTAACCAATTCTTTCACACAAAATTTTAAAGTCTATAGAACAAATTGTTTAAACTTCATAATTAGTGCTCGCTAAGTTAATTTGATTTATGTGTATAGAAACTCTTATGGGTAAACTAAAACAATGACAATAAACGGAAAATTAACGCGCATGGGGTTAATCAATTTTTGTTAACTTATAAGAAATTTTTACCACTTATTAAATTACTACGGCACAACTTAATACTTTTGAACCGATCGAACTTGATATATACACTTTTTTGTTGGAAACCGTCTGAGAATTTTGTCGGACGGAATGTTCAATCGGATCATACCTTCAAAAGTTTGTTTTTAATTCCACTGTCTCCTTAAAAACTACCATCTGTGTAGTTTCACCCACCCTCTTTTTTGGAGGATAGCTTTAGAGCTTAAAAATTACTTTTAAAGTCCCGTTCAACCGTGTTTGTAAACATCTCATTCTTCGGGATAAGGATAAAACTGATGCTGTTTGGATGCCCAGGAGGAGAGGCCAAGGGTCAAGGTTGCGCAACAGTTGTGCACTGTCTGTCCGGTCTGTCCTAGTCCCGTAAATCACGTGCTCGTCGTGGCGTGTCAACTCTCTGCAAGTGACACAAATGGGTTGTGACGTCACCAAACAACGGCCATCATTCGTTGCCGTGGAAACCGCTCAACGTTACAGCATCGAATTCCGCGGTTCAAGCGAGTTGTTGCCTACTCGCTCAGATAAAACATTATTTCATGATCAGCCGGGTCAGCTATGATCCCCTGGCCCACGGAGTTCGTGCTCATAGTAGCCAGTGTATTGGCTGTTCGGTGTAATCCTCTTAATCGACGAACAGAGGTATGGCAAGTTTCTTTTATATTGCATGTCATAATTTTTATAATTTGCATATTGACGATTAAAAAGGAAAATCATGTGTCTTTAATATTTCAGATTTTTTATGCATATTGGATTGATTTGATTTGTTTATGATTTTGTCAGTTAAAAATCCCTTATTTTTGAAATTTTTTTAGCTATATAATATGAATTTTTGAAGTGGTCAACATTCTCTCATTGTATTTATATTTCTGTCTAAATCTCTCGTTTTGTACAATACGAAAGTAGAGCGACAAACCAAACCATACAATTCATATACTTATTACGCTTAAGGACACAGGATTTTATAAAATTATTTTGTTTGGAGAAATTTTCTTTATTTTTCATTCGTAAAGAATTTTTAGCTTGCCAATATCAATTTACGGAGTATTTCAATGTTCTTTTTAACCGTTTATATTTTTATTTTGCTTGGGAATATTAGATTTTTGTTTCTAACTTTGTCAGCTAAAATCCATCTCGGCTTTCATTTCCAAGGAATTTTTAACTTAACATAATGAATTTTTGGAGTATTTCAATGTTATCTATTCTATTTAAATTTTTATTACGCTTAGGAATATTCAGATATGAATTCCTGTTCATCAAAGAGAAATGCTTGATTATTATATTTTCCTCATAAATTACTCCCAATTTAAAATTTTTTTCAAATTATTCGATTTTTATTAATTGCTTTATGGTTATTAAAATTAAAATACTCTTGGATTTTTCAATAAGATATTTCTAGAGTGTTTTTTTGACGAATTTTAATTTAATTTCATCATTTATTATTTAAAGTACTTATATGAAAAATAAAATTCTGAGACAGATTTTATTTATTCATATTTTTACAATATACTGCATTCAATTTTTGGGTTCGAAAAAAAAATAATTCTTTACTTCTACATTTTTTGTCAGTCACTAAAATCCGTATTTACTGAAATCAGTATTTGCTGAAATTATAGTTAAAGGAACTGGTTTACAGTCGAGTTTTAATGAATTTAGAATTATTCAATTTTTTTAAATAAAATAAGATGAATATAAATTATGAATAAAAAGGTATCAGAGTTCCAATAGATCCCAACATGGTCATAAGATGAAGATATTTACGTGTGAATCTGACCAATAAAGTTCTCCTGTAAATTAAACCAAGGCAGACTGTTCTGAAAAGATACTGAAACAATATGCTTTCAGAAAAATAATTAAACTTATTAATCCATGAGGTTTTTACCTCTCAAATTTAAATTTATAAAAAAGGTTGATTAAAATCTGAAAACAGCATAATTAAAACATTCAACAATGTTGAAAGTTTTTAATTTTTTTTATCATACACTTAACAAATTAATAAATTTGCAAATACTATCTTTAGATGTAATATACTTTCAGAACAAAGCGAACGGTTAAGTGTTAGATACATATCTCATAAGGCAGATGTGTATTGAATAAATTCTCCACTTACCTTAATTAAAATGATTTAAGATTTTATTCTTAATTCTTACGAAATACACAATTTACAACCAGTAGTAGTAGCATTAGCATCTATTCAAGACATTTAAAGATTAATTCAGCCAATATAAAAAAAAAAACTAAATAAAAATTCTATCTTCGATTGATTTATTTTTTCATTAGAATTTTGAATTAAATACATCAAAAATCTGAATCATTGACTAGTTTTGTAAGCCACAATCATATTAGCACTATTTTTCTTATTATTCTAATTTTAGCCCATTGGAGAATCGTTTAATTGAAAGGAGATTAAAATTACATTAAAACCTCACCTTATCGGTTGTACATATTGAATTATTTAAATGTAATACAGCACCTAACTGTATGAAAGGTTTATAAAAATGCAATACACAAAATTGCAATAATAAAAATAGCAAATATACTGATGCAAAACTGCTTAATTCAATAAATAGAATCTCGTCCTGAATCTGCAAAGCAAAAGTTATCCTGCCTATTAATGCTAGTAGCTATAGATAATAATATAATAAAATCTAACAACATCTTTGAGGACCTTTGAGAAATGCGTGTAACTTTAAAAAGAAAATGATAGAAAAGAAATTGAACTAGCGCAGATAGCTTTTGCTACGGCTCAACTCTGTATGCAGGAAAAGTACATTTACAGATTCTACTTATCGCTATTTAAGATGCTTTTAACTGTCCGTCATTCTGTCTGTATGCTGTATAACTAGTGTGCATACATAGACTGACTTTAGTAGAGCGGGTTATTTGAGCTTTAAATTGAGCATTTTCTATACAGTTTAGTACTTCTTCAAGTAAATGCCTATTTTGCATTTCCTTATCTTGTGCATCAGTGACAGACGAATTTGTTGTTTGAGCTCATTTTTCCAAACTGAATCATAATTTTTAACTTCTGCTTTCATATACGGTAAGGCGGGGTAACTGGATACTGGGCATCCCCTTTGTGCTTTTTTAAATGTGGATAGAGGGAATTTTCAAACCACGTATTGGCAACACTGGATATGTCTTTCCTCCAAAACAACTGTCATACCTCCAGTGGCACAACAGCAGTAGAGAAGAGAGGTTATTCATAAATGGAATAGTTTTTTTCTGATTACAGCTTGAGACGCTACTCTATTCAAGCTATTCTAATGAGTGTAATTTTATAATTACATTAAAAATAAGTAGATCACTTTAAAGATTACACAAAGTAGATTTAAGTTATATTTAATTTAAATTTTTTGTTTAGTATAAAAATGTTCTAAGGGGTGCCTAGTTGTGCCGTGTCTAAAACTTATTCGGAGTAACTGGGTACTAGGGCTTGAGAAACTGGGTACGGGAAAAGCCCAGTTGAAAAATGATCTATTTCCTACTGTTTCATACACATACACACAAGCGTGTGCCTATGTGCATGCACACATAATAATTGAAAAATAATAATATAAGATTAAGTAATTGCATTATTACAAGTCAGTTGAAAGTATCTGAGTCACTCTCAGTCTTCTGCTGAGGTAGAGGTCAGTATACCTCTCACTTATATTTACAATAAAAATTTAAAATTTTTTATTTTCCAACCATGAAAGCAGCACGTAAATATAGTTAAATAACAAAAGAACACCCCAGATTTAAAATGTTTTTTTTTTTTTTTTTTTTACTATTTCTAAATTTTAGTTGTGTGTGTATGTGGAGTCCCACTTACCCCGACAATATGAGGAACTGGGTACTATACAAATATAAAAAAATTTTACACTTAAACAAGTGATTAATTTTTAGATGTTTTGTGTATCAGTTTAATTGATAAAATCTACTGAGCACTTTGATGTATTACAATAACACAAAAGAGGAAAATTATAGCTAGCAAAAATGTCAAACTCACTCAAAATAAATTTGTGAAGTAAAATTGATACCTCTCAGTTCGCCTTACCTTAACAATATTTACAACTTTTCTTTTGTAGACTGCGATTAGAGTGTTATTTTTATTTTATTGAGAGTATAATAAATGTTTTCAAAGGAAATTTATCAATGGTGATAATGATGGTATGTTTTCTGTTTCGAAGGATGCGATTTTATAGATTCCCTCTTTAGATACATTAAGTTAAACTTCTTCATAGTTGCGTTACGAATATGGTGTAAAATTGTTTTTGTACTTTTTGCATTCGTTGTTTTCGAAGATTGCTACCAGTTCTTTAAATTTATGAGATACAAATGACGTAATTTTTATTAAAAAATACATTTGTCAAATAGCTTATAGAAAGGGAGATATTTTTGAAATATGAACTCTAAGTAAGCTTAGCTAATTTAAATATTCGATTTGTAAAACCATCTTTTTAAAGCCATGTCCATCCAAGCTTTACAATCAGCTTTAATAATTGACCGAAGGATAATCGGATTGAAATACAATATAAATTATTAAAAATTTAAATTGTAATGAAAAGTTGAAAATTTTCCATATTGCTCGATTAAAAGTCAAGAGTTCTTATCAATCTTCAAACGAATGATATTTTAAACTTTGAAGCAATATCAATTAGATAATTTTGTCAGTGACTTTCCAGAAATAATTTTAGTTTTTTAAAGTTCAATTTAACTGGTTTTATACTTTACGAGTTCTTTTAAAAGATTATAATTAAATTGAATGTTAGTTATCTTAAGCTTTCGTGGAACCGTATACAAATAAAATTGAAACTGTAAAGTTAAGTTTAATTTACATCATGAGTAAATACAGAAATATGTATTATATTATTAGATAAAAAATAGAACTTGAGTCTAAATGAAAAAAAAAAAAAAACAATATGGGAATGTATGTGCATGCATCTCAATATTTACATGCGCACAATTTGAATATTTGTAAAACGCGATTGTGCTATGCTAGCTTATTGTTTCGATATTAACATGATTATAGACATTGAGGGAAAGTTTATAATTAAAATTTTCTTCCTAAACCTAAATTACATCTAATATATATTTAACAAATTTGTTTCTACTGTTTTATATATTATTAACAATAAAATAAATTTTTTTCCAAAATTTCAAGTTGTATATTCATGAAAACTATTTTAAATTATTTAATTATTTTTTAAGGTATCAGAAATGATTTTGATGTGTTTTAGTTAAAGAATAATTTGTATTGATTAATTTAATAATTTTTATGTTATGCAATACACTAATATTGATTTCTATTCTACCATTAAACAGTTTTTTGTAATGCTAAAAAATTTGCAATAGGTGTATCCAGGAGATAACTGATAGCAATTTTGACTGTGCTATAGCTAAATTAACTGCACTAAAATATTTTTACAAGTTTCTGTAGGATAATTTTACGAAAATATATGTCAAACCATATCAGTTTCATCTACATGTAACGATATAAAGTACTCTTCTATTTGTGATTGACGAGAGTTTGGATTTTTTTAACACCATTTACGATACTAGAATAAACAAATAACGAAATCATGCGTTATTATTTTTATTAATGACCGCATACCTTACTTTAAGGAAGGAATGTATGAGTTTTTGTAACATTTAATATGGCAAGAGTTAAATAAGTATTTCCTGTTTCATAAATACCACAATAGGTACAATCAAAATTGTTTTAAGATTTCAAATAATCAGGAAAGCCTTCAGAATTTTAATAAGCTTTTATCAAAATTTAAGCACTGTAATTAAAATCTTGCCCCTTTGAAGAGCACCGTGCTGAAAACGTTCTTTGAAAAAGATTTTATGGATGAAGTTTGTGAATGCATTTTGTACAAAACAAACATTTGAATTTTAACGGAACAACCTCTGTACAGTCATTCAAGAATTTGAGACCAGTCACTTTAATGCGCTTACAGTAATCGCGTTAAAGTTCATAACCTGCAACCGAAACAGCATAAAAAGACATTTTAAAAGGTTATAAGATCTATTAGGGGCACTATGTTGAAAAAAATTCTTTGGAAAAGCAACTTTATGAACGAAGACTATCAACTTATATGAATGTATATTCCCCAAACCAAATATTTAAATACTCGGGGAGTAATCGTTGCTGTCATTCATGTACTTCGATAAACCGAGATCGGTCATTTTTACAGGTCTAAAGAAATACTTGTTAAGTTAATAGTCTAACCATAAATATGACAATTATTTTTTTAATTTATAAAATCTTGCGTAAATAATTCCATTATTTACTTGATCCTAAATGAAATAATGAGTACTCTACCGTCCTCCCAGAAAGTTCGTCTCATGTTACCGCTTTTATGACTTTCCTTTGCTGTGAAAACTAGCAGAACTAATTACTACAAAATCAATCTGTCACTTTTTCCATTGACATCTGGGTTCTCACTCGTGGAGGGGAATGCCCACGAACAGATTCGCGTTGCGTGACCATTCCCTATTAAGGTGCAGGGGTTAATTTTCCACCAGCTGCCACTTGAACTTGATTCGTGTTCTGCTATTTGATTCCTCGTTTTTCTCACTTTTCCGAAATCCAGGCGTAGGGTTACAAATGTAGCAGAAGGTGTGTGCTTTCAAAGCCCTTTAAAGCAGCGTTTTTGTTTTTTCAAACCGTGCTCAGCCGTTTACTATCGTGCTATTCAAGACAGGTATTATCTCCCAATTTGATCTGCGAATGAATGCCTGTTTTATGCTGCACTCATAAGTAGGATAGTCATTCTAGATAAGTAGAATCGATCAGAAACTTTAATTGAGTGTGGTTTAACTGCTTTCAAGCGTTATGATGTAGGGCATATTTTTAAACGCAGCATTTAATAACCGCGAAAACCAAACATGGAGGCACTGACATCTTGACTAGCACATTAAACTACTGTGCTATTCGTGAAGGCTATACGTCTTTGGCCATAAGTGCCAACGGTTGATAACAAGCTGCATATATTATAAGCATCACATACCTCTCTCTCTCTCTCTCTACTACTATTCCCTAGCTAAAAAATCGGATGCCACTGCGCAAACGCTGTTTTATGAACTTACTAAGTCCAAAAAACAGCTTTTTTGTTTTATTCAAACTATACTCAGTCGTTTACTGTTGTGCTAGTCAAGACAGGCAGTATCTCCTAATTTGTTTTTTGTGCGAATTGTTATGATGCATGGTATACTTTTAAACGTAGCTTTTTAATAACCTTTAACCCTTAAGACCAAACTTGGAGATACTACCTTCTTAACTAGCACATTAAACTACTGAGCCATTCCTGAAGGCAATGCAAGTTTGGCCATAAATGTCAATGTTTGATAACAAGCTGCACATATAAGCATCGGATACCCATACTATTCTCTAGAGTTAATGTCAGATGTTCAGCCATTGTGAACTAGCAAAGCCCGAAGTTGTAGATACTTTGTTTTTGACTAGTACAGTCACCATACTGCTGTAAAATGAGGCAATCGAAGTTTAGCCATTGGGTCTGACTGTTGATAAAAAGGTTGCATATGAATATTGGGTACCTCTCATAACCCTATACTACTCTTTAGTGTTAATAACAGATGTACAACAACTGTCAGTTAGCATAGACCAAATTTGGAGGTACTGTCATTTTTACTAGCATTGCTACACAGTATTATACTGTACACTGCTGTGCGTCATGAGGTATTTGCACTTAAATACAAGATATATCATAGTGATTTACTTACTATTCTCAAGTGCTAATATCAGATGTGTATCACTTGTGAACTCGAAAAGGTCAAATTTGGAAATTCTTCTTTTTTCTTTTTTTACTAGTGCAGAGCAGTATTTTTCAGACATTCGAAAAAAATATAACAACCGTCCATCATGACTTATTTTCTGAACCATTTAATAATTCAGTTTTGAGCAAACAGATGCAGAAATTTTATTTCGAATTATTTTACTGTCAATATTCTAAAATAATTTGGGATTGGTGTGTACAATACGTTTTGCAGTATAATCTATTATTGAATAAATAATTGTTTGCCAGCTTATATATGTAGTTTGTAGAGTGTTAAAAAAATGTATTGATATCATTTGATGCACCCAAATTTTCAATAACTTTTAGAACAAGCTATAACTAAAATTTTACTTGTGAATACTGATTCGCAAATTTAAAAGCTAGTTTTTCAAATATAATTCACAGAGTTTTTTCATATCTCACCTTAAACGCGTGTATCCACTAAAATACCAGTCTTTTGCAAGTAATATAAAGCAATCAACACATGGTATAAGCATCAAAAGATATAACATTTTAAAACTGAGAATACCTTTTAAACAACTGTTTATGGATCTTTCAGATAAAAATAGTGAATACTTAGTTACACAAACATCTAATACCATAAGTTTTGAACGCTGAAAATTTTCTCTCTGATACTATCACTTCTTCAACGTAATTGTACTTCTATAAATATTTATGTATACATTGGTTACGGAACTCTGAATAGATTATACTAGAAACAAAATTTATCTGTCAAGACAAGTACAACTCTTCTTTGCGTCATGTATTTTTGTTATGCAAAACTCTTGCAATTGTCCTTGATTCTTTTCTGCAATCATGTTTTCAGGTTCAAGCACTTCTCTTTTATTACAACAGGCATTTATAATCCATGCTATAACCTCCAAGAGAGAATTCGCACAGTTAAATAAAACTGACTGTTTTTAATATGCAATAGTAGGACTAAATAAATTAGACTTCAAAAATAACAATTGTTTAGAGTAGAAATAGTTTTATTCCTTCTTTTACTTTTATTCATTACAGTATAATTCTTACTTGCTCCAATTAGCTAGTACAACATTAATCACTCTTAAGCTATTTACTGAGCAGTTTTGTTTGAGATAGGATCCCTCCAGGCAGTTCAAAATTGTATAGTTCTTTACTGTAACGTGTTTTCCAATATGCCTTAAAAAACACAATTGAATTGTCCCAAAAAAGTTTCGGACTTGCGTTGGACAAAGTGTTTGAAAAGAGGATAACTCGAGTTTTTTACAGTACAGTTAATTTGTAGTTGTAACGTGTTTCCATCATACTTTAAAAAAAGCATAATTGGACATTCCTTAAATATTTCGAACTTGTGTTGGATTAAAAAGTGAAAAGGGAATAACTCGACATTTTTGGAGAAAATAATTAATTTGTAGTTTTCAAGTATACTAAACCCGAAACTCAATTTTTGAGATGGATCAAGCCGAGTAAAGAAAGCCACACATTGGTTCAACATGAGTCCTCCGACACTAAATCGGCAGAAATACGCATGCGCACCGATACGTTTTGAACAGAAACGGAGTAGGCATGCGCATGTAATGTGTTTGGTATCATGCTACACCAGTAGATGGTCGGGTAATGGCTGTGGTATAAATGTGCTCCAAAGACAGTCAAGAGTTGCAACGAAAACCACCAAATAAGCGAACCATTCGTGGATTCCACTACCTCATTCGTCTTTCACAATTTTTCATCGAATGGAGGTTTTCAACGGTATTTAGAAAAGAAAGCTTTTGTGCTTCCAGCTTCCCGTACGCGAAATCAAGTTAATACTTTCTTCAGCACATAAATCTGGTCTCGGGAAATATTTGAGATGGCCACACTTGTACGGTGACTACTAACTTCCCTCCTCTCTTTTGGAATATTTATATTCAGAATAATAACAAGCACGCCGCGCTCTTTACATCGCAGCAACACGTAAAGCCTCTGGTTTATGACGCTCTGATGATCGGTGATCACGTGACTCTCCCCAAGTAAAATTGTTTCCTCTTTTTTTCCATCCAGCACGGTTGGCGAACCTACAGTTCCGTGTTCAAAGTTACCTGTGAATCGGAGTCTGCTGGCACGCGTATGAAACCGATTCAAATAACGCATCTTCCCTGCTTTACTTTCGTGTCAGTAGTAGTGCAGCAAAATCTCTTGCGTAGTATTACACTAACCCCTCGTTATGATATATTGCCTCATTCGGCTTTATCACTATTTTTTTCATGTGTCCACCGATTCATTTTCGGTTTGTGGGAGCATAGGAATTCTCATATGAAAGTGTTTGAAATAGGCGGCTGAAAGTCACTTGCTTCAAGCATCCACCCCAGTTGAAAGTCTCTTGCTTCAAGCATCTACCCTACTTACTTAAAAGTCACTTGCTTAACCACCTTCTTCTATGGACTCTGCTCACACGATGAGAAATTCTTGTACGATACCATTAAATTTTACACTAACCCCTCGTTATGATATACTGCCTCAATCGTGTTATCACTATTTTTTTCACGTGTCTCTCAATTTATTTTCGATTTGGGGGAGCAGAGAAAATATCAAATGAAGTCTGTTCGAAACTGACAGCTGTAAGTCACTTCCTTCAAGTCATCCACCCCACTTACTTGTATAACCACCTTTTCCATAGACTCTGGTCACACGATGTGAAATTCCTAAAGGATACCATTCGATGTCTTCAAGTTAGGCCGTGTACAATCAGAGCTTTATCTAACAAGTCAAAACAGGCTATATCGCACATTTGGTAAAATCGATATTTTTTACTTGTTCTCCGATGAATTTTAGACTAGTGGAAGCAGAGGAATCGTTAAACGAAAGTCAGCTGTTTGAAGCAGCCCCAAAACTTACATGAAAGTCATTTGCTAAACCACTTTTCCCCACGAACTCTGTTCACACCATATGATATCTCTCAAGGATACTTACCGACACTGTAAAGTAGGGCCCTGTATGCATGGAGGCTTATTTAACATGTAAAAAGGGCTATATCACGTATTCATTTTTTAACTTCTGATTATGTCAGCTTCACAACTGTTCAGGAACGCACATTCCTAGTTCACGTCTCACTTTTAAGTTCTTGCAGTTTACACATTGCAATTTTACAGTTCTATTTCCTCCAAAAGACCCAATGACGCTGTTTAAATTGGCGAAAGGAAGAGCGAGGAGTTGAAACAGAGGACTGCGACCATAAGATTCTTGAATAAACAATTGACTTCGTATAGATGGATCTGATTCTCTACCTCTTCCCCATAGTAACTTAAACCTTTCAAGCCTCCATGTAAAACTTAAGAGCTACAGGAGTAAATGTATACCAACCCCTGAGAAAAGTCTGAACTAAAATTGTTAAATTGGCCCTTACTCCAAAGGCCCTAATGAAATATATGGATAAACTTCTCTACCCCTCCTCCCTAGTAACCTAATGCCTTTCAAGACTCCATGTGAACAGTAGAATTATAGGAGTGAATATATTCCAGCCCATGAGCAAAGTCTCAACTAGAATTGGTAAAAAAGGGCCCTTACACAAAAGGCCCTAAGGACATAGATAGTGGATTAATAATTGAAGGGTTACGAGTTCGAAACTAGGAAATATCAAAGACCGTCGTATAAGTGTGGGCTGGTGCGTGTTAGATTTGTCATGACCTCAAATGTCCTCACGTTGGTGGAGTGTGAAAGTTTGGTTAGTGGTGTGCTAGCTCGGTACTAACCTCATCCTCTGATCTCGTTTCAAAATTACGATGTGTTGTCTTCGGTTCTTCCCGTTCAAATTCAACTAACTCTTAGCATGTTCTACAAGTATCTTAGATTATGCTAAGTGATAGTTTTGTTATAGGTGGAGTAATTATTAGTTTACAATTTTTAAAAGTACGGTACTAACCTCATCCTCTGATCTCGTTTCAAAATTACGATGTGTTGCCTTCGGTTCTTCCCGTTCAAATTCAACTAACTCTTAGCATGTTCTACAAGTATCTAGAAATTAAACAATGAACTCTTCCTGTATTTTGATAAAAATCGATTCGTGACTTCTATATGACCTTACAAAATTTTGACTCTTTCCTAGCTGTAGTCTTTTTCAGTGTAACAAATCTAATATTCACTACATTTAGCCCTTTTTCGAGAAAAGGAAGGTTGTGTTTGGTTCAGCTTTGCTAAATATGGCCCTTGCGTCATATAACCAGACAGCTCAATGAAGGAAGAAGAAAATACAAAAGCAGAAGGGTAGGCGAGGGTAAAAATGACAGGGAGGAAAGATCACTTGAGTACCTAGGATAAGTGATGCCCGTATACACCTACACCTAAAGAGGCGCTCCTCAGGGAGAAAAGGAAGGACTAACTTCTAGGATGAAAACTTTGAAAGTCAAATAAAATGTCCTGAAATTGTTTCAATCGTAACATGTGAAGGTTGCTATTCATAATTTTTTGAATTCCATAATTAATATTGCATACTAAAAATTAATTTTAAAAGAAATATTGCATGCATTTTGTTTGGGTCTTTTACTAGCCACATAGTAACGTAATAAAACAATTAATCTTGATAAGATTTTGTGGGAGATATGAATAAAAGTATAGGATGCTAATTTAACATTAGCTCTCCAAATTTTCTAGAAAGGGCTGGACACAGTGGCAGGAAATTTAATACCACAGTTTAAATTATGATCTAGATTTAAAATTTTCCTGTTGGTATTGGAAATTACAAAGTTCGTGGGCATTTCGATATGAAGCCGACACTTTTATTCAAATTTTATGCTTATAAAATAACAGGTGTTATTCCCTATTGAATGATACCTTCGAATTTTTTCTTGATTGAAATGCAATGAATTAGAAAGTAAAAAAAAAATTATACGCGTAATAAACGCTAGTGGTAGTAAAAAGAGGACAGTCCTAAGTGCCAATATAGATGACGGTCTTAAGTACCAATTTAGATGCTGGAACCAATACTAGGTTAGATGAAAGGTCTAAATTCCAATTTATGTAGATGACGGTCTAAAGTACCTATTCAGATGACGGGCCCCTTTGCCCACTTGCACAGCTTTATGGTGAATACAATGGATATAATTAAATTTTAATGTTAAGAATCTAAAAATATCACATATAGTATGAAAATCATTTCACAGGACATAAAACTGTAGCCCGGTACCATGGTATCGGCAATCTACCTCCCCATGCGGGGCTGCTCTAACCCCTAGAGTGTAAAATAGAAAATACAATAATGATTTTTAAATTTTTAACTTATGAAACAGATTTAACATCACAGTTCAAAAATCGTTTCAGAATATTAAATACTGTACCCTGATTCCAGGGTATTGACAACCCCTTCCCCATTAGGGCTGTTCAAACCTATTGAACAAATGTTTCCTCAAAGCCCTCGCATCTGCAGTCAAGGAAACCCCATTGGATGACAATAGATAGAAAACACAATAATATTTTTTAAATTTTAAGCTTATAAAAAATATATCGTACATATCAGTTCGCGAAAAACGTTTCATAATACAAAAACTTTATCCCGGTACCACGGTATTGTTAACCCTCCTCCCCATGTTCAAACCTAGAGTGTAAACTAGAAAATACAATAATGATTTTAAAATGTCTAACTTATGAAACAAATTTAAGATCACAGTTCAAAAATCGTTTCAGAATACTAAATACTGTACCCTGGTATCATGGTATCGGGAACCCTTTCCTCATGAGGGACTGTTGAGACTTATTTAACAAATGCTTCCTCAAAGCCTCTGCATCTGCAGTCTAGGGTACCAGATTAAATGTCGGTAAATAGAAAATACAATAATAATTTTTAAATTTTAAACTTATAAGAAACGGATTGTACATCGCAGTTCGAAAAATGTTTCACAGTGGAAATTACTGAAGCCCGGTACCGTGGTATCGGGCTTCCCCCTATGTGAGGCCATGTGTTTTCTACCATGCTGATCCAGCATGAAATATAAACTTATTAGAAACAATTCAACACCTGCAGCAAGCCGACATCTGTAAAATCAATACGTTCTGTGTCTTATTCGTTCTCAATTACCATTCCAAGATATCCGATCGAACTAATTGATTAGTCTTCGCTCAATTTTTTTATATTATTGAATGCGTGTTGACTTAAGCAGCGTTGCCAGACGCAACCGATGTAAATATCGCTAAATAAACTAGGTTATTTTTGGAATATCCTAAGTAAAAGAACAAAACATGCTCTCAAGACCTGTTTTCATGCATCCCATAATGCTCTGACATTTAGGCACCTAAAGGTTACGACTGTCGAGTACATTAAGAAGGTTTTTGTAAATGAAAAATATTGACAGTTACTTCAAAGCAGGTGCATTCTAGTTGTTTTGAAAGGGTATTGATTTATTGTAACGGGGGAAAAGAAAATATACTGAATACAATATGTGGAAACGATCGAGTTTAAATGAAAATTTAAATTACTGTTGTATGCACCTACTCGCATTATTCTAAGTAGTGTCTGAAATATGTAAAAAAAGAGGTCTTTTTAATTAAGAAAAGATACATGTAACCGAGTTTTTCTTCAGATGTAAATGTATCGATTTGATACATTTTTTGGCGCGATCTTCTCAGGTGATTCTGATGTACTAAAAAAGAGGCACATAACTTTATAGGATTTAAAAAAATATATCCAAAAGAATCCTTTAATAAAATATGTAATAAAATAAATTAAATAGAATAAGTGCGCTTTGCATCTGCAACCGAGAAGTTGATACATCTACTACCTTTTAGACTGTGTCTTCACAAGTCCGTGGCACATTTTAGGAAACTTTCACTTCAAAAACTCTCAATGGTGTACTGCCAAAAATAGACACTTCCACAGTAAAATCCTTAAAATGATGGAATTTCTCAGCTCAAACATTGATTACATATGTGAGAGCTGAGAAGTTGTAAGGTCTTGAAATAACCTAGCTTTTCTTACGAAATTAGTATATATGTCTTTTACAGTTGTCTTTTTAAACGATTCGTCATTAGAAATGTTTTCTTCTGAATCCGTATCCTTGTTCATTGTGTATTGTTTCTGCTTATTTAACATGGATTATTGTAAATTAGTATATCTGTATTTTACAGTTGTCCTTTGGAAAGTTTTGCCAATAGATTTTTTTTTCCTTCTGGATCCGTATCCTTGTTCATTGTGCATTGTTTCTGCTTATTGTACATGGATTGTTGTATTTTTTTCATTTTGCTCTTAGTAAATTTTCAAATTTTGTGATCCTTTTCTTGTGTCATATTGTATTTTTGCGCTTACAAGTTTTGCCCTCCACTTATCTTTCGTTTTTTTGTGCGCTATTTTTACTGTTTTTTATGAATAGGGGATTGGCTCGGTTAAAGATACCATTTGTGGGAACGTATTGTTTACATTTAACCTGCTCGTTAATTCAATGAACAGACGTGTTAAAAATCATGTAACTCTAATGACAACTCACTAGAGCTGGACTAAACCATTTCACACGATAGATATTTTCGTTCCGCAAGACCTTGTAAGAAGAGAAAACACGTGACTCAAATACCAATTCACTAGAGCGGGCTAAATCATACATTACGATAGATATTTGTTTTGTAGATTTTTTTTTGTTCCACAAGGAGGCCTTGCACAGAGAAAATCATAAAAAACTTCAAGATACGTCTTTAAGCTGATCTACTTTTAAATTCTACTACTGTTTCTCAATGTATTTTCAAATTGGAGAACTATTTCTCAAATGATCCTTTTTTGGCATCGAACCCTACAAGGTTTGAAATTTTTACTTTGAGAAATTAGGCAAAAATTAACTAGAAGAAATATAAGATTTTAATCTAGTAAAACGTGTGGTATATAAAGCTCAAAGCTTGATTTGCATTTCCCGAAGTTACATCACTGACTTAGAGCCAGAAATTCATTAACTGACAAAAAACAGATTTTACTTTTCAGCTCTTTAAAGATTTTTCACAGAAAGGTTTTTTGGGGGCAAAAAAATATAAGCACTTGGATGGTGTTATAGATCTTTTAAATAAACTACAATGACAAAATCTATTTCCCATCATCATAAAAATAAGCATTTAGTGTCTCTGAAAAATATTAGCTAATAAGTTTTACTCTAAACCTAAATCTTAGGGTTCGGTTTATACCCTCCTGAAAAAATTTCGTGTCTTTCAAAAAGAAAAAGCTTTTTCAAACAAATCACTCAAGACTCTTAAAGAGATAAATATTCAAAATATTCATGTTCTTTCACATTACCAGTAAAAAATATCATGTTTAAAGAAAAGTTGCTTGTATCTTCTGTTTTTTGTATTGTGTTTTGTGCTTTGTCTTCGGTTATTTTTTATTTCATCTTCCCACTACCATGCAAATGAATTTTTTCTGTATGAAAATATGAAAAATGAATAAACAAAAATAAAATTTAGTTAGTTCAACGCAGAGCAAAGAGTTTTCCAAGAGTAACACTGTTTTTACGCTATCCTTATTTAAATAGTCACGTCTATTGGTTGAAAGAATTCTTGAATAGGCTAAGAATATTTAAATTGGTTAAGGGCCCTGTTGAAAAATTGAATAACGTCCCAGTGATCATATATATATATATATATATCTAACCTAATCTTTATTTCCTTGGTTATCAATTTCTATATACAGAACTTAATCGTCAGAATAAAGTAGTTCTAATTAGGACTATTACTTACTATGTAACTACGAGTATGGTGAACCAGTAGAAGGAAATGAATACCCTTAATAATGAATATAGAAAATTTGGGTACGAGTATCATTATTATCCTAGAAAAAGAATAAATTCAACGGACAGAAAAAAGTTGCATTAGAAATAGCAAGGTCATCTCAAATGTTCTTTCAATTTTAGTTTGGATTTTTAAACTCATGTTTCATTAACTTTTGTTACTCTATATTCCAGCATCTAGTATTTAAGTAAATACTCGATATTCTTTAGTCTCGGAAAATCTTTTAAATAGTTCTACATGAAAAATTATTTTAAAAATAGAATTAATGTTAGATAAAAAAAAAAACGATTTTTTTGTGTACTAACGTAAAACAATTTTCTAATTTTACTAAGATGAAGCAGTACTATTTAAGTTTTTTTATGGGAGATGATCTATGTATTCAGTTTTTATAATTCATGGAAAGATAAAGAATAACAAATGTGCGTTTAATGAAGGCAAGAAAGTCTTTATATTTAGGAATGTTAAAAGCAAAAGGTATTTCAAATCAGCCCCGGAATCGTGTTTCAAAGTTTTTATTACTTTACCACCACGACTTCTCTAAAACCATATGCAATGGTTGCAATTGTATAAGATATTTAAATATTAAGTTTAATATATAAAATATTAATAATTCAAAATGAAATAATATTGCTTTTATTTTATGTTGTGTTTAATTTCATATCTTATACCAGAACGTCACAATATCTAATCCATAGTTTGCTTTTATTCTTTTAAATAGGTCTTGCCACTGATACGCAAACCCAATTTTTACCAAGACACACAGGGCAAACCTGAAAAGATAATACTCTTTTCAAAAATAAGAGTCACCTTTAATACATAAATTTTGTACCGAAATAGTTGTCACATTTGTAAAAAAGATGGAATTAAAAAAATTAAATCGTAAATTAAAAGATTTAGTTTTCTAACCTGCCTTAAATATTTTTTTAGACAGTAGCTTTAAATATAACTTCAGGTTTAAAATAAATGTTACTTGAAAGTCGATTTTTAATGCATATAATTTTGTAGGCATTGCTTCCAAATGATATTGGAGTTTTCTATACACGTTTCAATGTTAAGAAAATGTTTTCTGAATTTTCCATTATTACACCGGTCCACTTTCAAAAGTTTAAAAGTTTTTTACTTTTCCCCAGCTTTTATTTACAGCAACAAAAGATGGTCGAGTGGCACATTCTTAGGTTACCTTATACCATTAACAAATGTTGTCCTCAATGGTACAATTCACTAAAAAATTGAAGAAAACTAAATTAAATATTCGAAATAGAAAGTGTGAAATTGTGGTATTTACTTTGTAATAGAGGGAGTAGTTATATTATTGTATTAATAAGTAGGAAGTTAGTAAATAGTAGTTTGTTAAAATAAGTAGGAATCTAATTTTAAATATAAGTCATTTTCATTTTATAAATAATTTGTTACGTAATTTTAAGAATAAGTAATTTTAAGAATAAGTAATTTTAAGAATAAGTAATTTTAAGAATAAGTAATTTTAAGAATTAAAATGCATTATAAGTTCTATTGCAATTTAATGACTTAATATTTATTACGAAGTATAAATGCAATAATTATTAAGATTCTTTTTAAAAAACCAACTGTAAATTATTCTATAAGCATTATTTTATTTCACGAGTGAATATTCATTATAGACATAATACATAATTGTTCAATGACTGAATATTTTGTACGAAGTGTGAAAGCAATGAATATTTGCTCGAGTTTCCAATAGTATAGAGAGCCACGGTAGTCACTTGGAAGAGTAACGAATTTGCAATAGGAGGGGTGAGAGTTCGAATTCAACTAAAGACTGTTGTGTACAAAGGGAGCTGGTGCATGTTAAATCAGTCGTGACCTAAAATGTGATCCCGTTGGAATGGTGTGGAAATTTGGAGAGTGGAGTACTCACCCTTTTTTAAAATTACGTGGTACTGTACTCAAATTTTTCATTTCGGATTTGATCCCCAACCGTCGCCAATAGCCCATTGTGTTGCATCAATACCATATTCAATGGCTATATAACTTCATCGAGATTGGTTGGAACGATTCTATTGGTCAAGATTAAAACTGGTCAGAAATCCAGGGAATACTGCAAGTAGTAGAACTGATATCTGTGTGTGATTCCATCATCGGGTTAATGCTATTTTATGTAATTTTTTTTAAAACTTTTGATGCCCAAGTATTCGAGTATTAGTGGTCAATACGCGAAGGATTCAACCTATGTAAATCATTCGTGTATTTAGATCTACCGAGATGTGCCGCTCTTTGCCTTTACAGTAACCATTTTTAAATGCATAGTCTGATAACCAAAATTAACACAAAAATACTTTTTTGTATTTGAGTTAACGTATATGCAATACATGCATGTGAGTCCTTCAGGGAAGTTAATGCTATTTTATGTAATTTAATTTATAAGGTATTGGTGGTACAACTAGTGTAAATCATTCTCTAATTTAGATCCTCCGAGATGTATAACTGTTTATATGCTTACAGTAACCATTTTTAAATTCATTGTCTGGCAACTAAAATTAACATAAAAATACTTTTTTTAAAGCTTAAGATCTTAACTGGGTATAAAAACATACGCTTACGAGCATATCAGAAGTTTTTATCAGGCCTTTAAGGCTTTTGTAAAACTTGGTGGAACAATCAGTGTAAATCATTTACGTATTTAGATCCGCCGAGATGTGTCACTTTTTATGCGTTTTCAGTAACCATTTTTAGAGTCATAGTCTGGTAAACAAAATTAGCATAAAGACTCTTTAAAATTTAATATCCTAACTAACTCCTAATTCTCAGAAAAGTATTTAATTTTAAATTTGACCTCACACTAAAATAAAACCCTGGCTATGCTACTGGTTAGTGTCACTTGGTTCTATAACGCATGTGGGCACCTCCACCATTACTACATATAACAGAATCTCTAGTACTGTTTTACTAAAAAAAGACTGGAATCATTAGAAATGTAGTGTAGTGTTGTTACATTATAAGAAACATTTTACTCTTAAGTTACTACTCCCTCTATCCCAATATAAGGCACATTTCATATTTTTTTTTCGAGTATTAGTTTTTCTTCAAGTTTTAAGGGATTTGTACCAACGAGGAGAATATCTGTTAACAGTATAAGGCAACCTAAGTATGCCACTTGATAGTCTTTATTTACTGTAAACAACTGTTGGTAAAAAATTGAACTTTTTAAAAGTACACACGTTAGAAAACATTTCCTTAACATTGCAAGCGTGTATGGAAACACACATGTGAACAGAATATTGTGAGTCTTTCAAAACAATTATATTACATCTGTAGTGAATATTCGTACGTGAAGTTAATGCTATTTTAAGAATAACAGTTGTTTTATAAAAAGAATATGCATAACAATTGCATTTATAATCGCAATCACTATTAAGTCACTAAATTGCTATAGTAAAGTATATAATGAATATTAGTCCCTAAAAAATTAATACTTTCTTTAAGAATAAAACAACTATTCCTTCTGTTCCAAAATAAGTGCCACAATTGCACACTTTGTTTCGAATATTAAAATAATTTTTTAAGTTTGAAGTGCTTGTATCAACGAGGACAACATTTGTTTACGGTATGAGGCAGCCTCTGAATGCCACTCGACAGTTATTAAAGAAAACAATTTCTTAACTTCGTAAACATGTATGGAAAGTATAATTACATCATGTGAAAATAATGGCTATATAATCGAACGCATTAAAAAAACAGAGATGTGAAAATCGCCTTCCAAGTTAAAGTTAGTGGTAATTTTGAAGCTATATTCGAAGTCAAACCTGTCTTAATATGTAAAATTTAATCATGTTAGATAATAAACCTTTAAACCCTAGGTGGTGGTAGTCTTGAAAAGGTCGTCATCAGCAAAACCTAATAACGATACATCTCGTCATTAAAAAAAATTGACAAGATCTTGATCTCGCCATCATCAACAAATCAGCAATATCTTAATAACGATACGTCTCGTCATAAGCAAAATTCATCAGATCCTGATAGGCACGAGATATCTCGCCGAAACCACTAGGAGTGTTAATTTACCACTAAATACTTATCTTTTCCATCTTTCTTACAAATTTGACAATTATTTCGGGGCAAAATTCAAGTGTTAAATATGAAACACTTGTTTTAGGAATGGAGAATATTACATTTAAAAAATAACTTAGGTTACATATAGTTAATTCTTTTAAATTTCACCGTCTGGTAATAAAAATAACAAAAAAAGGTGTTCTTGAAAATCCTATACGATCATCACTTAGAACGAAAAATTATATTTTAAAAATAAATTCAACAAATAAAACCTTGACTTCGCCACTGATCAGGAATACTACAGTACAAACGTAATGATAATTTTCATCAGAATTAAAAGTGTGTTAGGCTTAAGCGTTCTTATTAACTCCCACGCATAGATACAGTCAACCCATGAAACTTTAGAATTTTCAGTGATTCACGCAGCTATTGCTTAAACGTAGCAAATCAAAGTAAGCATTTATATCGCACCCGCGTTCGCCAGCAAGGACAAATTGCCTGCTTCCGTTGGAACGTGAAATTCGCTCCGAAAACAAAAACTTTACCCATACTATTCAAGACTGAGTCGAGATTGATTGTGGCTAGACGACCTGATGTTTATGTTAATCTATTGACCAGTTTTATGGGAGCTCGGCACGACACAGACTTGTCAAGCGGATAGTCTGCATCTAGCCTGTGGCAAATAAAGCGGATTAATAATGGTAATAAAGATTCAATTTTCGAAACACTCACCTACGCATTCCTAACATTATTTTTCTTTTATTGTATCTTTTTCACTACTCATAAGTTTAGAGTTTTTGGTTTTCTAAACGATTCGTTTTCAAGATTTTCGTTTCCTCTTTTCTCTTCCTGTGACAATCAGATATTTCATCCCATACAACATTAATGATTGAAAGAGTGATATAAAAAATACTATATCAAGAATATTGATACCAACAATAGCGAAACCATGATTGTATTTTGTACTTTTTTAAGCAACTTCGCTTCCACCTGCGCATAACATTATTTTCTTTGGGTGTATCTTTTCATTACTCTTAAGTTCAGCGGTTATTGTTTTTCGTTTTCAACGTACGTTAAGCCAATATTTTTCGACATTTTCGTTTCCTCTTTTATCTTCTTTTGACAGTTAGACTTGATTCAATAGAATATTAATGATAGAAAGTGATTTTAAAACTTATGGCAAGAATATAGATACCGCAATAGCGAAACTAGGATTCCATTTCGAATTTATCTAAGCAATGTTTCACTCTGAGATAATTTCTATTTTAGTGTATCTTTTCATAACCGACTTTTAAGCTGAATGTGTTTTTTTTTCTACGAAATTCGTTTTGAATATGAATACATTTTCGTTTCCTCTTTTTCTTCCTATGGTAATTAGATATTTGATGTTATTGGTAGAAAATTATATAAAGACACAGCAAGATATAGATTATACCTATAGTGAATACACCAATTTTTCTCTGACCAAAGGCATTCCTGAGATTATTTTTCTTTTAATGGGCTTTTTTTCACTCTGTGCTCTTAAGTTTAATTTTTCTTTGCGATTCGTGTTCAAGATAAGTTAAACGCGTTTAGTTCCTCTTTTGTCCTTCTATGACATTTAGATATCTGACCACTTGGGATATAAGTGATATAAAATTATATAAAAACACATCATACATGATTTAAATATCACCAATAGTATAACCATAATTTTATTTTGGACCTTTTCTACTCACCTATACATTCCTAAGATAATTTTCTTTTATGTCTTTTTCTTTTATGTCTTTTTCTTTTTCTTTAGCTCTGAGTGTTTTTTTTTCTACGCAAATCGTTTACAAGACATGTTAAACATTTTCGTTTCCTCTTTTATTTCCTTTGAGAATTAAGTATGTGGTCCCAATAGGACATTAGCGACAGAAAATGATATAAAAACACATCGCGGAGTGTTGCTGGAGCTGATGTTATAAATAATGTAACTAGGATTATTTTAGAGGTGAGTCAAAGTTAAAGATGGATATCTTTGAGGAAAGCTTGGAGTTTTAGATTTGTAAGGTCTTGTTTTTGGTGATCAGATTATGAGCTTAAAAAAGGATTGTTGTAGGCACATAAAAGTGATAGCTCGGTTGATCTAAATATAAGAACGACTGAGCAATAGTTATCCACAAAATTTACAAAATTGACTACACTATAACGGATTAAGCAAATATTACAACTAGTTCTGGCAATACACTTTTTTCTTTTGTGTCGCTGTTTTAGAATTGGTATGATACGTGTGACGGTGAAAAGATGTTAGGGCAATTCAGGAAAGCAGTGTTCATAATTGTTGCTTTTCATACTTCGTAATGAATATTGAGTCATAAACTATTGAATATTAAGTTAGTAATTCTAATTTTAAAAAATTACTATCTTTTGAGAATAAAGTATCTAATATTTATAATGAAAATATGAGAAACGAGCGCAAAAAATTTTATTATTTAATTGCAATTAGCACACATTTTACATTTTTAGCTTTACGCGAATTTTACGCGATTATAAGAACTTTTATAAAATCTTAGAAGCAGAAGAAAATCATTCGAAGCAATCTCCTTTAGTTCTTAAAACTTATACTTTCTAAAGTATTAATGAGAAAAAAGAATTGAAACAGATTGTAAAGATAAAAGCTTAATTTGTTTCTTTAAAGAAAATCGTATTCACAAAATGGACTACAAAGTATTACAATAGCTACTACAATACTACAAAGTATTACAAATTTAAAAAAATGTTTAATAAATTATTAATATATATATATATATATATATATATATATATATATATATATATATATATATATATATATATATATATATATATATATATATATATATATATATATATATATATAAATTAATAATAATATATATATTTTAGAATGCATTATATACTAACTGAATATACAACTATATTAAATAAATCAAATGAATATTTAGTACATTTTAAGTCTTCGAGAAGGTTGATGCATCATTATATATGATCAGCTTATTAAATCATTATACTGAAATATAATATTGTTTTAACGAAAAAATTAATTCTATTAAGAAAAATTAAGCATGGAATATATCTACCTTCGGAAAAAATATAGTGTTCGTAAAAGAACCCCGGTGTTTAAATGAAATTTATATAACGTCAAAGGTAATAATGTTACATGTTTGATTAGTTGTTAGCATCCACCTTTTTGAAGTAGAAGTCTTCAAACTGTGGCTTATCCTGAACAATTTGAAGAGGAAAGATCCATAAATACGTTAACATGCATTGTTAATGTTTTCTATCTTTGGAAAGGTAAATAAAGAGCACAAAATCAAAAACTTAAATACGTCTGACAGATAAAATTTTGGCAAAATCGCAACAAACTGATTATATGAGCATTTCCTCCAAGTGGTTTCTACTAGATTTCCAGTCCATCAAGATATGACAAATTTTGCTAATGACGAGATAGCTATCAAGATTTCGCCTAGTGTTTTTAATGATGACAAGATCCAGATCTGGTCAGTTTTCCTCCAATGACGAGATATCGCGTCCATCAAGATCTGCTCAGTTGTGCTAATAACGAGATATCTTGTCGAGACAGCCACCAGGATTTTAAAAGATACCAAGTCGTAGGGTCATAGAAGTTCACCATGTGGTATCAACCGGAGCGTTAAAATACGAAGCGTAACTGTCAAACCCGCGCCTTCCTCCGGCAGTCACGAAAAGACAGGCGCATTAAACACTTCCGCAGTACAATCAGTGAGAAAGCTCTTCCACCATCTGTCGAAAACCAACTGTTGCTCCTCAGTATGTTAATGAATGGTCTCTTTCACACGCATTCCTCTGGTTGCGCATTCAACAAGTGATTCCCTCGGACAGTGTTGCAAGCTTGGGGTTCAAAATAAGACGGTAGCTTCATTTCTACAGAGGAGCACTGACTTCTAAAATTTAATGTGGAAAATTTTGAACCTCATGTTTAAAACTTACATGAATTTTTGATTAAATTAAACAAAATTTTTTTATGGTTTTTCAAAAGTTAGCAATTGTGATTACCAGGGCTTGGATTTTATTGCCTAGTAATTTTTTTTCGCACTTCGTTGAAAATGCACGTATTTATAAAAAACGGATTCTAGAAACATACAGTTGTTTGGTAATATTTTATATTTTGGGGCACTTTTGATTTTTGTTATTTTATAGATATTTTGGTCATTTGTCAAGTCAGTGTTTAAATCTAAATATACGTGAATATTTAATCAAAAATATTTCATTTTTTGGTTCATGAGTATTTAGATTCTGTTGACTTGTCATCGTTTCGTTACCACTTCGTAGACAATGCCCATGTTTATAGAAATTCTGTTCACACAACACCCTTATTCTACAATAAAGTATTTATATTATTTTGTAATTTGTTGAGTATTTTTGATTTTTAGGTAATTTTTGACTTTTGGTCATTTTTCAAGCTTTTAGCATATTGTTTTAATCTAAATATATATGATTTTTGAAATTAAACTTTTAATTAAAATTTTTTCTTCATGATTAATTTAATTACTATTGTTATTACCAGAGTCCGTATTTTGTTGACATGTCTTCTTTTCGTTTGTATATAAATTTCTAATTAACAATGCCCGTATATAAATTCCTTTCACAATATCCTGATTTTAGAAATAATGCGCTGTGTTTTGGGGCAGTTTTTGTCACTTTGGACATTTTTGATTGTTAGGTCATAAGCATCTCATTTTAAGCATGATGTTTTATCTAAATATACATAAATTTTTAATTAAAGTTTTTGTTTTATTTTTTGCACCATGATTATTTAAATTAGTAATTGTGATTACCAGGCCCAGATTTTGTCGTACACACTGCCCGTATGGCCAATTCGGTTAGTAATCTTATGATTTTAGAAATGCAGCGTTAATAGGTAATTTAGGGGAACTTTTGAACTTTTGGTCACATTTGAAATTTTTAGCATGTTTTAAACTAAATACCCCTGATTTTTTTAATAAAAATCCTTATTCTTCTGTCTTATAGTACTTATTTTAAAGATAATTTTAATATTGATTTTCGTATATAATATGGGAAACAAACGGCTATGAATATATATAAGCATTATGATTGTTTATTCTAAACGTTCTTCCATTTAATAGTTCCGAACTACGTGTAATTTTTTACTCTAGCAACTTAACCTGATGTAACTTTTTGTTGTTGCAGGTCCCCGAAGATTTTCTAATTAGACTAGAAACAGTTCAAAACATTAGTCAGTTCCTAAACAGTTGGATAGATCAAGCTGCTGTTCAAAGAGCTTATTTATTTCAAGGAGAAGAAGGTAAGACACACTTTATCATCATTTTCAATTTGACTTCAATGATGAGGTGCATTATAATTCTTTTGATTACACCTTTTCAATAGCGTTTTAGGGGAACTCGATACTAATCTTCTACCATCTATTTTTCAATTATGTGCTTAAAAATAGAGGGCCTTTTGCTTATTTCAAACATGTATAACACATGCCTTTTAAAAAATTATCGTGTAGTCTAACTGAGAGTTTATGTAGTATGAATTACAACTTCACGTCGTATGTTTGTGTTTAAGTTTGATAGATCATATGCAAAGACCAACTGCGTAAATAAGATGAACTGAGAGAGGAACACCGACGGGAGGCATGTGGGAAATAGAGATTCGGTGGTAAAAAAATTGGCACTATCTTGATGACAAGGTATCTCTTCATTAGCACAGCTGGTCAGATCACGATGGACGAGATATTTCGTTGAAACCACTTGGAAGGTTGTTTTGTGTTCTCTATCTGAAAGAAACAACAATTTAACCTTACACGAGAAAGGTTCCTTCGTTTCCTTTTAAAAATTTTTTCTACAATTTAAAAAAGGCACATTTGTGCAGGAAGTTTTGATATCCTGCATGTTAATAACTGTATAGCTGCATTTTATAGAGAAAATACCGTAAAACTTAATCATTAGCGGGACTAGAAAGAGACACCCATTTGGGAAGATGCTCTTTATTGATACCTGTTTGAATTTTGGATTACTAAAAACATTTCGAGACAAATTAACCCTAATACCTACACACATGTAGTGGCATTGAATATTATCAACTTAAATACTCGTTTCATTTTAGCATGAAGCATATTCACGTACGGATTACGTCAAGTTCGATCTGTACAATTCACAGCAAGACGAATAGAAGCTATATTGAAAGCAAGAGGTGGTGATAACCATCATCATTAAAATAGATTTAAAATTTTTCAAATGCTTATATTATTACGTCCAACCTTTTTAAGAAGTGATGGTTCACATTTGTAATGGTAGGTATTTATTTAACGCCGCACTGGAGCAACACAACGGGCTATTGGCGACGGTCCGGGATCAACCCCGAAGAGAAAGATCGAGGACAACACCATGTAATTTTGAACCACGGTCAGATGACGAGGTCACACCTGACATGGCACCCCACTCTCCAAATTTCCACACCACGCCAACGTGAGGAACTTTGAGGCCTCGACAGATTTAACGTGCACCAGCCTCTTGGAACACGACGATATTTTGGTTCGATTCGATCTCGCAACCCTCAGGTTGCTAATTCGTTGCTCTTCCGACCGGGGTACCGCAGTCCCACTTTGTAATGGATAATTATTTATAGGTTGAAGCTAGTAGAAAATATTAAAAGCTTCTAACAGCTCATTTTCAAAGGACAAATCAATGAATTAAATGAGGTGATTTAGATTTTTTTCTTCAAGTCTGTGAGATGCTAAAGCTCTCATAGCTTCAGATACGCCTCAGGTTCTCTACCAATTAAGATGACCAACTATTCAATTGGCTCAACTTAGCCGCCATTATAATGCGAGAAATGTTGGTTTACACCAGGGCTCGAAATACCCGGGTGCACAGGTGCACTGTGCACATGAAAATAAAATTGTGCACCTAATTTTTTCCAGCTAGGTGCATGCCGTGCACCTAACGTTAAAAGAGGCGAGGGAACATTTTATGTTATTTTGATACTTAAACAAACTATTAGTATCTATTCAAACTATAACAATTGTATCGACCTCTCTTGATCTAAAGGAACGTAATTAAAATTCCCAAATACACACTATTGAAAACAAAATCGCTGCGCCGGGTTTATACTGGAGGAAGGTTTACTTGTGTCACTGCCACTAGAACTTTCCGATGATCGAAACATTTTCCAGATGGCTCTGTTGAAGCGACTGTCGCGACAGCTGTGCGCCGGAGAATTTAGATGCTTAAATATTTTTATTTACTATCTACTACTAACCTATCTAAACATACCCAAATAAAATAAAGTAGTTTACATTATATCAATGCTCTTATATTACGTTTTTTTTTAATGTGCACCTAAAATATAACCTGTGCACCTAATTTAAAAACTTAGGTGCACCTGTATTAAAAAATCAATTTCGAGGCCTGGTTTACACTATTCAAACCAGATAACAATTAACATATTTTTTAATTTTCTTTTAGCAAACATTTGTTACGAAGTAATTAACCTTTCACAGCTTACTGTTTGGGGCAAATTAATTTTACTATTAACATTCATAGAAATTTTATTTCTTCTGCTGGTAATGTTGCGTCGATTTTGAATCATTAAGGGGACAGTAGTCTTTTAAAACAAATTTTGTAGTTATCCCATTGTTATGAAATTTGCCCATACTGTTTTCTACTAATATTCCTATACATATAAAGTTTAATTTCTATAGATAAAGTTAAAATATTAAGTTCAGCAATTTGCTACAAAAAACGTGGTAAAAATGTTTGAAAAATTGGCAGGAACTGATAGGTCCCATACATATTAAATTTCCATGTATTATCAAAATTTCAATTCACATAAAAGATTTTTGAATATAAATCAAATTGACTCAATTTGGTAAGTATATCTCTCAATTGTAAAGCAAAACAGTTGCACTAAAACCTTAAAATAAAAAAAAATAAAAAAAAAAGCCTAGGTCGAGCAACATTTTACACCAAAATTTCAAAATCTGAAAACATGATGAATTTCTGATTTACACTTAGATATCTAGATCAGATTTCAAGGATTATCCAAATGTCATAAGGTAAATCGATGAAAACCAGATAGGTACCGGGAACATTTTCAAATCAAAAGAATTTCAAAATACCTCAATCCGAGAAATAACGCATTTTCATAGTTGACTTACTATCCTTATCTAATACAACTTTTATATTGCTGGATAAGTAATTTCGTCAGAAATGATGATAATTTAAAAATTATTTTTACTAACCACAGAATTTGTCATCAATTAACTTTTTAAGCTAAGTCTTGAAAAATCGTTTTTTTTTAATCGATTTTGGTGATCTTGAAAGTTTTTTGAAGTTTTAAAATCGATATATTATTGCGATTAGAAATCAGTTCGAATTTAATCTTTGAATAGAAAGCCATTTCCCTGATTTCTTTCTTATCTTCTGATCTGTTAAAATATTTTTTATTAAGTTTAGTGTTTATATCTGTTTTGATTTTGTTTTATAACTGTAATGGTCTTTGTGTCTTTATTCTTCGGGTATATGTAACTATTGAGTCAAATATGCATTACATCTTTAAGATTTTATAAAAAAAATTTAACATGGTATAACCCTTTTTTTTATACATTAATACAATTTCATTTAATTACGCTGTTTACAAAGTTTTTAATATTTTCGGTTGGAAACCCCTACAGACCAAAGGAAATTTTGATAAATTAACATAACTTTAATTGTGTTGTTTTGAGCTTTAAATTTTAAATATTTTTCTCCTGGGAACTTACAAATCTACAAAGTAATTTCGTACATTAATAAAATTCCATTTTATAATATGGCTCTAAAAGAGTAATTTTTTGCATATTTTTCAAGTAACTTTTTTTTATATAGAATTAAAAATCATATCACGCAATATAAATAAAGATAAAAATTATCCCAGACAATAGATGAACATAGAAACATTAAAATACAGATAATAAATCTAAGGGTACTCTGATGGGACTAAACAAAAATATGAACAGAAATTTTAAACGCTTTCATCGCTATGTGTTGGCCACTTTTCTAATTAAGCCTTCCCAGACAACGTGGGGACCATCGTGGCCCTGTGGGTATTTTCACTGCGCTATCAACATTCGAACTGTAGGCGGCCCCGCAGGTTCGATTCTTGTTAGATCAATTTCTCCCTGGGTGTATTTCTCTTTTTTGTTCTAATAAAAATTCCACTGTGTATATGTATATTACTTGATACTGTATGTCTTCGTGTCTGGCACAGCATGTCCAAATATGGCCCTTGCGCCATAAAACCCCCAAAATAATGAACCCCAGACAACATGTAGAGATGGAAATATGGTAATTCTATATTAACGTCATACTAGAGCAACACAACGGATTATTGACGACGGATCAATCCCCAAACTTAAAAATTCTAGGACAACACCACGTAATTTTCAACCACCGTCAGATGACGTGGCAATACCTGAGCTGGCACCCCACTCTCCAAACTTCTACACCAACCCAAAGTGAGGACTTTCGGCAACAACAGATTTAATTAGCACCAGCCGCCTCTATACCATACGCTTACAAACATCCGTGCACTGACCTGGATTCGAAATTACGAGGTGTTGGCCTCGAATCTTTCCTTTCGGTACTGATCTTTGACTGTCGTCAATACCGTTTGTGTTCCTTCAGTTAGACGTTAATTAACTACATACACACCTTTCTACCTTGCCGTGCCGAAATGAAGTGGAAATGTTTGCTTCATCGGTTCAGAATTGCGCATAAAACAAAACACATGCACATCAAAAGATAATGTTTTTCTGTCGTCTGCAAGAAAGTTTTAAACATTGTTCTCACACAATTTCTTATTCTAACAGGTGGGTCTGCAATCGAAGTGGCATACCCAGCCGGCTGTGTTCCTGAAATGCAAATTGTAGAATTCGAGAGACCTTATGATCCCTCTTTAGTTATCTGGCCTGTTTGCACCAGAGTTCGACGATGCGGAGGTTGCTGTAGCAGCAAGCTCCTACATTGTGTTGCAACAAGAACCAGCACAATCACAGTCAAGGTAAATAGTTGGCTTTGTGCAACAGTTTTTTTGAAATACGCCTATTGAAATCATAATTAAATGTTTAGAATGTAAGAAATCGTGTATGTGTGTATCATATTAATACAAGTAGATCCATGAGGTAAGACATGCTGATTTATTTTCATGTTACCCGTATGTGTGAATTGCATAGAATCATACTGAAATCAGTAATCTGTAGGGGTTGTATTTTGATGAATTTTCATCTAATTAGCCGGACGAAAAGTTTTACGAGTGAATAGAAATGTGTTTCATAAAAAATAAGCTGATTTGGGTGCCCTCGTTAGGGTATTTTTAAGCATTTCCCCAGATTTATGGTCATTTTAAGACATTTTGTCAAGGTTAATTTTCGTTATTATAATAAGGTTATTTTTGAACAATCAGGAATCATTCCTTAGAATTTGCAAGGTTAGGGGGGGGGGTTCCAAGAGAAGGGCATTTTTGGATGACTTTGCATTACCATTACCTTTAATAGGGTATATTTAAAAATAAAATATACTTTCTGATTTACAGAAAATGCAATAAATTAAATTGTTATGAATATATTTTGTCGTATATAGAATATGTAGATTTTTCAGTTGTTTCGTGTCATTTCTTTTTTCATAAATTATTTTAAAAATTGTTTTGTAATTTAAGGCAGTATTAGAAGTATTTGAATTTTTTTACTGCATATTCTAGCAATGTTCGACCACAGTAATTTACTATAATGTATGTGTTTTATGAACGGCAAGATTTTGTGTAAACGATTTAGGATGTCAAATCCTTCAACATCAGTACATTATACTAAAACTATAGCTTAAATAAGAATTCATTAACCACAATTTTCACGAATGTAAGTAATATATTACGGTTAACCTCTCCTTAAAGTTTGTGAAGAAAGTTTTTTGAAACACTGTAATGGTACTTAATAGATACATAATTTTAATACATGGGTAAACGTCATCTAAATTTGTACTGGGACACGGAGTATACACGAAAGCTCTGATTATGGGGTCAACATGATATCTTTGAAATGTACTACAAACCTTTTTTAAGACATATTACTTAAAGTTCGTCATTTTCATAATAGAATACACTTAAGGTAAGCTGCACATTGGGGGGACATGCGACACGAATTAGACAAGTACATGCAGAAACACTGCGGTACGCATGTGTATTTCATCAATTTTGTATGGTTATACCTAAGCAGCACATTGGGTAGGACATGCGACATGAACATCCAGCTCGAGCTTGCGAATTTCGTTTCTGCACAAGAAATATTTCGGTAAGCATGCGTATTTCAGCAGTTTTGTGCGTGATTAGACCTGTGGGATTCCAGTTTGCCTACCTCAGCAGCACATTGGGTCGGACATGCGACATTAACATCCGACTCGTGCATGCGTATTTCGTTTCTGTACATGAAACATTTAAGCTATTTCGTGTGGTTAGACCTATGTGCGTCCGGTTTTCATAACTAAGCAGCACATTGGTCGAGCATGCGACATGAAGATTGTACTCGTGCATGCGTATTTCGTTTCTACACAGGAAATACTACGGTGCGCATGTGTATTTTAGCATCTTCCCAGAAAGTTTGAACTGTAAGTTTTGAAGGATCTTGTGCATCATATGAGCAAATAAATCTTTTTGTGTCTTGCAGGTTATCAAAGCACGCTATCCCCACCCGGGAGCAGAAATGTTAGAGCTTGAGGGATACGAGAATGTAAAATTAGAGCAACATGATCGTTGCGCCTGTAGATGCCGTCAAGAAGAGAGGGACTGCACATCAGAGCAGAGATACCAGCCTGGACAGTGCAGGTGCGTGTGCCGCAACCAACACGAAGCAGTGCGTTGCAAGCAACCAGACCAGTTTTGGGACAATAAAGACTGTGCTTGCAAATGCAGGCAGCAGTCTGAGTGCTCGACTGGCTCCGTGTTCAACAATGACAGTTGCAAGTATGTATTTGCTTTCATACTTTCTAAGCGCAAGTGTATAGCGAACACAGTACTGTTAATCATTCTCATGACAAGGAGATCTATTACCTCGAGAACTGCTCTAGACTCAAAGTTTATGCTTGTCTGTAGCTAAAGAAACGAGATCTAGCCCATTTTCTATAAAAGACTTTCTGTCCATCTAAGGGGATGTGGTAGTCTGGTTGGAAGAGTAACGGATTAGGAACTGTGGAGGGTTGCGAATTAGAATCCAACCAAAGACCGTCGTGTATAAAGTGGGATGATGCGCATTAAATCTGTCGTAGCTTCAAATGTCCTCAAGTTGGCGTTGTGTGGAAGTATGGAAATGTGGGGTGCCAGATCAGGTGTGCCCTCGTCATTTAACTGGCTCAGAAATACAAGGTGTCCACATTTGAACGCGGGGCACGAAATTTTCTCAGTAATCAAAAAATTAAGCCGGTACATAAAGAGCATCGACCCAAACGGGTATTTCTTATGACTCCCTCTAGTGATTGTAGATAGAGTTTTTTCGTCATTTTCCCTATGAAATGCAACTACGTAGTTATTTATATACAGGGGGTATCAAAACTTCTTGTACAAACTTTCCTTTTTTTAATTTGCCTTATAAAATTCTAAAAAAGGAAACGAAGGAAGTTTTTTTTTTGTGAAAGGTTAAATTGATGTTCCTTTCAGATAGGGAACCTAGACTGGACCAGACTATCACTTTCGGAGCATCCGCTGCAAAGCTGCTCATCTCCACATCATAAAAAGAAAAAAAATTAAATAAAGGAAAATAGCATAAGGGTGGGTGAATTATAAAATATAATGTGGAACTAGGGTGCAAAAAATAACTTAAATGCTGAGGATACCATAAGCGACACCAAGCCGTAAAAGAGATTGGAGGTCACCCTCCCTTATACTGACCGCGAACGATGGTGCTTAGGTTTTTGGGCAGATAGATATGAACACAAAATTAACCTTCCAAGTAGTTTCGACGAGATATGTTGTCCATCACGATATGATAAGTTATGTTAATGTCGAGAAACCTCGTAATCAGGATGTGCTAAATTTTTGATGATGACAATATCAAGTCCTGGTCAGTTATCTCGTCATCTGACCGTGGTTCAAAATTACGAGATGTTCTCAGATTTTTCCCTTCAGGTATGATCTCGGATCGTAATCCAATCCCGTTGTGTTACTCCAGTGCGACGTTAATTAAAATACCTACCTACCTATCCAACTAAATGTAAGTGGCGGTATGTTTTTACGTAGGAACGTACTTCCTGTACTCATTCCGTACTTGATGTCAATTGGCTTTTTTTTTTCAAATACGTTTTAGCACAAATTCCAAAGAATGAATTCCAATTTAAAAAATGACAGTTGATGGGTCAACGCCAATTACACTCATGTCCAAAATTATCTTTACTTACCCAAAAGTAAGTATAGTACATGAAATACCCAATCGATGTAATCCATTTTTGCTGGGAATGTGTGAAAGACAAGCTTAATTATTATTATAGAATCAAAAATGATCAAACGGTTTCTGATTAAGGCGTTACGTCATCCGACGGTGAATTAAGAAGCGTTTTGTGCAATGTGAATATCTGAGTGAATTTCTGCAATACTGGGTTGAATTTCAGTACTTAAGGACTCAAAACGTTATGGCTCCGAAGAATGATTTGAAAGAATTTATGAAGTGGCGCATTACTGGCCATTTAAAAGCAGAGCAGACAATCATGGAAGCTGCGATATGCGTGAATATTTCAAGACAGACAGTCTCTGTGAAATAGAAGCAATTTCAGAACTCCGGAACTGTTGTAAGGAGGCCTGGATAAGGTCGTAAACCTATATTCTCAAGATCGATATATGGCAATAACTGCCCGTCGTAACAGGAAGTCAACTACTCGGTAGTTCAGAGCTTTCAGCCGCCACCGGAACTGTTGTATCGCGTCCAACTGTATTCAAAAGGTGTAATGAAAAAAGCCTTTATGCCAGAAAGTCTAGGTATGTGTTTCACAGTCTTCACAACACAAGAGGGATCGCTTAATTGGTGCAAAGAACATCAGAACTGGAGTCAACACAAATGCACACATGTTGTCTTTACTGATGAGTGGAGGATTAGTTAAACATCTGATTCTAAACGTTTTAACATCTGGAGAGAGTCAGGAACGTGAATTTTTCCTTCGAACGTTATGGAATATGGCCGTTTTTGGAGTGCAGGTGTAATGGTGTGGGGCGGAATAATGATCGATAGACTTACGCCCCTGCTCATTTTAAACAGAGGATCTGTGACCGGCCAGAGATTTCGGGGTGAGGTCTTAGAACGTCATGTATGACTTTTCAGAGGGGCATATGAATCTGAATTTTTTATTTAAGGACGATAATCCCCGTCCTTGTCGAGCAAACCTCGTTGACAAATTCCTTGAAAATGAAGCCATTGAGCGAATATCGCGGCCAGGAAAATCTCCTGATCTGAACCCAATAGAGAACTTATGGGACTACCTTGGAAAATCAGTTGCACGGATACATCTTCCTCCTAGAGATACAAATGCACTGAAGATTTCATTGCTGGATGAGTGGAACTTAATTCCCCAGATTGTGGTTAACAACATTATTGCCAGCTAGAAATCACGTTGTGATATGTGTGTACAAGTCAGGGGCGATCACATTCCATAGTAAATTCATGAGCCTTGATTTTTTTCTGAGTTATACTTTTTTTCTGAACTTTCCTTGTCACATATTATTGTCATTTTGTTTGTTTCATGCTACAGTTTTATATCATATGCATTGTTCTTAAAATGTTTCCTTGGTATTTATGTGTTATGATGTTATGTCTCATTCCACACAAATTCATAAAATTATCGTTCACAGTTTCTGAGAAATTCGTGATTCTATGCATGTAAAGATAATTCTGGACACCAGTGTAGATAAATCATCAAACATCACTAAATGGAGATGTCATTGTTTAGAATCACCGCTTAGAATCACTTGTTTAGAATTGTCTGCATCAGAAAAAAAAAGGACGGATTATAGGAGCAGATGTTGCAAAATAATTTTAGTGTTTACCTTGATCATTCTCCGCAAATTCAGTTTTGGTATCATGCGAGTTTATTTCGAAGTAAGATATCTATTTTCCGTCTGGTTGGTCTGTTTATGCTGAAAATATTTCTCACAGGGAATCTTGAAGACTATCTCGTGGAAGAGAAAGTAAAGAACCCAGCAAGGTGAAAATTGTCTTGTTTCGTGAGTGGCTGTGAAATTTCCTATAGCATCCAATAAAGATTGTCCCAGGCGGGCATCTTCTGTCGCCAATTTTTAATTGCCAAAACATTGTAGCATTCTTTTAAATTTCATTTGCTTTCCGTATGCTTCCCTCTATTCATGCTCTGCGGATGACAAATGAAATAAGAAATATCCGACTCCTTTCTTTGGCGATTCAAGGTTGGAAAGCTAGCAGCTGGCGACCAATCATTGCCCAGGACAATCCCCATTCATTAGTATAGGGAAATTCTCAACCTCTCACGAAGCCACGCGACTTTTACCTTGCTACGTTGCACGAGCTAGCAGCTCCCAGTTTGACACATTGTCTCACGAAGATGGTCTTCTTGCGTCAAGTTACTGATAGGTCAAGATTCCAAGAAAGCGCATCCTAACCCTCCACACACATACCCGCTTTTTCTCGGAGAAGCGTCTGTAAACCTTTCAAGATATCTCGTAGAGATATCGCTCCTTGTAAAACAGAACGTTCATTACAGAACAATCACATTTGCTAACCTTAGTTTACCTAACGGATCTTTGCCTTCGAGACTGATCCCAGACAATCGTCAATAGTCCTTTGTGTTGCTCCAGAGCGAGAAAAATTCAACCCCATCTACCTACTCTAGTTTCCTAAAATATTTATTTGCCCAGCTCTAAGTATTTATTTATCTAGCCTAAGCCAAAACCAAAATTCGAATCCGGTTACGGCACCGTTTTTCAAAGAATTATTCTGTTAATTAATTTTGCATTTATTCAACATCAATGTAAAGCCTGCGTAGTGGTGGTACTGCTTCAACCGGGGAATTACCGTCATGGTCTTGTGGTAATGATGATCATTGAATGAAGATCCTTTTTCCGGGTCATGTAATTGATATTTGCACAAAAATTAAAAAATGTTTGATTTTACAAGAAGTCTAGATTGAAAATTACATAAATGAAAATAAAAAAACGCATAAATGGAACTTTGGATTACACTTGACAAAATGATGAAAATTAATATAATTAATCTGAGAAAAAATCGCGTATAGTTCGCTTGTAAAAGTGTATTTTTTGCTGAATCGCAGCCGCTGCACTCTGCGTGTGCTCATTTGCCACAAGAAATATATACACCTGTACCAAAGTTCATTTCAGCCGAATAAACCACAAATTACGCAAATTTCCGTATTGGTACCAAAGGTATCATCATCTTCGTTGTGATCGCATAAAGTTTTCTCGTCAATGTCATCTTCCGTTGAAGACGAATCGGAATCGATTTTCCTTGTGCAGCTTATCTTTTTTTTTCTCTCGTTTTGATTCCATGATTCCTTTTTCTTGTGAATATTTTATTGGCCCACTTTCTTGTTTTCTCCTTTTTACTAATTTTTTTAAAAATTCTCTTTCTTGCCTTTTCCTTTCACCTTTTCGTTTTCCTCTTTTTTCACTTTTACATCTACAAGGACTGCCTTCATAGGAGTCGCTGTCAGTACTGTCGAGTATTATATCAGTGTCACGGGAGGGGGGGGATATCGCCATATAGCAGCATTGCCCCATGTCAAGTGACGGTATTACCCCATCATGACAATATGGCGGATCGGACGCTGTGGACAACAAACAAATGTTCTATCTCCTAATTATTCTACAATATACTATTCTTCAGAAAATATGCTATCCAGTAAAGATAGTTTATAATGTTACATTTTTTAGTTTAACTATGCTTAGCACGTACTTCATAGTTCACCAAAATTACATGGAAAACACTGAAAAACACGTAAGTACACTGATGAAACTTAACATGACGCTAAGCTAGCGGCGACTGCTCTGGGCAGGCATGCTTGGAGCAATTGCTGCTAGGGTGCAACACTGTCTCGGCGCGATCATATCACAACTGGAGGAAGGGGTATCGGTATTGCCCATGGTGGAGGTATTGTACCATCCTCCCCTACTCGTTGGCGGAACTAATAATTACCTATAGCGATCGGCATACATTATTTTGATACAGCATGGCGACCCTTTCCCGTGCGAGTTTAACCACCTTCGACTTCTAAATGGGGATTTGCCTTCTTCGCACAATAATCCCACTGCAGTGAGTTGGTATTTTAATCACGGGGTTTTGAACGAGTCTACTCGTTAGATTAGGGGACAGGTAAAACTTAAAACAATGCTCGTTTCCACAATTGGCGCCTACGTGTGGTTTCAAGCTCCTTGTTCATCGAGTTGTTCCGAAAGCGATTGCAGTGATTACGAATTAGAGAAAATAAGAATTATCTATGATAGTCGCTATACAAGATTTTGCTCCTGTGGCAGCCCTTACTTCTATCAAGATTTAACCCTCCAAGTGTTTTTTCTAAGAAATATCTCGTTCATCAAGATCTGACCAATTTTGCTAATGACGAGTTATCTCATCAAGATATTATCGATTTTTTTTATTATGACGTGATTACGACCTGGCCAGTTTTTATTGAGGAAGAGAGCCGACGAAGATCGTGGTGAACGAAATATCTCGTCCATCATGATCTGATCAGTTTTGAAAATGATGCGATACCTCGTCGAGATAACCGCCAAAAGGGTTAAATACCTTTCCATAAAACGATTTATCCATTGTCATCTGCCTTCTTTTCAGAGCTGCACTATAATAATTTCAAGGAGGTGGGACACCAGATGTTCCATCATCCATGAAAGGGTAATGCGGAAATGAAAATAAGTAACTTTTATTTCTTTTCCAGGTGTGAATCTTTAAACCACTCTTCGCCTGTCTTAGAACGAGTTCCTGGTCCTGCCCCCCATTTGGGTACACTTCTACGGGACGACGGAGGAGAGAACGATGCCTACAGACTTCGCTATTCAGGTGTTGACCCAGACCTACACGTAGGCCCTTTTGCATTAGCACATTACAAACAAGACGACAGGACATACGTACTTGAAAATGTTACAGTCCCACAGTGGGTGAAGAACTGAACCTTCTCTTGAAGTTCCAACACTTCTAAGAACTGCTTGTTTGTATATTGCCTGGGAATGTCAACTTCGCTATTCAGGTGTTGATCCAGACCTATATGTAGGATTTTTTTTGCATTTGCCCATTGCAAACAAGATGATAGGACATACGTTCTTGAAAATGTCTGCACCATTGTGGGAGAAGATCTGAAGTTTCAACAGTTCGAAAAACTGCTTGTTTGTATATTGCCTGGGACAGCCAACCTCGCTATTCAGGTGTTGATCCAGACCTATATGTAAGATCTTTTGCCCATTACAAGCAAGATGGCAGGACATACGTTCTTGAAAATGTTAGCCCTACTGTGGAAGAAGATCTGAACCTTCGTCTGACGTTCCAACACTTCAGCAAACTGCTTGTTTGTATATTTACTTAGGAAAGTCAAATCTAGCCCTCAGTCAATCGCTAAGAAAACTACGAACTCCTTAGATACGAGGAACCTCTTGTGCGATGCGTATTAACTGTGATAAATGCATTATGTATGATACGTCAAACAAATCAAGTGACCTATGCATATGAATATTTTATTTTCCTTACATGAGATGTTATACAAGTTATGCAGTTGGACTTAGTAACTGTACTAAGCATATGAAAAAACTTTTGAAACGGTACTGTTGTTCCTCATAATTAAAATTGATGCTGATATCGATGTCTTATTACAGTGTCTAATCTCAGATAGTACAGAGACTGTGGACATTCTAAAACGTTTTGAAAAGTAGAATCAAGACAACGGCAACTGAAACTAAAGCAAGTCTTGGTTTTAAAAAATGTTTTCAGATCACAAAATCAACTGACAGTGTGATATAAACCTAAAGTCTCCTTTACACTAAACCTACGAGAGAATGAAAGCACCTATTTTCTTGAAGGACACTATTTTTTGAAGCGTATAACAAATGTATTGAGTAGCATGTTAGTGGAAAAAAATAACATCAACCGAATGAATGCATTTTTTTCTTACTTTTTAAGATTGCATTGTTTGATGCCTTTAATCATTGTTTTTACTTAGTGCATAGCATTAGAATTTTTTATGTTATGTTGTACTTCAATTTTACATGTTTAAGTTATGTAGAAAAAATATTTTTCGTCTGAAATTGCAATAGAAAATTGATTCGACTAAAATTATAAGCTATAGCGCTTAAATTGGCCATTCATTATAATTCTAAAAAAAATTAAATTCACTCTATTATATTTAAAAGGGGGTAAAATATACAATAAAAATAGGAAAACATAATTTTTTGAATTAAATATGGTTCTAGAATAATCTCAGAAAATTGTTATGTATTAAAATTATCCAGATATATATTTTTTAACTGAATCAACAGAAAAAAATTCGGCTTAAAAATATATCTATAATAACAATGCCTGAAAACTTTATTATTAAAATATAGCGTTGTAATTTAACCAGTCAGTACTATTTCCAGAATGAAAATGAACGTTATACTTCAAAGCAACAATAAAAATAAGAAAACAGATATTGTTCTAATTATAAAAGGGTTCGAAGTATAATCTCAGAATTATTAATGTTTTTACTCATTTCTACTAACATTTTTTTCTTACGTGCTTTTTGCAATTAAATCGAAATGTTTTTTCTCTTTTGAAAAAGTAATATCTTTTGAAGCAATAAATTAAAAATAACTTTTATACTTTCAAAAACAATTTTTTTTGACTTAGAGTAACAGTAATTTCATTTTGCTTTTGATATCAGCTAATAAAAACAAATGACAAAATTGAGACCAAACTGATAAAACAAGATTTTATTTTTACATCATCATACATTTCAATTTCATACTCCAATGCAGAACAATACATTATTTTTTAAAATAAGTAGGACATTTTTGTGGTAATAATTTTAACACTTCGAGCAGAACATTACATTACATTATATGGTTTCTGTAAAATATATGCATTTAACACATTTTGCTTCTGTATCATCTTATCTTACCAGCTTTTGCATATTTATAAGCTGATTATTTAGGACAGTACATGTAAAATAAAACGAAGGAATATGTAATTTATACTATTACTACACATCTAATTATGATGAAAGATGGTTTTTATTAGTGTCCAGAACAACAGTAAAAATGTTAGTTATGAGCTTGTCGAAAACTACAATATAAAATATTTGGGGGGGGGGAACATTTTATAAAAAAATATTTAGAAATTGAACTTATTACTTTTGTCATTCTGTAAGTAATTGGTAATTTTGTAATCAACGTCGTACTAGAGCAACACAACGGGCTATTGACGACGGTCCGGGATCAATCCCTTAAGGGAAAAATCCGAGGACAACACCTCTTAATTTTGAACCACGGTCAGATGACAATGTCATTCTGTAAGATTGAAAAAAAAAAGAAATACTTCATCAATTTAAACCGAAATTTATTTTGATGTAAATAAGCATTTCGTCTCGAGCTTACGATAGTATTTGGAAAATACAGGGTATAAAGAAGTATCATGAATCTATCGGAAAAATAATGACAAGTGAAGATTCGAATTGTCAAGATGTAAAACTGAGAAATAACCTTAATCAATAAAAAATAAATTTTGCTTTCATGAAAACTTACGTATGTTATGGTATTGAACATTTATTACAACCCACACACACATGAATATTAATAATAGTTATTATAATTATAACTTAGTTGGATGGATATTTATTACCGTTATATTTGTGAAAATATAAAATGTTATCTTTATATTTTGTAAATTTACAGCAACTCAATAAACTGAGAAATAAAAATCATTAAATCAATAAGATTTCAATTTTCGTTAAAATCACAATATAAACATAGGATAACTATAACAATAATGGGATTTGTAAGTATATTATTTTATTTTTTTATCAGCGTATAATTTCTTTATGTTCCTATCAAGCAAATAAAATACATTTCATAAATCCAAAAATATATTTCGTTGTATGTATACTATATTTTTCATTCATTTTATTTTCCCGTAACCCGCAAAGAAAAGAACTGGTTTAAGACAGCAATGACAAGTAAAAAGATAAAAAAATTTATAATATACAATATTTACAAATTATATTATTGAAAATTTTTAAAACTAAATACGGGAATATCACACATTTATATACTGTATAAAAAAAGTGCGTGTGTGTGTAGATATTCTCTATACAAATCTACACCGTTTGACCAATCCAAACCAAATATTTGGTACACTTTTACCTTAGAACACCGTGGAAAACATAGGCTATTACTTTCCCGTCTTCCGTCCAATCGTGGCACTTAAAACCATGAAAATTGGCATATGATAGACCTAAAAGTGCACCTCGAAGCCCCAATTTTAAAATCTAAAGTTTGTTTTCCTGCAATAATTGAATATTTAAAAGGAAACACGTTCTACAGGGTTTGTGTATTTGAGTTAATACAGGGAAATGTTGCGGTCATATTTGAGCATCTTTAAAATATTTTTCTAATGTCTTTTTTCGAATTGCTCTATTTTAGTTCAGGAAGTCGAAATTCGACACTTTTCACATCTTTCGTTTTTCAGAATTCTGCACTTTTTCATCGGAATTTCGTTTCTGTTTGTATTTGTCTTAGTCTTTTGCATATTGCAATACATTATTCAGGAATTAAATGTATATATTTGCATCCGAAGTCAATTGTAGAAGCTATGAAAAAGTTAAGACGAAGTTAAAAAGTATTTTCCGTTGAAAAGTGATTATTCTAATTTACTCTTTTCAATCAACATTTAACCATTTCAACCCGGTTATTCAGTTAGTATGTTATATGATTCTTAAACATAAAAATATTGTTTTACATGAAAATTCGAACTTTTATTTTCTGTGTTAACCTGATTTAAGGGGATTATCTATTTTTTGGCAAAAAGAACCAATTTTGTATTTTTTCGCGTAATTTTATTTTTAGGATCTGAACCCTCCGAGTGGTTTTATTGAAATATCTCATCCATCAAAGATCTGACCAATTTTGCTTATGATGAGATATCTCATCATCAAGATAATGCCGATGACAAGATCAAGATCCTGTCAGTTCTTTTTTCTAATGACGACATATCTCGTCTCTCAAGATCTGATCAATTTAATTAAAGACGAGACTCCTCATCGAGACAACAACTAGGAGAGTCAAGAACATGTAAGCCAAATTTCAAGTCTCTGGTGCAACACAACGTGCTATTGGTGACGGTCCGGGATCAATCCCGAAATGAAAGAACCAAGGACAATGCTTCGTAATTTTGAACCAAGGCCAAATGACGAGAACAACACCTGAATTGGCACTCCACTCTCCAAACCACAAATCGTAGACATGAGGACATTTGAGGCCGTGCACCAGCGCCCGTATATACGACGGTTTCGTGCTGGACCTAGTTTTGAACTCGCAACTTTCGACTGCTAGTCCTCTGCTTTTCCAACTGGGTTGCCGAAGCCCTTTGATACAACAGAAAAGCGATATGCTACGTTTTTATTTTTTTATAGTAAAAAAAACTCGGTCCATTCTTGACCTACATTGATAATTTGGATCTGACACCGTCAGTTTCCTCAAATATTTTTCAAAACTTCTGTGGTTCGTTAAACGATACCTACAAGTGTATTAAGTTAAACGCCGTTCAATTTATTTCGTTTGAGGTACTTGTCCTAAGTTTTGCTGAGGTAATTGGGCTTGAGAAAATCCCAACCTTTTTACAGAACGGCGTTTAACTTAACAATATAAATTCATTTATTATAAAAACGATCGGGTGATTTAAGTACAGAAATGAAAGTTCTGCAACTATCCGATCATTTTATTTTAGTAAACAATAGTAAATTAATTTACAGTGGTTCAGTAAAAAGGTCTTAGTGTGTTTATGATGTTTAATTTTTCATGCGTAGATATTGTTTGCCGTGTGTTTCACTTTTGTTCAATGTATTTGGGGAAGTATATGAGAAATCTTTACCGTACCGCAGCTCATACGCAGAAAATACCATTTTGTGTTGTCCGGGTCAGGCTGATCCACCAACACCACTTCAATCAAAAAATATTCTTTAAATTGAAGGATATTAAAAGATTTAACGACATGAGTCAATTTATGAATAATATTATACATAAACAATTTATAAATAAAAGAAGGTTTGGCTCACATCTTGAACAAAATTGCATTTTTAAAGGCTGCAAGCCTTTCAATGGGGATGCAATGGGGAGCCTTTCAATGGGATGCAAGGCTGCAAGCAACATCACGCCCGTTTCTTATATATCCTCTTATGGAACTAATTTTAGGATTACAAAGAAACTTAAACTATCAAAAGTCAGACCAAATATTAAGATATGGTTCTATCAATACGAAACGAAACAAAAAATTAAGAATATTTAAAAGGAACTTGAAACAATGACAAATAAACCAAGAAACTAGTTAAAAACAGCACAAAAATACAAAATTCAAGAATTCTGTTTTTTTTTTTAAATTTCAATTTGTTATATTAACTCCTTAAATCTCTCCGGGGCAATGGCACCCCCAATTGGGCCATATATGGCCCGCACGACAACAACAACAAAAACTCCTTAAATTATAAATACAAAAACAAAAAGTAATGTTCTCATAAATTATAAACCTTTATACATAAGACATATTTTCATTGTAATCAATTTTTTCTAAATTCCTCTACAATCATTTTACGGAGGACGAAATATACTCATGTTGAAAAGGTAAGCATAGTTGTTTAGAAATATTTCAGAAAATCTAGCTTTGGAATGGAAGAAAACGCGGTATGCGGGTGTAATAGGGTTACAGAAGGAAACAATACTAAACAAGGATAATAATGACTTTTGTTATCCAAAGAAAAAGATTCACCAATACGAGTGTCAACTTTAGTAAAACAGAATGATTAAAACAATGTGAAGTTTAATACGACGTGTGGGTGCCTTTGGTAGTCACGCATATATATATGCTGCAGAACGATTTCCCATACTTTGCATGAGTTGTGTGCTCAAAGAGTTCCAAGGCTCACGGAGAGCAACTTTCACAATTCCGGAACGGAGGTTGGTTGGTGGCGGTATGCTATTTTTAAATAATGTCGTACTAGAGCAACAGAACGGGCTATTGGTTATTGTCGAATATTTGCAATGTCTCCGGAGCATATGCCACATATGCTCTATAGCAGGGGTAGCTAACCTTTTACATACCATTTGACAATTTTTTTTCTCAAACGAGTTCAGATGCGCCATACAACTCAAGCACCTTTTCACATTCTTAGGTTCATGATCCTGGAATACTTTGCAAATTTTCTTAGTTCTGGGAAAGGTTCACATGGTAATGAACGCCAGTAATTAATCATGTCAGAAGCATTTTAATCTGAAAAAAGCTCATCAAATTTCATTTTCAAAAAGGAATTTGTTTTTATATCAATAAGTTCCATTTGTATGTTAATAGGCATCTTCATAACGTTTTGTGCACTAAGTGAAAATTTGTTTATAAATGCAAGCATGCAACTTTCTTTAACCAAATCATGAAAATGACTTTCAAATGGCCCTTGTAATAACTTGATTTTTTAAAATATATTTGGTCAAATTGCTATTATCCGCAGCCCATTCACTCTGCTCTTTCAGGTGTGGAAATTGACTCAAATCCTGATTTTCTAACTGAGACTTAATCTAATTTTAAATGAATTGATGCTATTTACTAAAAGCTAGGAAATAATTTATTCTTGCCTTGTTAGTATCGAATTTAGTTCATTGATTTGACTAGTAACATCAACTAAAAAAAAAATGCCAAATCAATTAGCCAATTATAGGGTTCTTTCATCAGGTAGTTCATTTCCCTGTTCTAAAAAATTGCAAACAGCATTTTTAGATTTCCAAAATCACCTCACAATGAAGGACACATATAACAATTCACAATATTCACTGAATTCTCGTCTGTTTACTGCTCTTGCTCTAATGTTATTCACATTTCACAACAGGTAACATAACATGCTGCAAATTAAAAAAAATTCCACACGGTGCCTCTTGACGTATAATGCAGTAATATTTTAGTACAGGACAATTTAAAATATTTCAAGAGCAAAGTTGTAGTGCCATTGACTTTACCTATTATTGACGGCGTTCCGTCAGTACACACACAGATGAGTTTACTATAATCTAATTTTAGATTTCCCAGGCATGACTACTTTTTAAAATGTGCTTGATCCTCTTGTTTCACCATGCAATGAATCCAGACTGGCAAGTTCTTTAAAAACATTAAAATTGTCATCAATTCCTTTTTATAAAAATGCTTAAAGCTAATGCTACTGTTCATTGATTCGTCCAAAACTAGAGAAAAGAAAGTACAAGAATGAACAAGATCTTCCCGTTGCTGAGATACAATATGAAAGTTCCTCGATACATCTCGTGACTGTCTGCCTTAATATAGCAATTTCATCTGCTTTTCTTTCAATACCTTTATTACCAAGATAACGTGTAAATATTAAGACAAAAAGCCTAACAATTTCTTTTCTTCGTTAGAAAAAGGTTTCTTTTGTTTCTCCAATGCTAAAGCAATTTCATAGGACGCTTCTGTCATCGCCAAATCTTCACACTTTAGCAAAAGTATTTTGTCTACTGATTTCTTAGTCACGTGTTCTTTTCGTAACTCAGACCCAAGAACGAGCTTCATTTTCCATTCTATGTTAGTCTGAAGCTGTGTTTTACAGTATCTGTTAAAATGACGTTGTCTATTATGTGAAAAAGTACTTTCACAAACAATGCAAAACAGTTTTCATGATGGACTTGCTATAAATAACAACTTATTTCCCGACTGTTCATTAAATTCCCGCTCACTATCACTTTCTGCGCTTCTTTGTACTGTGATGGATAACAGGAATGTAAAAAAGTATAGAAAAGTACAAAACTCTAAATGTTGAAAAAGAACAAACAGATCACAAGTACGTACGTCGTATCACACAGAATATCAATTATAAACTGTCGAAACATTGCGACGAACTGGTGAGTAAGAAGGTTGTATGCATTGAACTCACGCTACTCTGATATTGAAATTATGAAAATGGATTTAGTTATGGCGCCTACTTCAAAAAAATAAGTAGGCCCAAGGAAGCAATGCCCCACTTGTATTCATCCAATGCGCCACAGGTTGGTCACTCCTGCTCTATAGGATTTATATCAGGAGAGTTGGCCGGCCACTGCATATTTTCACTCTGAAGGAAGGCGTCGCCAGGGCTACACGACGGGAAGCGCGTAATCATCCATGAATGAAACCAATGAATTGCATTTTGTTTGCCTGTTTCGACAGCACCTCGAAGCAGGCAAACGGTAGGCTCAAGGACTTCGTCTCTATCTGACTGGTAACATATCCGTGTCAAAGATGTGGAGGTCTGTGCGGAATCCAGTACAATACCTGCACAGACCATAACTCCCTCTATGTCTCTGATGTCAGGGACACCATGTTACTGTGCCAGATTCCGGTGTCTCGAGATTGAGTCGCCGGGACACCGAGTGTCTCGTGTGAAAGCAGCCTAACATCTCCAGTGGTTTGAAACCTCTGCCACAATATGGAGATCGTACACTGAGGCACATTCAGAATTCGAGACGCTTCGGTTTGGGATCGACCGGATTTAAGCGTTAAAATAATTCGCCCCTTCACAAACATGTCCAGTTGCCATCTTTCGTCCTTGATTGTTAACAACGCTCCGAACCACAGCAATTGTGAAATTTCTGTCTAAACTGGCCATGCCACTCGAGGGGGTTTAAAACTCATTCCAACGTGCGCCGGTAGTTTGCGTATGTCGACTGAACTGTTTTGCATATGCACAGTGTGTTACCTTCGTTCCACGATTCTCCACAAGTGATTTTAGAACCATTGAATCCATATTTACACCGATTTTTTTTTTTTTTTTTTTGCATTTTACGAATTATGCTAAATTTTTGGACATGAGTGCACTTATAAATTCATAATGTCGCGCAATCAATTCAAAGGCAGGTATCTTAATTAACGTCGCACTGGGGAACAACACAACAGGCTATTGATCAATTCAAAGAAGGGTGAATTTTAAGGCGAAGTCTAAAATCTAGCAGAAAATAAGCAATTATTTATACTTTGACTGTCGCTAACGCCATATTAAGTGTAAAAATGAATTCATTTAGTGCAACGGATGTTGTTCTTTGCACAGCATAGCATAATCTCTAAAACAGGAAATAACTATGTAATTAATTAACCTCTGGCATAAAAACAAAGGCATGCGTAGTCCGGCCTCGGCGAGCTGGCAGTCAAATCACATGGTTTTGGACGAGTCTATTTTATTGAATTAGGTGATGGCTTGGAGCTACGGCGCTTCTAACGGCTTTAGAGCGTATTCTGGTTCTAAGTTTATAGTTCGGGTCTAGAGAGCGATAGCAGTGATAACGAGTTAGCGGGAAAAAACGACCCAGGGTGTTCGCCACTCCTACTTTTTTCAGCCCTATCCCAAACGATCTTTCGCGCCTATCGGACCCAAGGTCGACTATCTTCTCGTTGGAGTAACACGTGAAGAGTATACGATGTCTGTTCGAAAAGTATCAGACAAATATTGGGTCATCCGGAAAGTTCTGCGCGTTTTTTAAGATAAATACCAACGAAGCAGTACCAAAACATAAAATTTTTTTATTGAATCACATAAGTCCCATTTTGTTCTATGACTTTTTGCCATCTTTCTGTCAGCTGGAAAATTCCTTTAAAAAAATCAGGCTTATTTGTAAAGAAGTTATCGAGGTGTTGTTTGACAGTCTCCAAAGAATTGGAACTCCAGGCCGTTCAAAGAATTTTGAAGTGACCTGAAGAGGTGGAAATCTGAGGGGGCAAGGTCTGGTGAATATGGGTGACACAAAAGATCGCAGCCGTACTCAATAAGTCTTTGTCTGACATTCAGCGAAATGTGGGGCTGAGCTGGAAGACAACACCTTGACGATTGGTCAGTTCTGGCCTCTTTGCTTCGATTTCTACTTTTAATATTGCCATTTGAGAACAGTATTTTTCCGAATTTATTGTCTGATTTTGTGGCAACAATTCATAATAAACAATTCCTTTGTAGTCCCACCATACAGAAAACATTACTTTTTTGGGATGCAGTCTCCCTCTCGATGTTAAGCGGGCATCATCTTTGAGGCTGAAATTTCCACGCTTAAATTTAACAAACCACCTTCGAACTGTGGCCTCAGAAACAGCACTATGTCCATATACAGCACACATTTCACGAGCAGTCTGACTAGAATTTTTTCCTTTCTTAAAATAAAAGAGCATAATATGACGAAAATGAATTTTCTGGTTCTCCATTCTTGGCACTGCAGTGTAACAAAAATTATGCCACAACGCGTGCTAAAATTATGCAGTGTAAGCAGAAAAGACCGAATTGAAACATCTGCTTCAATCGAGATCACTCCTTATCAGCAGCAGCAAAACAATAATAACAAAGCAAGCTTCGATTTGATTCAATCTAGGATCCTATCGCACACATGATTTTTCCTAGATTGCGCACCCCTGAAGTGGCTCTGCAAGTAAGTCGATATACTTACACATTATTGACGTACAAGTGAAATGCAGTAAATCAAAATACAGTTCTGAGAAAACAAAGGGTAAAAATTCCACTCACTATACATTAAGCGTGTATCTCAAAAAATTTAACCTTCATGCGAAAGAGTAAGACTTTACCGGCTTACAGTTTGTTAAAGATAACCACATTCAGCTCCAGAAAAGTTAAATATATCAAGGCATGCTGAGATGGGCCAAAGTTGATCTTGTAAGCAATTTTAAGAAAAACTGGGAGTGATTCATCACGAATAAGCTCTTTAAGGACCAACACAAATATCAAACTGGAAAATATTCTAGGGTCTTCATGATAAAAGATATAGCAGTCCCGAAACAATCTGAGGATCTTGTTAACACATTTTAGAAAAACTGGGAGTGGTATAACATGAGTGCGTTTCTTAGGGACAAAAGGTCACCAAGGTATGTTACCTGACTGAATCATCTGTGACAGGGGTGGCACTAGTATGGATTGCGAGACGCATGTGGCTCTCTCATGCAAATGGTGCGGCTCTTATACAAATAAAATGTATGAATGAAATATAGTAAACTAAAACTGATCAATGTCCAAAAGTAATAATTTTCTCTCATTTCTTTTGTTACAAAGTTTCTCAGAAACATAAAAATGTTATTAAACAAATGTTGTTCCGATTCTATCAAACTATTTTGTAAAGAAAATCTTTAAAAATTAGATTTGCTTGTGGATGCCTTCTGAATATTGTTAATCTCGGCAGTAAACTAACGAAAGTTTGGTTAATGACTTGTTAGGGCAGTTCGTACAAGCTCAGTTAAATGCTTATCAGTTAAAACAGGCCGATGCTTATTTAAAAATAAATTTAAGTGTTGAATACAAAGAGTCACAATAAGAAGTACTGAAGATTGAGATAAGTCTCAGAGCACTCTGGTTTGGGGATATTTTTGTTCCAAAGTCTGCTTCCAAAACTCAATAGTTGAACGATTTTGTTTTAGCTGTTTCAATTCTTCATCTTTTTAAAGATTCCAATAGCTCCAACTGGGGGAAGGGGATCTGTGGGTAAACTTTAAAAAATTGAACTAATTTTCAGTTTCTCTTGCTAGAAGGTAGGATGCAATGTACCCTAGCATCAAAATTTTTATACTTATTTTTAATTAAAAAGCATTTAGGAGCCTAATTAAAAAAAGTGAAGAAAAAATTAGTAAAATTAAGATTTCCACGGACTAACCATAGGAGGGATATTGGTTTAACAAAGCTGGAAGATATAATTATACACCTTAATAATTATTCACTCAAATGAATGTATTAAAATATTTTGAAGAATTTTTCCATCACTGCAAAGCTTAGGTGTTGTTCTAGTCATCTGACAGTGATTCCAAATTATGGAGCATTATCCTTGGATCTTTGCCTATGGAAGTGATCACAGACCATCGCCAATAGTATTTCTGTAATGCGACGTTAATCAACTTCTTACCTTCCATCACTGCAGCACTTTGTGTAACATAAACATTCTATTAGGATTTCTCATTCATACCATAGTTGTTATCAAATACAAATGAAACCCTTTTTTGTAACTACATAAGAGACTCATAGACATGTATGAGCTAAAGTGAGAACATATGGAATTTTTTGTAATAATCTGTGAATAAAATGTTAAGTGAAGAGACTAAAATAAAATATTTTCCATTTTATTGGTTACAAAAACGGTTTTATTGATAGCATTTATTTTATGAGTTTATACAGTGACGGCTGGGCAGAAATAGTGTGGTATACTTAAGAGTGGCTAGTAAAATAGAAATGAGATATCAAAAGTAGAAAGAAAACAAAAGTAATCCAGGTTTAAATGTCCTTTGACATTGCCTCCAATACTTTAAGCAAGTGCTCAGCTTTTGATACTTCGAATATGGAAGATAATTTGGAGTCTGATGAACTAGTACCATGAGCAGCAGTGGAAGAACGAATATCCTCTGAGTCATCTATTTCCATTTCATCAAATGTTTGTTCTGATACTTCAGATGACAATACATCTTTCAAAAGCTGGACAAATTTCTGCAATGCAATACAAACAGTAAAAGAATTATCTCTCTGATATTCAATTTTCACACTTCAGTTGAGAACAATATATGTAAACTCAAGTATTTATCAATTCAATCATGCAAATTTCATTCAAAGTTTTAGAATATAAATGTTGCTTTTGATATTTAGATATTGATGTCTTGCAGAAATTGCATAAGCGAAATAAATTTAAGTATGGTTGTATATTGCTTCAACATAATATTGAAGAATTTAAGGCAATAAAGAAAATGACATGTATAATAAAGCGATATGTTTAGCAATAAAAACAGCTGGGTTTTAAACAGGTATGATCCTGGAACATTTTGTGCAGCATTGAACCAATTATGCAATGCCAGATTTCTTCAAAATAATTTTATACGAGAATGTCTATTAAATTTTTCTTAGATTATTAAATTTCAATACAGAAACACCTGCTATACAAGGTCAGATACTAAAAACTTTTTTTCTCTATTCAACATCAATTTTATCTTAGTAAAAATGCTATTTTTATTTTTAATTATTTAAAATAATTGTTTTTCAGTACCTAAAATGTTTCAAATTTAGCTAAAACATTGAAGCAGCAACATTTAATTAGACGAAAACTTGACATTACAACATAAAGAGAGTTAACTTTTGAATAAGTTTGGTGGAGCAACAATTTTATAAAAGCATCAAACTAATCTACATTTAACTAAAAAATAATGAAAGTTATAAAATTTAGGACATACATCTCCATCAGGAACTTTTGAAAAAGTACTGTAAATATCATCAAAGTTAATATGTGACTCCTCCAGTTCTTTTAACTTTATTGTAGCATCCTGAAAGGATTTTAACAGTTCATTACAAATCTCAATAGTTTCACGAAAAAATAATTATAACAAACTAGAAATTAAGATTTTACACTATTTAACAAGGGTTAGAAAGAGCTGAAACAAAAAAAAAAAAAAAAAAAAACAGATTAATATATGATAATCCATTGAACCTTAGTAACACAAAATGTGGTTCAAAGTACTCTATTTTCCCATGGATATAAGACTAATTTGTCACTCATGGTAGATCCTCTGGGAAACTTCTTGGGTTAGGGTTCCAGGGGTTATAACAGGTTTTAAGGTATAAAAAAGTGACTAATAAAACAAAATTAGTGACGAATAACAATTATGCCAAATACACTCTATAACAAAAAAATCAATGCACCAAGAAGGAGTTGTTTGATTGCGATAAAAATTGGTGGATGTGACTAACATACATTAAAATTTCAGAACATTTGAATGATTTATTTAAGAGCTTGACCATTACAACAGGAGTTAATAAGGCATTGGTCCACCTCTAGCCTGGATGCAAGCTGTTACCCAACATGGCAGACTGAAAAAGTTCCCGGACAGTGTCTTGCGGAATTTCTTGCCAAATTGTCTCCAATTCAGGCATGAGAATGCAAAATTTCAAAAAAGAGGAAAACCAAAATATGAAATTAAATACACGCGAGTCAGGTCTGTATGCACAGGATTTCGCAACAGTAAAAATTAAAATTAACAACTCGCGAAAAACTTTAATTGTGTATAACAATTTGGCCATCCAACATGTAAGGCTCCTGTACTATTGGGAAAGTCTAGGCACAATGGGCAAAGCTTTATGAACACATAGTCATCTGTTTTTTTCTAAATCGATGGCAGATGTTGCTGTCTGGATTGCATTGTCTCCAAGACCATCAACTATGCTTCTCGCATCTCGCTTGTACATTCACTGACTTTGAGTCAAAAGGATCCAATTCACTATCAAAATATTCAAGATGATCAAAATTGTCATGAAATCGTTTAAACAAGGTTATATCTGATGACTTGGAAGCCTCGATCTTTAAGTCATCAAACACGTGGGATAAAAAGACTTCTCCAACATGATGGCGGCAAGCTGACCAAAGAAGCGCACGTCCCAATTTCTTTAGCACACTGACACAGGCAGCAGTAACATGACCTGTGTTGGAAGAAGTTGAGTCAAATGTCATGTTCACAATTGTATGTGTGCATTGCAAAGAAGTGAGCTGCTCATATATTAAATCAGCAATGATTGGGCCACATTTACGATCAGTTCCTTGGGAATATACTGGCATATCAAGAATCTTTTGCTGGTGAACGTTTCCAACGATAATGGTGAGACGTTCTTCAGTTTTGTACTTATTGGACAGTGATGTTGAAAGTTTTGAATCCAAATGCAGTTGTATATTTAGGAAAGCAACACTGTTCCTTGCAGGTAGTTGAAATCTTCATTGCAACTTGCCTTCTTGATCTATCTGCTGTTGCATAAGATGCTACAACAGTAGATGTCTCTACTCCTAGCTATGTAATTAATGCTTTTGTATGTATTGCTTGTTGTGCTGGGCTCATGTTTAAATGTGTTGCTAGTGAAACAAGATTAGCTTTCATCATAATGTCGTGTGGAATGAATAATGTCAGACCTGTTCTTTTATTTTGATGACGACTTTGAGTACTTGTTGATTGTCCTTCAAAAGGGAAATTTTCCACATCATTTGTATCACTTTGTTCATCACAATCATCATCGATAGAGCTGAGAATATCATGTAATATTAAGTTGGAACTAATTTCTCTATTCACTTTTTCCCTTCTTATTTGTTGTAGCTGTCTAAATGATGTCATGTGATCTAAATATTGCCAAACGGTCACTTTGCATTGACTGAAGGAAGGCAAGATCTTCTTTGTTCTGTATTTGCTTTTCTACATTTACAGACCATTAAGAAAATGTTAATGCTAGTTTATATTCCATCTGTTTTAACTTGTCTATCGTATTTGGTGCAGATCTTCGATTAAGGGGTATCCCTCTTAATTTTGAGCTGTCATCAAGAAGTTTTATAAGTTTTTCACAAACTTTTTGTTCACTGATTATTGGAATATTTGCTTTATCATGAAACAGCTTTGCTTGGGAAAGGACTAGTTTTGCAGACTTCCATTTAGTTCTATTTCTTGGACACCTTCAATATGATACATCATACACCTCAAAACTTGCAAATTAGTTGGAAGTTAGGAGCCATTTATTTTTGAATCATCACAATTATCATACTTAAGACCAAAAATATTTGAAGTCAGTCTGGTTTCCATAGGGAAATCAGAACAAAAAGTTCAGTTAAAGTTAAGCCACAGTGTACACTGTCCAAATCAGAATCAAACTAGCAATAAACAAAAGTTGAAAATCAGTTCATAATGAAAACCACAAGTTGAAATAAACAGGAAATGTATTGTTAACAAAGTTAAAGCTGCAGTCACTAGTCAAGTCAGTGTTACCACATGGTTCTGGCAACAACTTTATCTTGGTTGTAATTGATGATGATGCTGATACGGAAAATATAAAATTTCAAAGTTGTTGTGGACCCCCTAAAACTGTTTGAAAAAACAAAAAGAATTGGTATGGTAACTTTTTAAGGGTAATGGAACATTTTGAGATTGGGGACAAACTGATTTGTTTCTAGAGGGGCGTTTGATGCACCCTAATATATGTGTGCGTGTGTTTACCCCACACACCATATATGCTCAAGTAGAGATTCAAAATTAGCTTTTAAGAAAAATTTCAGCATAAATAGAAATAAAGGAGCATTTGATTCCTCTAAGTAATGATGACGGCATATATGACCTAGATTGCCACAGAAGTTCGCAACAAAAAAGGATGCAAACGGATTGATTGTAACATCAAGAAACAAGAATTGGTTTTTGGAATTCAACTTAAAATGTGCAAAATCATTTGTTTAAATTATACTGAATTTCAATTTCGCTAAAAAAAAATAATTTGGAATCGAAAGTCATCTTTAAGACACAAATGACTTTCAGAAATTCCTCATTAATTTGGCGCTGAGCGATAACATCGCGATGTCACGATGACCGCGAGATCTGCGCTAGCTAAGGGATGCCTGTGTAAGATCGGGAAAAATCGCGATGTCACGATGACCGCGAGATCTGCGCTAGCTAAAGGATGGCTGAGTAAGATCGGAAAAAATCGCGATGACCGTGAGATCTGAGCTAGCTAAGGGATGCCTGTGTGAGATCGGAAAAATTTGCGATGTCACAATGACCGCGAGATTTGCGATAGCTAAGGGATGCCTGTGTAAGATCGGAAAAAATCGCGATGTCACGATGCATCGCAATTGTGAAACCGATGTGGTTATCGTCCTCACACCGTCTTTCGCGATATATCGTTACATCGCTAGGCCTAGCAACTAGTACATTGGCTAGAAACACTAATGACGTCATGTTCTTAAAAACGACCAAAATCACGTTAGAAAAACGCGGAAAATTACTAAAAAGCGGAAAAACATGAAAAAATCCTAAAAAAGCGGAAATCCGCGGAAGATTCTCATGCCTGCCAACTGTTTGGCTAAATGTTCTACATTCCGGGATGGTTGGAATCACCTTCCCATAACGTCCCAAATGTGCTCTTTGGGAGAAGAGAAGTGTTGGGAAAGCTTGAAGGCAGTTCATAGCAACACATGTCGTGTGCGGCAGGGCATTATCTTGTTGAAAAGTAAGTCCAGGGTGTCGCAAAAGGAACAAGTAACACATCCGATTATAGAATGTCGTCTACGAACCGCTGTGCTGTAAGGGTGCTAGAAATGACTATCAAAGGGGCCTGGCAATCAAAGAAGATGGCAACCCAAACCACAATGCCCTGTTGTGGACATGTCTGGCATGCGATAATAAGGACAGGATCCCCACGCTGCCTCGGACGTCTCCAGACCTATATAAAATGTCTTTAAGTGTTCGCTTTTAAGTTTACCTTGTCGATCTGACCAATATCTCACACCAGTTAACAATTCACTCTTTTACACCAAATTCCATAATGTTCAAAGACCATCAAGGGTTCCCGAGTTTCGAAAAAAATATTCAAGGTTTTTCGTAGACTGATCCAACCCTGCCTCAGGTCATCATCATTGGGTGCAAATGAAAATAACGAAAGAAATTGCTGTCAAAATTTAAAAATCTCCTTATTTTGCCTTTTTTATGAAGAAAAAATACATGAACATAAAAAAATTCCAATTTTTCAAATTTAATTGACATTTGACTTTTTTTTAGAGGAAAAAATTAATTTTTTTAATTGCGCATTCAAAATTGTTCTTGTTCAAGTAGAATTTAAGAGCTTAAACACCTGAAAAAGTGACATGTTATAAACCCTGCAGTTAAGCACACAAGATGTATAGTTTGGATTTCTGAGTTATTCAGTAATGTCACCAGTTAGCCACAAGTGCTACTTCTACATTTTAAAATAGGCTTAATGTATTTTTCTAACAGTATCAGAGAAAGAGATAAGAACATTAAGATACATAAAGAAAATGTAGAAAAAAATCCTATTAAATACTTCATTCTATGTTTTTGCATCACCATTAATATCTCTTGAAATAAAAAAGAGCTACAATGAATATTAATATTTTATTTTTTTAAGTAAAAGATGGTCAATCCTTCTAGATCCTGAAGTTTTGAACCAAAATATTACACCAATAAATTTTTAATAGAAAAATAAAAGGTTTAATTCTCCAAGATCTTAGCATGTGCCTTGAAATGATTTATAAAATTTTTGTTGTTTCATTTCATTTTCAGAAGGCTCTTCGTGAGTTAAAGCAAATGTCAGTAATGACATAAGTAAATACATTTTAATTTTTATTCATTTTTCATGGAGAATTTTTGCTTTATTGCAGTAGATAGGTTACCAAGCTATACAAATTCAATGGTATTAAGACCAATTTTTAGGTGTACATAGTGTAGCAGGGAATTGAAAGACAGCAATTTCCATCTACCAAAAGTATTTTATAGTTGAAAACTGTTTCATTGTATTTAAAGTTAATTTTTGAAGTGGTGAGTAAACTCCCCAGTGACATTAAAAGTTAAATGTAGTCACAAGTGTAGACATAATTTCAATCCCCAAATGGTAGTGTATGCGTTAAATTTCTATACCAGAAGGAATTTCTTTTCACTTGATAAAAATTACAATGTGTTGCACAGTCGCCTTTCTCATGCATGGATTAAAAGATAATGATCATTTGAAAAGAAGTTTGTGTCCTTAGGACCTATGCTGTCTCTAAAGTGAGTCTGCAAATTTTCATTAAGTATGCATTTTACCTACAGAATGAAATGAAAAAGAAGGTATCCATAACATGAAATAATGAATATATTCAAAACAAAAATAATTAAGGTAAACAATATTTTCTATCACAGATTTTTTCCAATTCAAGAAATTGAGAAATTTGAATCCTTATGTCATTTAACATTCATTATTTCAGTAACAATAAAACTATTAATGTGCCGAGCTATATATAGACAAAAGAGTATAAAAAAGAGAATATTGTAATAAATAAAAATATTTCAATGAAAAACATCTCACCTCAAGAACTTTTGGGGGTAGTTCTGCTAATTTTGCTACATGAATTCCAAAGCTCTCACTACATACTCCTATTTATAAAATAGATAATCCATGAGACTTAGAAAGCAAACATGTCACAAAATTATTTAAATTAAAGCAATTGAATGTCTTAAGTTTCAGGTGCTGTATTCCCTAAAATGTTATAATATGTAATTAATAACATATAGAAATAGAGAGAAATTGAAAAAATATTGTGCAAGTTGTTTTCAATTGCAAATGATTATGCATAAGAGCCACGGACAATTTTATGTGGCAATTTTCAAAGTCTGACGATTAGGGGACAAAAATAAAAATCGTCCAAAAGGAAAACCACGAAAATTAATTCTAAAGTCTGATAAATTTTATACAAAAATGTCGTATATTAGAAAGTTTGTAATAAGCAAGTCATGCAGTTGATACTAGTTGACTGATAATGGTGAATAAAGGTTTATCACACTTTATAAAGTCTAATCATGGACTGTCAGGTTTTAAAAAATATATAAATGAGGTTTGACCAAAATAAACAAATTTTGTTATGCGCCCATAGTATGACGGGCTTTTATCACAGTTAGTTATAATCCCTTCTGCAAAATACTGACATTTGACTCAATTCTATGTATTGGAAACTTAGATCAGAATCGTAATGTCTCCATAAAATTGTTGAGATAGCAGAGTGCAACCATTAACCTACTTTATCAAATAAAGAAAAACAATCCAAATGTTTTGATTTCTAGAAATAAAGATTTGTACATAAGCAGAATTTTAACGATATGTCTAACAACGAAAAGGCATAAGTTCAAAGATAGTTTTGAAATAAAAGAGGCTCACAAATTTAATCTTGACAAATCACTTTGCATCTTTTGTCCATAAACAAAACATATATTTTTATTACTAAATAAAAAACAACTAATTTTTTATTTTAGTATTTAACGGTTTCTTTTGTAAGCAACAACCTAGTTATTGTAATTCACTCTTACATATTTTCAAACAGGACAGAACAAAGGCTATCTTTCACTAACTCATTTCGTGATAAAACAATCTTTTTTGTACTAACTCAATATATTTTAATAGTTTTACTGTTAAAACAAAAAGACAATTATCCATAAAAACATGTTACATGCAAACTTTTTGAAAAGAAAACATGAAATAAGATTAGCAATTTTTGAAGAAATATCTCGTTGGAAAGGTGGCTAGTCAACATGTGTTTATATACACTTTTATTTTCAAAGCAAGTATATTTGATTACTAATTAAAATAAACTAGATTTTTTTTCAAATGATCTGGCATTTTATTTAATAGCTACAAGGGACATTTCTTTTGTTGAATTAAAACGGATTCAGTAAATGCACTGCAAATAATTATTGAAAGTCAAATGTTTAAGATATAAAGATTCGTTTAATGGGTCTACAATTTGTAAAGGATGAACATTTCTCATATTTATATTTAAGTCAGCCTATATAATTCAAACAATAAGTGGTACATACAACAGGCATGAGAGTGGGAAAAGGACAAAAAGTCTGAAAATACGCGTAAACTCAAATTTTGCAAATAAGAAAAGGGGCTTGAAACCAAATTTCGCACAAAAAGAAAATATATCTTGGCAATTCTGAAAATAGTATAAAATCAGTTGCATAAAGTTGAAATGCTATTTTTATACCTATTTTTGAACATTTCAAAAAAAAAATGCGATTTTTTTAACAGTTGCAATTTTTCCAAAACCTTGATACAAAAATGATATTAACAGGAAATAAAAACGCTATGTTATACAAAAGAATAAATCAAATAAATACTAATTTTATTAAATAGCATAAATGTTATGAAAAAAATAAGTAGACACTCAAAATAAAAATTAGCATAATAACAGCTTTTCATCAATATTATCTAAATAAATCGTTTGAAATATACTTAATTTAAAACAAATCAAAACCTGTTTTGGTAAAGCCTGTCTACGTTTATAGCGATGAGAACGGTATCGGCGCTTTTTTTGGCGCACTTCTAGAAGCGAGTAATGACAGGTTAAGGTAACCCATTTGTATTACAGATTTTAAGACAAACTGGACTAGTGGAAAGTTCATAACTTTCATTTTGAATATTATAGAAAGTTCTTTCAAAATCCGTTAAACTGTCATTTGATTTCATTGGCTCATTTGAAATCATTCTTTCCTTTGCGATTTAAGAAGTGCGCCAAAAAAAAAAGCGCCAAGGCCGTTGCCATTGCTATAAACAGACTGAAGCTGCACCCCTGTTTTAAATAAAATATAATTTAAATCAGTTTAAATTAACCTATTTTCGAATATAAAATGACTTTTTTCAAAATCTCAAACCAATTTCAATCGGCTTATATTTTCCCGTAAATATTCTTAAATTAATAACCCATATTATCCAAGAAATAATTTCACTTATTAAAACAATCATAAATATTGCCCTTAAAAAAAGCATCATTTTGAAAATTTCCGTTGCAAAAAATAGCTGCAGTCTACGTTTAAAGCGATGTCCACCGCCTTGGCGCACTTCTAAAGTCGCCAAAGAAGTTTTAACGGATTTTGAAAGTACTTCCTAGAATATTCAAAAATAAATTTTAAACTTTCCGCTTGGCGAGATTTTTATAAAAGACGACTTCCTTGGCGCATTTCTAAAGTCGCCAAAGAAGTTTTAACAGATTTCGAAAGTACTTGCTAGAATATTCAAAGAGAAACTTTAAACTTTCCGCTTGCCGAGGTTGCCAAAAAAGACGAAATAACTTTATCGGTTAAATAACCGAGCATCTTATTTTCTAGTTGAAAGAAAAACCGCCCATTAAAAGCTGATAAACTTAAAATATTTCATTTATACCTTTTCCGCCGCAAAATGATGTACCACGGCCGCTAGATAACAGCTCCGCTTTCTTAGGAAACCGTAGCTTTACCTACGAAATTTACAGCAACAACGTACGTTAACTTGTTCAAGATCCAAGTTCTCCAGGTTTGCAACAAAACTTATTTGCTTCTAAGGATTCTTTTAAAAGAGGAATTTGCAGACCTTTCAGCTTGACATAATTTAGGAGTGTAATGTTGGCGAGATATGTCTCATTTGGCGCATTTCACGTTTGTACAAGACAAAAAGGGCAGAAGTCGGAATTATTTCTCAAAAAACGATAAAAGTCGGAAATACCGACTAAAGTCGGAAGAATCTCATCCCTGATACAATTAGATTTTTATATTCTTAAGTTATAAATGCTGATATTTACCAGGCTTTATCCGGTAGAGAAATGTGACAGCTTCATGGGAACATAATGCCTCAACATGAATATTACCAATAGTTGCAATAGTTTGGCTTAATTCAGTTAAATTGTGAAAATGAGTTGCAAATAGACAAGGTGCTTTGATGACTTCAGCAATATGCCTAGAGGAAACAACACTAAAATTAATACCAGTTTAGATATAAGAATGCATTACATATATATATACGCACAAAAAAAAGATTATTTTTACAGCAAGATAAAGCATGCTTCTGTTCAGAACTTGGATGAGAAATGGCAGAAGCATCTGAAGCTGTAGCTCTCTGGAACAAATTCTAACGATGCAAAACTTTTGGTAGTTTTTCAGATTGTTTAGACTATTTTTTTTCAAAATTAAATGATACCTTAGTAAGGAAAGCGGCAGGTAAAAAATTTCAACAGCCAGTCTCTACTGAGATATCATTTAATTTTTAAAAAATTAGCAGATAAATTTATCTGAGGTGGAATACTAAACTTTATCACTATTATTAGGATTTGGTTCAGCAGAATTGTATGTTTTGACCTATCCTACTACACAATCTGTCAAGGATTTCAAATGATTTAACATTCCAAAACTCTACAATTTTCAAATGTTTATAGGTAATGACATATAACTGCTTGCTTTTTCTTTTTCTCTGGATGTAGACCTGTTTATCAGGGTTTTAGCAGATGATCTGAACTGGCATTTATATTTATTTAAAGTAACTATTGTGGTGGAAAAAGGTTTTAGAGCTGCTTGAAGTCATTGATTATGTACCTCATCTGATTTGTCATGGATGTAGACAGTACTGACATAGCAGACTATCCCTTCCAAATCAGATAGAATTTGGAGCATCTGGTTTTGAAAAAAATTAAGTGCTCATAGCATACTTAAAAGAAGCTCTTAAAAACGTTGTTATCAAGAAAATATCACTGAAGTACGAATGAAAAAACATGATGAAAGTATATGGCAAAGAAATAGCTACATTAAAAAAGAATATTCCAAACAAGTTTTAACAAGTATAAGTTTATTCTGATTTTAGCATTGAAATTTGAAAGCTACTATCCTTTTACTTAAAGACGGTCTGTGGTTGTATGATTTAAATGTAACTATTTGGAGAATTTTAGTCACTTAACCAAAAATCTTTACTGTGACACCTAACATGAACATAATTGTGTCAAATTAAATACCAACAGTATCTTAGTGTTTTCAATTCAATTTTCCAGTAATTACAATTTCTGAAACCTTTATACTTTTCTTAATAATATGTTTCAATCAAATTGTGTATGGACAAGTATACAAGTGGATAAACAAGATAGATAATAAAAGGTGAAATTGACATAAAACTAACCTTGATATAGCCCACGAGAGACCAAAACCATCAAAAGTAGAGGTTCCACGTCCCATTTCATCGATGATCAGAAGTGAGGCAGGTGTTGCATACTAATAAGATATTTTAATTATTCATCAATAATTTGTTGAACCATAAAGGACACATTGATATACAGTCAATTCTCCTGACAACAAAAGTTCAAGAATAAAACATATCATTAGTGAGAAGAACTGTTTACAAAAATAATTCTTTAAAATTCCAAGGAGAATTTTAATAATTTCAATTCTCTACACTTTGCACTTGAAGAATTAATAATTTATGAATAAAATTAAACATACAAAAAACAACAACAATATTTTAAGTTGTTCAGTGAAATTTGCACACTGTAAAAAATGTAATTGCTATACAGTATTTATCTACATACAACAAAAAAAAAATATCATTATTTTGGAGTACTTTTTGATTGATCGGAGTTCCTTGTGCTATCAAAACATACAATTCGATACTACAAAACTTATCTACTACATTCCATTATTACAAAACTTTTACACCTTGTTACATTTCAGAATTATACAAAGAGCAATAAGCATTACCTTGGAGTACATTCTCAGTAGATTGAAGTCTCCTTTTTTAATGCAGAAAAAGTTCATTTATGAAAGGAAAACAAGTACGTAATATATTATAAATTGGGAAGTAAAATAGTTAAAATTGGAACTTTCTCGATAAAAAAAAAAAAAAAAAAAAAAATTTCACTTTGTATCTTGATACTGACAGTAACCATTTTATACATTGCCTGCTTAGGGAGACCAGGGAAGGCACAAAATAAAAGCAAAAAAGTGAGCACTGATAAAACCTCATGAGAAATACAATGCACAATTTCAGCACTTTGTAATTGGAGGAATAAGGTCAGTTCAAAAGTTTGAATATTTAAACTATAACAAAACAATAAATACAGAAGGTTTATTTCAGTCCACAATTTATTTGCCTTACATTTTAATTGGTTGAGTCAAGATACAGTGAACCCTGAGTTGGTTTATCGTGATTTATTAAAAGTGAATGAAGAAAATTGTAAAACTTTGGTTGCAGAAGACCACCTTTAAGCAGCAAAAAATTTTAAAAAATGACAAAAAAAAAAAAAAAAAAAAAAATCAGAAAAACGTGAAATGTGGGAGTTTAAAAGTGAGGTTTTTACTGTATTCAAAAATTTCATTTTAATGCTACTGTTATCCTCAAGAGTTTCCTTTCTAAAAATAATTATTAACCTTAAAAAAGATGAGATGATGAATGATATTGGCAAATGTCAGATCAATATATGAATTTAACTATAACTACATAGCACAAATAACATATTTTTATGTAATTATGGTAAAATTAACCATCATATTAACATAAATGACAGTTTAGAAAATATATCAGGACAAATTTTTGAAAGATTAAATCACTTAAAATAATTCTTGGGCTTTGATGTAACATTTATTCCTTAATTTGAATTCTATTTTATGATAGAAATCATAACCCTTTATTTTAATAAAAGTAATAATTTAATATTATAAATTAGAATAATTACATAAATTTTCATTTTCTCGCCTTTTTGTTGCCCAGATGAGTTTATGAATGACTTTGCAATCTACAGACACACTAAAATTTAAATGAGTTTCCCTTATTCCAAAGATTTGTCATACAATGTTTTCGCACCCCACTCCCACAAAAAATTATCTACTTTAATTTCATAATTACAGGCATGATAATCAATGAATAATTGATTTTGTAAATATTAAAGTATTTCCTATTGAAACTCATTTGATTATGAAGCACACTTATAAATGAAGGGATTGATGTTTTACTTAGGTTCCCAATAATTTTACCAAGTTAGCACCATGGCATCCCAATTAATTTCTGTGTCCACAAAGTAGAGATGCCAGATATTTTTAGTTCTAAAAGGGTTATTTTTAGGGTGTTCCTGAGCAAAACCAAATTTTTTACGTTTTGGTTTAAAATAATATATATCATGTAAAAGTTACTTCGTTTTTAATATTACAATTAAACAAATTAAGAAAATAATAAAATTTAAAGGTGGATACAAATCATGAGTTGTTGTAAAAATATCATGATTTAAATAAATAGTAACTTAAATCAAAACGATTTAAATTGTCAAAACATGTTTATTTTCATGCCAAATATCTTATGACTACCAAAAGTATACTAATACTGTAATCAGAATTGTTATACTTTTTAAACTCCTTTTTCTGGAGTTCAAGTAACTTTTATTATGTTGTGATTTAATTTCTCAGTCAACATTATTGGTTCCCCAACATTTTCAGCCACTGAGCCCTTTTTGAAACAAAAGTTTCTCATGGAGCCTCAAGAAATGTTTAGTTCTATCTGTCTATGTTCTATGAGGCATATTACACACAATACGTATATGTTTGGTTTTAAATGATGCTGTGGTGTTGAAGTGGTTTGCTTTTAAAGGATGCCTGACAGTGACTGTCCAAAATCATGTCTATAAGGACCTCATATTCTGCAGCAGTGACAGCTACTGGTTTTGACATCACTGAAAATTGGTCTGCAATTCACTCAGGATTCTTTCAAATCAATTCCTGAGTGTCCCTTGAAAAGTATGAAATCAAATTTTGAAGCAAATTGCTAAGATGCTCTTTTATTATTGATGGCAATGATTCATTGTTATTTTCCTCTAAAAAAAGTTTGAAGTTAATGAGAAACATGTTGGATCCACATTCTTGATGCTTTGCATTGTAGAACACTATTTTCAGCGCTACAATTTTGTCATTAGCATCAAATATTATCTTCCGTTTCCCTTGTATGGATGTGCTGAATTCGTCCATTTTCGAACAAATGTCTGTCAAGTACCATAATTTGTACAACCATTCAGGTTCATTCAAATATATTATTTGAATGAACCTGAATGGTTGTAAATGCTAGCGAACTGTTTTGGTCATTCAAAAGTGAAGAAACTTCCATTCAAAGTTCAAGTAAACAGGACAATGCTTTACCTAGAGACAACCATCATACTTCTGTGTGTGTGTGTAATAACAATGAATTGTGTTTAATTCCCACATCTTCACAGTATTTTGAGCAGCTTACACAGGAAAGGTCGTGCCCTAAAACAGTTGATAATTATTGATGGCATTGACTAGTACCTGCTTTAATAATGCTGGAATTATTTTCTTTGCGAGGGAGTGTCGGTGTAGAACACAATGACTACTTGTGCAAAACTTAAACTACTATCTGAGAAAACGCTAATTTCACCATTTTCGCTTGATGGAATTAGTTTTATTTTCCCAACTAGATGGAAGCAGAAATTTAATTTTTTCCATCTTCATGACTGCTGTGGACAGAGCCCATGAAAATCACCTGCGGAGCAGTTTGGGAAAAGCTGTTCTACGCAGAGATATAGAATTAGAAGGCATTTTTATTCTCAAAAGTTGTTTCACATTATTTTCCACCTATTTGAAATTGCATACTAGTACATCTTCAGTTTCGGGACAGTAAGAATTACAGAACTGTATAAACTTTCAATAAAAACTTAAAACTTATAATGAAAATTGAAAACAAGAAATTCAAGACAATAATCTTCTTAATATTAAATCTTAAAGTTTTCAGATTATGGTACACTTTTATGTAAAAAAAGTATTTAACAATAAAAAATTTATATAATTACTTACTCTTAACATATTTTTTACTTCCAACATTTCATACATGAAGGTTGATACTGCTTTTGATGGTTTATCACAAGCACCAATTCGAGTGAAAAAAGCATCAACAACTGATATATCAGCTTCTTCACAAGGAACAAAAGAGCCAATTTGAGCCAATAACACATTTAAAGCAACCTAAATTAAAACAATGCATACAAGAAAGAAAAATTAAAACATAAATGTTTTTAAAATCAACTAGAGTTAATGTATACATACAATTCAGAAAAGGTCATAATTAAACATCTTTGGTTAAAAAATAAATTATATTCAGACAAAACAATATTCTTTCACCAACCTTTATTTAAAAAACTTTCTTGTTACTTATATTTCAAATAATTTGATATACATATTTATTCACATACTTATGTGAACTTAAACAACGGATTTCTGCTACTGTACAATCAATTACCGCTGACACTTTACAACTTAATTGGCAGGAATGTACATACCGCCTTGACATTATACGTGTAACTAAAAGAAAGTTATATTTGACACTTGTAAAAAAAAACTTCCATATTTTCCCTTTGTATTCATGTATTACTTATCATTCTGTGTAATTTATTTATGAAAATATAGCATTTGAAAACGGATGATTAATTTTGAATAACCCTGTATACCAATTTGTGTATTTAAAAAAAACTTTCTCTGAATGTGGTTGGATTGGGAAAGTTAAACCATTTTCATTTTCTTTTCAGTTTACAAAATTTCTTTGCCTAATTGTTCAATTTCATCGTTTACAGTTTGTATTAAATGCAATTTTCTTTTTTTTTCTTCATTTATTTAAGTTCATCTGCTGCCACCTTTTGCCTAAATTTTTCAAAATTCTGCTTCAATCTTTTTTGTTTTAAGGCATCAGTTCTTTTTCCTGAAGCACTACGAACAGCTGTAATCATTCCTCTGGTTATATCAATATTTTCTATAAACCATAGTGTAGAACAGCAGAATGTACTGAAAGTTGAGCTACCAATGAATTTTCTTTTAAATTTTCAACAAGACACTTTTTGTTGACTGGAAAACTTCACTCAACAGCAGCATTACCATGAAACATTGTCAATACCTTTTTAGTAAATATTACTAAGGGGTTACCCTCATCCAGTTTTTAAAAGACCCATCAGAAAGTCAAATAGTCTGTCTTTTTTCATACGGCATGCTTCGTTTCATTTTTGCTATGGGATCTTCACAAAGTTTTAAATATGTGCTTTTGGCACCATCAGCTTGAATTGGTGTTAGTTGCTTTTTTGTTACAAACTCCTTTAGTGCGATATCCACTCGATTTGATCTGATTAATTCGGATGATAACATGATTTGTGGTGAAAAGCATGACATCACTTTGACCATTTTTTTACAAGGGAGCCTTAATTTTTAGTTTATTTAAAAGATTAATTAGAAAATCCCTGCATTAACTTTGAAACACTATTTTGTTGGTTTCTGTCACCTTTGACAAAGCAGAAGCACCAAACTCAATATAAATGGGTAAATGAAGTTTCTTGTCGTTGATGTCGGTAAGCATAATGTCAAAAAGATTTTTTACTGCACTTTATTTAAGAAACATGAAGCAATAGTTATAAATAGCAAAGTTAATTCCCCATATAGATGTGGTAATAGAGGCTTATCAGCTTGAAAGTAAATCAAGAATGTCCCCAATTCCGAGGTAACAGATTGTAAAAAGTACTGCTTAGCAAGAAGAACGTCATCTTTAAGGAACTTAGACAGTCTCAGTTTTTTTGTACTGGAGAGGATGATCTTTCACAACTTTAACATACAACTTTAGATAGGGAAATATTGTAATTGCCCTTTCAATTACATTGGAAAGTTCAACCCACGACTGCACATAATTTTAATAGAAATAACGATGAGCTAGAAAAATGATGATAATCTGCTCTTGGATTTTTTTTTCCTGATAATAAAAAGAAGATAAATTTTCGGGACTTTTTTGGGACCAGTTTTTCGTTTTCGACATATTTTCGGGACCAGTAGACACCCTGGAAAAGATGAGTTTTAACATAAATTAAAGAATCATACTTACAGATCTAATGTAAGTTGATTTCCCTCCCATATTTGGGCCAGTCACAAAATAAAATCGGTGTTTATCTATGAAAAGTTAGAGAATCAATACGTAAAAAGGTTAAAAATGATCATAAAGAAAAATTATACAAAAGTTATTGGATTCGTACTTAATATATAACACTAAATACCAGTTTTTTAGGATTCATGGTAAGTCAAAAATTAATTTAATAATTTATCACACATGTTCTAATACGTTTAATATGCCAAAGGGTGTTTTGCATGAAATTTGAAGGAGAAAATTTATGTTCTTCAATACAGGTTGAATAAATTTTTTATTGTGATTTTCATCTTAAACTCTTCAATAGTTAAAATTCCATTTGAAATTCTAGGTAAAATTGATTTTTTTTGTTTAAACAGGTGACAAGTACCCTTTTTAATTCTTTAACAGATTTTTCTGTAGAAAAATACTGTTTTATTAGAAATATGGAAATCATTCATGAAAAATTAGTCTTTAATTGCTAACACAGTTAAGGTTTTAATTTTTTAGTTAATTTTTATTGGACAAAATCTATATTCAATAAATTAAAGGTAAGTCAAACATCTAATACCATTGCTGCAGGGTATGTTGTGCATGCACTGCATAAACACACATCTGTGGTCTGGATAAAACATACTTCAAAATCCTGTTAGCAAATATGCATCTCTTAAAAATAAAGAAACTGGCGGAACAGGAATATCACATCTAGAATACATATACTATGTGCATGTTACCTTAGAAATTTTTTTTTCTTCTGATATACACCAGATGTTATACCAATAATTTAATAGCAAGCTGGGAATGAATTATTCTTTAAATTGTAAATCAAATTTAAATGGAACAAGCATTATTTATTAATTATAACAGCAACTTTTATCCTCATCACCATCAAAACAAATAAATTCTTCATTACTTAACATGGCGGAGAACATCACATTAATTTTGATTTTAAACATACTACACTGTGTTGAAAATCGACTTATGCATTAAATATTGGGTGAGTGCCGACTCAACTTTTATCTTCACTGACAAAGTGATTCAAAATATTAGTGTTTTTCCATCTTTACAAACTTGGAAAGACTTGCTTAGTGAAATGATAATATAGCACTTTAAACATTCTAATGTGGTCTTTGCCTCAATAAATTTGAAGACTCTAAAACAATTCTTTAGTTATACGAATGTAGCTAATATGACTCAATTTAAAATACTTATATCAGTGTATGCTAAATAGCTAACTGTGCAACCAAGGTACTTTATAAAGGATCCCCCCTTCAGATTTTTATAAAAAAAATTCAATTTTCGTAATGATTTGACTTTTGATTGGTGAAATAAGACTTTCAAACAAATTTCCTACAACACAAAATAGGCTTAAATAAACAAAAATAACAAACAAAGATCACTTATAAAGAATGGAGTTGAATTAATCAAAGCAAAGAATCTATATTAAAATACTTAAATTTAAAAATAAACAAGATTGAATCCAAAATTATCACAATACTTTAATCCTTAAAAAGTACTTTTCACATTGATTATTACGTATATATTTTCACATATATTATTGAATCATAACATTAATATTAGATGCAAATGTGCTGAGGAAATAAAAAGTTTAATGAAAAATTTGAAATTAAACTTTAATGCAGATTTTATCATAAAATCAACAATGAAAAGAAAAGTTCAGTTGATGTGTGCGTTAAATTTTAGAATGCAAAAAGAAACATCTTAATTTTGGAAATAGCTGATAAAAAGAAAGTAAAATTAATTTTTTGATTTCAAACTAAAATTGAATGTGTTTTGAGAACTTTCAGATTTTTACCTAACCTAAATTTATGTTATAGATAATTTTTTCCCAAAGCAATGAAATAAATGTTACTCATAACTTTAAACAAATACAAACCTTTTGTGATTTCAACATCATTAGGAATGAAATCCACTATATTTTCTAAAACAGGATGGCGGCATTTCTTCAGAACAATGTGGCTCTCTCCTGAAAGGAAAGTAGCAAATTGGAAATACTGTAATTCATATTTACACACACCTAAGTGTCAGAAAAACTAGTAGGGCCTATGCAACATACATAGCAATGCTAATAATGAATGTCATTGGTTGCATCTGCGAGGATTTGGCCTCTACCAACAGGATAATGCATCGCCACACAAGTCTAGACACATCAAATTATGGTTAGTTGGTTGTTTTCGGATTTAATGATGCAAGGGTCATATTTGGCCAAGCTGCTACAAGCACAAGACAGACAACAAAATGAGAAAGAAAGGAAAAGCATACAGCAGAAGGGCAGGCGAGGATAAAAATGATAAGGAGGAAAGACCATTCATGTTTGTGATTCCCGTATCACCTAAAGATGTGCCCAAATTCTGGTTAGAGAAATACTTAGGAGTTTAGGGTCTTGTTATTAAGAGTGACTTTGAGTTTAGATGGAAGCCATCTGGGATGCCATTAAAAAGGTTTGAAAGATAGAATTTCTACACCTCAGTTCTACAACAAATTGTGGATCGCTTTGTAGGAAACTTGGTGTTTAATGCATGTCTACAGAATACTTCGGTAAGCTTGTGGAGTCCATCCCATAGTTCTGCAATTCTATGCAGCCATGGGAGACCTACTAATTTTAATACTCATATATCAGTTTTTTCTGCTTACCTCGGTGTATATGTATATTCATACAAAATGTTTTATTAAATCTTAAAAGACAATACAGATGACAGTGTACTGTCTTTTAGTTTTTACAGTACATTGGCAATAACAGATTATTTCAGTAGTAACTTAGCATGACAAATTTATCATAATGTTACCTTCTTAGTAAAGCAACCACAATATACAGGGGTTGGACAAAAATATGGAAACACCTCGTGAAATGCATGTTTGAAAATAAATGTTTATTCTAGTAAAATGTGTAGGTGGTGCTGGTGTTTCCCCCTACTGACGTCATCTATACAATGTCCTAAATAAGCTACACAGGTCAGTCGTTGTCGGGTCACTGTTCTGTGAAGTTGTAATTGCATCATGTCAGAGCTAACATACTTCTAACGTGGGCAAATTGTTGAAGCTTGTCTGGTGGGTGCTTCCGTAAGCAAGGTAGCCAAAGTGTTTAGTGTTTCAAGAGGTACTGTATCTAAGATTTATTCCGCATATTTGAAAAGCTAAAAAACATCATGTGCTAAATCACAGCGCAGACAAAATTCATAAGTGATGCTAATGTCTGTAAAAGGAAAAAGTGGTGTTTAAGTCATAAAGCCTGGACTATGGAGCAATGGAAGACAGTAATTTGGTCGGATGAGCCTTGTTTCCATTTCTGGCAAACGTCATCCCAAGCCTATAATAGACTGCTTGTTGGCAAAAGTGAAACATTGCGGGGGTTCTGTGATGGTTTTCTGAGGGCCCCATGATTACTCTGTAAGGGCACATTAAGGCCAAGGATTATATGGACATTTTGGCCAATCAACCATGGTACAAACTTTGTTCCGCAATGGTGATGGTGTCTTCCATGACGACAAAGCCCTGTTCACACAGCTCACATTGTCCAGGACTGGTTTTCTGAGCATGAGGATGATTTGTCACATCTCCCCTGGCCACAAGTCCTCAATATTATTGAATCTTTGTGGTCTACATTGGAGAGGAGTGTGCGTGATCACTATCAACCACCACCATCGTTATCTGAACTTGCAACCGTTTTGCAGGAAGAATGGTACAAGATTTCCTTGGCAAAGCATACAGGAACTGTATTTATCCATTCCGAGAAGACAGCAAGCTGTTTTGAATGCTAACGGTTTTCCTACACCATATTAGGCAAGGTTACATGTTTTTTTTTAGGTGTTTCCATATTCCGACCCCTGTATCAGGGTTCCCACTCTTTTTTTTCTAACTAAAAATAAGGACTTCCTAAGCACTTTCTAGGACAAAATAAGGACTTAAATAAAACATTGAAAAAACCGTATTATACAATGAAACACCTGTCTTTCTACCAAATGGGATGCTCTTACAGATTAGTTAATCTTATAAGAATGGTAGTATATAAGAAATTTAATATTAAAGTACATTTTCTAACAATTATACACAAATAATGCCACACAAAAATGAGACTTTTCAAAATAAGCCATCTGATTTTTACAAAATTCAGCAGTTAATAAATATATGGGCATTTACGTGTACACGTATTAGTAATATGAGTAAGTACATAAAAAAATTATAGAACGGAGACCACAAGAAAAAAAAACTTTGGATGTTTCTTTTTATCTCTTTGCAGTGCATTTGCTTTTATAAAAAGGGAAAGAAAGAGTCAAGTTTGATGAGGACCGGACTTGGTGTTGTCGGTTTCAAAGCTGCTGTGGCGAGTTTGATTTCGTTTTCTTATTCTTTTCATATATATTTTTTAATGGTCTTTAGGGGAGTGTATGAGCAAATTTTTAGCACGTTGCTGCTCTTGGGTAGGAAACACCTTTTTGTGTTGCCTGGGTCAGGCTCCTATCTGATCCACCAACTTTCATTTTCTAAAATTTCCTAATTTTTTTAATTTTAAATTCTTTTTTGTTTTTGAAATTACAGTGCTTACCTTGTTGTGTCTGCAGCTTCAGCCTGCTCACCACTGTAATTATTTTATGACACACTTTCATAAATTCATAATGAAAATATGAAGTAAATTCATTTATTGGCACTTCGGAGGTTTCAATACAATAAAATTAGAGATAAACTATTAATTGTCTAAAAGGATTGCAAGTTGCATACGTCAGAGTCAAATTTGACTAGATCGGAGACTGAATGGGTTTTTAAGAAAATATTTTCCCGTGAACCAAAACAAATCATAAGAGTTGTGCAAAAACTTTGATAAATTTATAAAAAAAGTTAAAAAAAAAATGCAATTTTATTGAATAGATATTCAACTAGTTACCACCGTCCCAGCCTAAGCCTTTGGGTGTATTGCCACATCATTTGAACAACGGTCAGATGCCGAGACATCTGAGCTGGCGCCCCACTCTCCAAACTTCACCTACAACCCAACGTGAGGACCTTCGGCCACGACAGATTTAAGGTGCACCAGCCGCATCTACACCATATCAGACATTCTTACAAACATCATTTTAATAAAACAAAATAAATTTGAAAATAATCATCCAAGCTGACAATGGAAACAGATTGTGCATGGCATAACAAAAGCAAAGTGAAATTCAAGCACAGTTGGCCATTGAGTATTTGTCACCCGGATACAAAGCGAAAAAAATTACAAAGTATAGAAAAATTACTTTCGCTTTCAGTCAGTGGCCAAATACGATGATAGTTCGAAATTTCCAGTTTTCAAACGACTTTTCCCGATCTGGTTTACGTTTTTGTGATCTTCTCCTCTAATGTTTTTTTAATCAAACGGGTTGGTTTATTTTTTGGAACTCATAACCGATTGTTTCAAATTTTCAAAGCAGAATAACCGCCGAAAATCTTCAAACTTTATTATTTTTTTTCTGGAATAGTTTTTACAAAGAATTAGAAGCATACAAAAAGCTAGATTAAAAAAAAAAAAATCGCAACATATTGGGTTCCCTCTTAGATAGCAGTATTAATTAAAATAAACTATCTTTATATTGTTTTCGACTCACCTACAAACTTAAAAATGCACTTCCCCATATTTATAATAAATTTAAAACATTGCACTCGCAGGTAACTGAATAAAACAAAATTAATTAATATTTGATGATTGCATTCTAGTTTCCACTATCAGGGCAACTATTTTGTGTACTGCGAGAGCCACTCACACGGCGAAAACAGACCGATTTTCATGGGTTTTCAAGTTTTTAAAGTGTATTATGTGTTTATCAAGAGTCCGATCGATGATTTGTATATCGCGTATCAAGGGTTGCCATTCAAGCAAGCCAGTTCCTGAATCATCACCAAAACTGTACTTGTAAGCAGTTTTATCGCCGATCAGCAGCTAAAGAGATCGGAAGTATTGTGAAAAAATATCGTCATTTGAAAACTGAATTTTATTTTCAAAGGAAAATAAGCACTTTCTAAGGACTATTGATGCAAAATAAGCACTTCTAAGGGCCCTTAGAAATGGAAGGTCAAAATAAGCACTTTATAAGCACCCGTGGGAACCCTGTGTATATAAATTAGGAAAACCTCTCGTTATTATATCCATTACAAAGTACACAGAGAACTGCATAAAGGTGATAACTTAATGCTACTTAATGCTAATGTACTCTACGCATTACACTGGGGAATTTTCAGCTATAAATCACATTTAATTGCATACCTATTAAAAGTGTACTTTGATAAGTATGTGCAAATAATTCTCAACATACAAGAGAGGTTTCAATATATATAAAAAACATAAAACAACTCCCATACTTCCTTAACCTGCGAAGACGCGCGCCTATCAAGCCCGAGCATTACAAAACCGTAGCACAGAAAACCAACCCCTCAATGGAATTATTCCAGTTTCACAGTAGCTGCATTCAAGGTAATGTACGTCACAACCACAGGCACTTCAAGAATCCCCCCTCCCCCACTGTTTTCTCAGAAAAACGGTGTTTGGTCTTCAGAGGCCCAGTGCACGTGCTGGCATTTTCGTTCAAATCGCGAAGGAGAAGAGACAGATTGATAATGTATCTCTTGCTATTTGAGCTATGATGAAATGAAGAGATTACAGACGCTTTTAGCTGAAGTGTCAACTGATGAAGAATTCATAAATGAAGATGAAGAAAACGTTGATGAAGAGCAGTATAGTGATCTTGAGTCAAATTCTGAAGATATTGATTCAAGCAATGAATCAGATATTTTTGAATGTATGGATCACTATCTTGGTAAAGATAAATTAAAAAAATGGAATAAAAAAAGAACCAAGAAAAAATGAGAGAACTCTTGTTCACAACATCATGACAAAATTGCCCGGAAATGTTGGAGAAGCAAAAGATGTATCCTTGCTTGTAAATTCTTGGTAATGGCTTATCGGTGAAACAATAACGTCAACAATTGTGGAGGGTAAGAATATTTATATTCAATCGATTGCTGGTAATTTTGTTTGGGAAAGAGATGTTCGCCCTACAAATACCTCAGAAATAAAGGCATTTATCAGACATCTTTACTTTGTAGGACTCTACAAAGCGTCTCATGTAAATGTTCGTGATCTTTGTGCTGCTGATGGAACATTTTTCACAGTACTATGTCGTATAAGCATTTTTTATTTCTAATGAGATGTTTGTGATTTGATGATGTAGAAACCGTTCTTACAGAAGATAATTTGATAAACTTGCTCCCATCAGAAATATTTGTTTCAAATTGCCAAAAACTGTAGTCTTGGCGAATATGTAGCTATTGACGAAAAGTTAAAGGCATTTTGAGGAAGATGCTCGTTTTGTCAGTAAATCCTTAGTACACCTGCAAAATATGAGCTCAAAATTTTTGCTCTAGTGGATGCAAGAATATTTTATACTTGGAACCTTGAAATTTATGCTGGAACTCAACCTACAGGTCCATACAGGATGGAAAATGGTCCTGATAAAATTGTCAAGAGAGAAGTGAAACCCATCTTCAATTCAGGGCGAAACCTTCTGTTGACAACTGGTATACCAGATGTAGTTTGGCAAAGGATCTCTTAGACAAGAAAATTACACTTGTTGGAACTGTTAGAAAAAATAAAAAGGTGCTACCAAAATAATTTATAAGTGGAAAGAATCAAGAAGTCCATTCATCATTATTTAGATTAAAAAAAAACATGTACCAAAGAAAAACAAATGCGTTGTACTGTTATCAACAATGCATAATAATAGTGCAATTGATAAATCGACAGAAGAAGCCAAGAAACCAAAGATAATAACATTTTATAATGTCACAAAGGGCGCTGTTGATGTAGTAGATGAAATGTCATCTACATATTCTACTGCTAGAATAAGCAAAAGATGGCCTATGTTTATATTTTTCAGCATCTTAAATATAGCAACCATAAATGCATGAGTACTGCTGTTATCAACAAAAACACAGACGATTCAATACAAAAAACGAAGTTTGTTTATCGAAGAACTACCTTCTAGAAAGAAGTTTACAACCAATGCTTCCATGTGAAATACGAGAAAAACTAAACTGTAGCCAGAGAGAAAATTGTGAAGCCCCTTTGGCACAAAAACAAAAGAGTTCGTCAAGAAAAAGGTGCCGTGCATGTCCCAGTTCAAAGGACAGAAATCACAAATTTTCTGTGCTAAGTGTGGAAAAAATGTATGTGGTGAACATAGCAGTATCCTCTGCAATACATGTCAGTGAAATGTAAGTTTAATTTTCAATTTACTAATGTAACAACAATTTAATTTTTTATAAATGCATAAATATTATTTCTAATATGGGAGTTAAATTTCGTTTCCACTATCAGTGTGACATAATTATAAATTTAAAATGCATTTTAAAACATAGAATTTTAAAAGCGATATTTATCTGAAAATGTATTTTTTATATTGTGTTGTTTAATTAACTAAATTATTTTTTTTACATTAAAATAATATTTTTTGTGTTTTATTAAGAAAAAATTGCTTTGAGCATGCAAGGCCCGGCACGCATCTTCCAAGTAACAACAAGTAGTGCGCGTCCTCGCGAGTTAAAGGAAAATATTAATTCTACCTTTTTCTAGAATGAAATAAAACAAGATTTATATTCTAAATACAAAATGAGATTATTGGGTGTTTTCTGCAAGATTGTCATGAAAATTCTTAGCTATAAAGCAAACCAACAAAACTTAAATTAATTTTTTCACTACCACTTCATTTCTGTTCTGAGATCACTGTACCTAAAATAATGTCAGCTAGATCAAAATGATAAAATTAAAATTCATGAATAATCTCTTTAACATTTTGTTTTTGTACATGTTACAGCTTCCTTTCTATTTCTCCTAAAGTTCGAATAGATTTAAGATGTAACATTTTCAATAGTTTTTTGAAGAGAAAAGCCTGATCTGACATTTGAAAGAATTTTTGAAAAACCTTAAAACTCAATTTCATGTATTGAGGAGTTCCAGAGAATCAAAACTTATGTATGACAATACATTTGAATAGTTTAAAGAATGAATAAGGCCTTCAGGGTTTAATATCAAAGATAGGAACATAGTTGAAAAAAAGAAAATAGTTGCAGAAAAATCATAATTTTTAGAAAAACAGTATTATTACTTAAGTATTTTTAAACACTACATACTGTAAACCTTTGAAATATAGATGTATTTTTAGTTTCCATGGTCCAAACTGTCATAATATGTGCTTCATGATCATACCTAGATCAATAAAATTTCAAGGCACACTAAAAGATGAAAAACCATAACCAGACAAAACATTTTAACAGACTGATGAATTTTAAACGCAGCTTGTTTCACTACAAATACTATTACATCTTTAAAAGTATAACAAATCACCCAACTTTAATAACACTAAATTACTTTATAAACAAAGGTTAGGGTTACATGGCCAGACTTTTTTGTTCACTTTTATGTACCTAAATTGTCAATATATATAAAATAATACATATCAAACAAAGCATGAAAATGAATGGGATTAGATATCAAACAAATTATGCAAATGATTTGACATTGCCTGCCCCTGAAATCTAGAAATATATTTGATCTAGCTCACACACTCCATTTAAGAATTCGCTGCCAAGTAAAGATCTTTCTTTGCACTTAAATTAAGGATACCTCCCAGTGATCTACAGTGAAGTGGCCAAAATACTGATGAAATAAAATATGTAGAGCCTAGAATTAAAAAATCCTGTAATTATTTTAATTAAAAATTAAAGCTTTTTAAGGGCAATTACACAAAAAATACAAAATCAAGCTCTTCTAAGTGAATGTGAACCATATTTTGATTGAGCAATATTACGGTTTGTGCTACAGGAATGGAAAACATGGTTGAAATTAGGTTGGGTCTCATTGTTTAGGCCCTATTCAAATGCTTGTTACTACACCTGTCAACCTCTTATCTTGGAATTGCGATTATGTTTTATACTAAACATCTGGAAGCAATAAGATTAAGTTTATGAAAATTGACTAATTCCATTAGAAATAAAGCACATTAATGTTGAATAAACCAGTCAATCGATTTTGAAGAATGGTACCAATGCATTACATATTGTTCATAAAAACATTTAACATTGCTATTATCTTAAAATAAATACAGCACACGATCATGAAATTTTAATGATAAGCTAAAAAATATCGAATCAGGGACTGGTCACTTTGAAAAGCTTTCATGTATGAATTTATGATTTTAGTTTACATTTAGGTTTTAAATACTTACTAAAAGATTCATAATCTTATGTCATAACCTTCATTACTAAAATAACAAATACAGAGTCATTGAAAAAGAATGCCATGATTTCAAAATGCGCCTAGTGATGTGGACCGTGCAACGAAGTGCAGTTCACGCTGTGGTATGCGAAATTGAAATCAGTTGTAGCAGTGCAATATAAGTGGTGAATGTTACAACTAGGAGAAACGGCATCAGATTACAAGGCTTTGAATTGATGGATGAAACCATTCAAAGAAAATTGAAGCATCGCGAAGGGTGACCAAGCCTGCCGGCAGTTGATGTTGCAAGCATAAGACTGTCTTGAGTTAAAAGCCCTAAAAGTCAATCGCTCGTCGAAGTTTAGCATTGTGTATACCAAAAGCTACTATTCAAAACATGCTTCAACAACGGTTAAAGTTTCAAGTGCACAAGATTCAGTTGAAGCATGAGATTAAACACTATGACAGATCCCAGAGAGTTGAATTTGCCAGTTGCATGCTGGGAAACATTGATGGTGATGACATTTCCTTTAACTGTATTCTTTTCATTGACGAGGTCACATTTCATACAAAGGGGGGGCATAAACCGGCATAATTGCCGAATTTGGGGATAAGAGGAACACACTGCAATCCACCAGTACGTTCGCGGATCTCAAAAAGTGAATGCTTGGTGTGACCTGTTTTACAATCGTATTGTAGGCTCCTTTTGACTGAGAGCAGCATTACTGGAGACGTTTATCTCAATATGTTGCAAATCTAAGTCTTTTCACAAATTGAAGATTTGGAGGTAGAAACTGGCAATAAGATTACTTTTAATGCAGGACGGAGCTCCTCCTCATTTTCCCCTATCTGTGCATCAAGCCTTAAATTTGATGTTCTGGACATGCTTTAGAAGACGTGGCAGAAGATTCGTTTTTCATTTTGACATCTGTCGAGTGACTAATGACGCACATATTGAAACATGCTGAAGTACATTTGAAACTTTAGACATCTCTACTATTGTAAAAAGAAGTGTTTCTCTGTGTGTCATTATGTATGCAGTGTCTTGACGAATCTATGGAACTTACCATAATTTAATCTAGAAATCTTTTAATAAACTTATTGGCATTAGTTATTATAGTTTTCCTCGAATGACAACAGTATAAAGAGATCACCGATACTAAATTAATTTTTTCGCTTTCATTTTCCGAGCAACGATTTCAGCAGACAAACAAAACAAATTAACAGTTTTAACTGGAATTTTTTTCTCTATCTCCAAGATCGTTAAAATTAGAGTATGTAGCGCCCATGTTTATGCTAATGACAGTGTCTCCCTCTGACGGTTAGCAATATGAAATAGGCAGTCGAGAGCCAAGTTTCCCATGCGCGGACGCATGGTCTTCTGTATCCCTAACTCTTAACTAAATTTAATATGTGTGTTGTGTGTAACTTAGATCTCATTAAAGATGTTACACTAAATTTTGGCTCACTAGCATTCCATTTTCTTACCCCAACAGAACCCAGTGGCTTTCCCCGGCCACAAACTGACGCCCAACGTGTGTTCGAATGCGTTGTTGAAGTCAAAATTTTAACTTGGCTCCTGGCTCGGTAATTTTTTCAGATAATGCGCACTTAGGACAAAGATGTCGCTTGAAGAATCCTTCAACCGTTTTGGATTTTGCTAAGCACATGGAAACAGGTTAGTTTCTGTGCTGTACGGACCATCAGTCTCCGCTTATGGATAACAGGTATTTTCTGTTTACCTTTTGTTTCACCAGGCCAAACTGGGAAACCATTCTGTAGAAATAATGCATTCCTTTGTGTTCAAGTAACATCCTGTTACCAAAAGGCTATATCTTGTATAAATTACTTGTTTGAGTTTTGAAAATTTGTCTCAAAAATGATATATCTAACAATCTTTTAAGATTTTAATTATCTTTTAAGCTATAATATTTTATTTGAATGAAACATTCTAATTTCGATTTGAAATTTAAATGTTCTTGCTTATCGGACTGGAAATTAGTCGGATCTTAAAAGTATCATTTTTTGGTTTAGTAGACAGGAAACAATTTTTTTCTTGTATATTGTTGAAATAAGATATATTTTTATGTGTGATCTTAACGATTTATTTTCGAGTTAAAAGCTTATGAATAGGTTTTTAGTGCATTTCATAAAAGGAAAGAAATATATCATAGTGTTTTTGTAGTATTTTAAAATTCAAGAATGATTGGAGTAATAATTAGTATTATGAAGTACACATTTGTAATTTTATGTGGTATCTAGTTTTGAGTATCACGTGATCAAGGAGATGCTCAGGGACAATGTACATGTAAAGTAAGAGGGACTACTCATTCATTCGAATTGCACTCCTGTGACCTTGTAATTGAAAGCGAAGGTGTTTATGGTTTTTCGGGTGCTCTGTTTATAATTGTGCATTTTGAAGGGGGATTTTTTCTTGACGAACGTTATTTGCTTCGCGTAAGAGATATTTTTGTTTTTGTTGTTCACACATTTGGGGAGATTGGTATTTCAGAGCTCGGTTACATGAAAGATTTTGGGGGTTGTGTATATAATACCAATTGAATTCCTATTGTTTTAACAAATGTGCATTATATAAATTTAGGATTTTAGTTTGATTATATATGTTAACTGGTATACATTTACTGTCATTGTTACTCATTCTTGCATAAAATAATTCTTAATGTCACAATATTGCAAACGTATTAATAATAGTGTTATTGTTAACCTTATATTTCTTACCAAAGGTTATTTCAGTGAAATATTGTCACTGTTCTGAGGATTTTGAATAAGTGTTTATTATACAAATTTAGAACTTTTACACACATTTTAGATGTTCAATTGAAAGTATTTGGGCTTAATGATGCAATATTCCGTTTAAATTAGTGCATTTTATTTATACTATTTTTAATGGTAAAAATATAAAGTGACTCTGAACAACAGAACTATAAGGAAAATGTCATTCCTCGGTAAAGCAAGAAAATGCGATCTGGTCGGTCTGGCATTAGAGATGGGGGAACATTCTGATGATAGAGATACAGTTATCAAATTAAGAACGATTATTACTTCGAGTCCGGCTTACGAAGAAGAATTTGTAAACAACTTACTCCAGCGTATTATCACTGAGAGACAGGAACTGGAAGCAAAGATCAAGGAAGAGAAAGAAGAAATTAAAAGAAAGGAAGATTTAGAATTCGAAGAGCGAAAGAGGAAGGATGGTTACGAATTCGAGCTACAGAAGTTGAGACTCCAGGAAGAAGCGGCTCGAACGTCAGCTTCCATAGAACAGAATGAAGTTCCACATTCAGCCAAACCAAAACTGGATTTGCAGACTCTGATTCAAAGATTTGATCCTGCAACAAACGATGTGAGTTTGTACCTCGTCATCTTCGAAAGGCAAGCCCGGAGAGCTGAAATCCCTAAAGAATTCTGGGCAGCACATTTAATTGGATTGTTGCCATACGATATTGCTCAAATTATTGCCAGGGAAGCTGAAGAAGTTTCCCAAGATTATGAACAAGTTAAGCAGCTTCTACTCAAGCGCTATAAGTTAACTCCAGAAAAGTTTCGTCAATCATTCGTGAGACATGCAAAAAGTCCAGAAAGCTCATGGACAGATTTCGCATATGAAACGAGGAACTATTTTCAGGGTTGGATTTCGGGTCTTGAAATCACCACTTTCGACGGACTCTCTGATCTGATGATTGCAGATCAAATAAAACGCCGTGTTCCTCAGGAGATTCGAGAACATTTCATCGATGAGTGGACTCGGATAAAAACAGTAAAAGATCTAGTGAAGAAGCTGGACGACTATGAAACGGTTCGACCAAATAACAGAAAGGATTTTGCTCCCAAGACGCAAAATAAACTGTGGAATGGAACTCCAAATCCTCCAGCGCAGGGGGATAGCAAGGCCCAGCGTCGGGATTGGAGAGGGGTCAGCAACAACCGTGAAGTGCAGCAGGACAAACGAACATATCCAAGGACACAGCAGGACAACGGAAAGTCCAAAGCTAAAGTAACTTGTTTCTCATGTGGATTAGAAGGACACATGAAAGGAACCTGCCCAAATTGGGACAAGACTAAAGATGGTAGAGGTGCTAACAGAAATAAACAGTATCCTTTTAGTCAAGACAGAGCCCAAAGAACCACTGAACTTCAAAACGAAGACATCAGACCTCCCATAGCATGTTATGGATGTGGTTGCCCAGGAGTTATTAAATCAAGATGCAGCACTTGCAATCCAACCAACTTGAAATCACCAAATGTTAATCATCTGGAACTTTACAGTTGTTCCACATTGAGACACCCATTGAGCCTTATCCAGATCACAATTTGCAACCAACAGGCGGCCGTGTGTGCAGACACAGGTGCGACTTGTTCCGTGGCTGGAGAAAAGTTGTACAAACGTCTCCAGGAGTTTGGTCTGCATTTTGAGGACAGGAAGGTTGATTTAAAGCTTGCTGATGGCTGCGTGAGAACAACAGATGTCCTCAGTACTGTGGTTGATATTGGCATTAATGGTAAGGTGATCCCAACAGAACTTATTGTCCTAAAACAAGCCAAAGGAAACAGAACTCTTTTGGGCGAGGACTTCCTCCAAGCAGCAGGGGTAGTTCTGGATCTTCAACAAAATGAATGGTTTTTCTCTGAAACCCCGCAAAAGAAAAACAGTTTTATTTCACCAACAACGGATGTGTCATTCCTGGCAACGCATGCTATATCCTTATTCGATCCATCCCTTCGAGAGGATGAAGGTACAGGACTCTCGGTAATGCAAAAACATCAAATAAATTCTCTCCTGAAGCAATATGAAACTTGTTTCCAACCAGGGGGAGAGCCTACCCCGTTTATAGAACACCGAATCACTACGCGTGATCATCTTCCTGTTGCAGTGCCCCCTATAGGATGAACCCTGTCAAAAAAGGAATCCTGAAAGTAGAAATAGACAAGCTTTTGGAAGACGGGATAATAGAGGAATGCGAATCTCCCTATGCATCTCCCGTGGTTCTTATTCCAAAACCAAATGGAAAAGTGCGACTTTGTGTTGACTATAGGAAATTGAATGCAGTTACTGTTCAAGATTCCTATCCCCTTCCTCGTATGGATGACCTCCTACACGAAGCAAAACCAACCTCCTATATGTCAACCATAGATCTTAGGTCAGGATATCACCAGGTCAAGGTCTATCCTGATGATGAAGACAAAACCGCATTTGTGTGCCCTTTCGGAACATACCGATTCAAACGGATGCCTTTTGGATTACGGAACGCGCCCGCAACGTTCCAGAGATTAATGGATCGTTTTCGCAATGGTCTTGACGGTATTCTGACACTCACGTACCTCGACGACATAATAATTTTGTCCGAATCGTTCGAGAAACACATCTCGGATCTTCAAGCAGTATTCGAAAGACTCTTGCTATTCAAGCTTCGAGCTAACAGAGTAAAGTGCCACTGTGCTTCAAATCGTGTGAAATATTTGGGTTTTTGGGTTACTCCAGACGGCATTGCGGTTGACCCAGAAAAAGTATCTGCTATCCAGCGAATACCTCCACCCAAATCAGTGAAAGAAGTGCAGTCCTTTCTACAAACGTGCTCTTGGTTCCGAAGATATATTCAAAACTTTGCTGATATTTCCAGACCCCTTAGCAATCTGACGAAAAAGAACCAACAGTGGGAATGGGGATTCGCCCAACAACAAGCATTTGAGAAATTTAAAAACTGTCTCATCACACCTCCTGTGTTAAAGCAGGCAGATGGAACTCGTCCGTATTGTATACGCACAGACGCAAGTAGCTACGCCATAGGAGCAGTACTCCTTCAGGGAGAGGGACCGGAGGAACACCCGCTCGAATACGCCAGTCGCTTGCTGTCGCAAGCTGAGCGAAATTACTCCACGACAGAAAGGAAAGCCCTCGCTGTTGTGTGGGCACTGAAAAAATTTCGAGGATATGTTGAGGGAACCGAAGTGACAGTGGCATCTGACCACCAACCCCTCAAGTGGTTACTCAGCCTCAAATCTCCAACTGGACGTCTTGCCAGATGGGCGCTCGAGATTCAGTCCTTCAACCTGAAAGTGCAGTACATCCCTGGAAAGGCAAATGTCATTGCTGACATGCTCTCCCGCCCTGTTTGTAAAGAAGATCAAAGTTCTTCATGTGAAATTTCCAACATCATTGTTGCGGACTTGCCCGCAAGAAGTTCCAAAGATATGAGAGATTCCCAAATGCAAGATGAAAGTTTGAGGAAAATTATTGAAAGTTTTGAATCCCCTCTGAAAACAGAGGAATACGCCAACTGGACTGAGCGTGGTTTCTTGATGAATCAAGGAGTTCTCTACCGATACGTACCAGACGCGGATTCTGAAGAGGCGCAATTAGTCATCCCGACATCAGAACGTTTAGCAATAATGAAGAAACACCATGATGACCCAATGGCTGGACACTATGGAGAAGAAGGGACTTTCCAACGTATCAACAAACGATATTATTGGACAGGAATGCAGAAATACATATCAGAATATGTAAAAAATTGTCCTGATTGTATTCGTTACAAGGCTACCAACTTGAAACCAGCTGGACTGTTGAGAACCCCCGTCCATTCACAGCGCTTCGACACAATCTCCATTGATCTTTTTGGACCATTGCCACGCTGTGACACAGGCATGCAGTGGATTTTTATCGTTGAAGACTGTGCCACAAGGTGGGTTGAGTTATTTCCTCTTCCTCAAGCCACGGCACGTGCGTGTGCTACGACCCTTATTGAAGAAGTTTTCATGAGACATGGGATCCCTAGACGAATAATCAGCGACAACGGAACTCAGTTTGTCAGCGCGGTGTTACAGCAGATTTGTTTCACCCTCAACATTCAACAAAATTTGATTCCCGTTTATTTTCCTCAATCAAATCCAGTGGAACGTAAAAACAGGGATCTCAAGCCACGTCTCGCTATTCTGGTTGGAGACGAACACGATAACTGGCCCTCAAAAATTTCCGTTATACGCTTTGCAATGAACACTGCAGTTTGTGAAACCACTGGACATACTCCTACTTTCCTCACATATGGAAAAGAACTACGCACAGTTGACGATGTGGTGCAAAATTTCACATCGGTCATCGAAAATGACAACTTTGTTGCTGAAATTACCCCTTACCTAAGAAAATTCGCAACCCTTTCTCGAGACATCAGAGAACGAATCGAAGGTAAACAAGATCAACGAAAAAGACAGTACGACAAAAACCGTCGTCAAGTGTACTTTTCCCAAGGAGACAAGGTTTGGATAAATCTACATCCTCTAAGTAATGCCCGACATAAGAAGACAGCAAAATTTATGCCCAAACGAGACGGACCATACATAATACTCACTCAGAAGTCCCCCACTTCTTATGTCATAGCCAGTATTGATAAACCATGTGAGCCACTTGCGACTTACCATGTCTCTGCTCTCACACCCTTCAGAGACATTGACACTACTCCAGTAGCCCCTCTTCGTAAGAGAGGTCGACCACCCAATATACCTGGGAACTCGAACTCAGATAAAGAACTTTTAAGTCCTTCAGGAACTGCTTCCCGGACTGGTCGCTTTCCACGGAAAGCCTAAAGAATTTGAACTTTACCATTACCACTGCAGAACTTTCCGATCCTGGTCTCCTCACCGGGACGTCGTCGGGACCAGAGGGGGAGTCTGTAGCGCCCATGTTTATGCTAATGACAGTGTCTCCCTCTGACGGTTAGCAATATGAAATAGGCAGTCGAGAGCCAAGTTTCCCATGCGCGGACGCATGGTCTTCTGTATCCCTAACTCTTAACTAAATTTAATGTGTGTGTTGTGTGTAACTTAGATCTCATTAAAGATGTTACACTAAATTTTGGCTCACTAGCATTCCATTTTCTTACCCCAACAGAACCCAGTGGCTTTCCCCGGCCACAAGTATAAATTTCAACACATTTGAAATAAGGTGAAAATTTTACAACAGATCGATACCTAAAAATGTGATTTTCTTTAAATAATGAATTTTTCAATTGTTACTTTTATATTTTTCACAATAGCAATTTGGCCTTAGTGATCGTTAAAGAGATCAGATTCATTTCCTGAGCACAAACTATTCGAGTGATGGGAAGCAAAATAAATAAAATTTTTGGACTAGCATTGTTTAGTTCTTTTTTGTAAAATCGGGATTGTCAAAGATAGATTGAAAATTTCAACAAATTTGAAATCTGTGGTAAATTAGACACCAGATTGATACCTTATATTTGATTTTCTTTCAATAAATAATTTTTCAATTGTAAATTTTTATGTTTGTAATACGAATATGGGCGCATTAGACAATGACACGACAACCTGAACCTTTACACCCTTTGGAATCATCATTACGATTGTTTTTGATAGGCAGGTATTTAATTAACGTCGCACTGGATCGAATTGCATAGCAATCACTTGGGGTTGGCAAGTGTTATTGTTTTTTCTTTTTTATGATAATGAAATTTGGCACTCAAGAATACGTAATTTTTTGCAAATCATGTGTGCATCCCAAATTTTTTTATTTAATCAAGAGCATTTTAAAATGAATTTATTAGTTTTTCTTCCTTGAACCAACATTTTCGAACCTTTTGGAATTGTGCCAAGTTGACGTCAGTGTTCGCTGCGGAAAATTTCACCTTCATGATCGTTAAAAAGATCAGATTAATTCATTTTGTGTTCTCCAGCAACGGATTGGAGTGAAGCAATACAAATAAAAAGTTTTGACTGGTGTTCTTCAGTGCTTTTTTTCTATCTTGAACGTTAAAGACAGAAAAAAAATTTCAATGGACGGCATTGCCTGTGGTGTTGGTTTGCGAATCAAATCAAACTGGAATGCAAAGCAATCACCTAGGGTTGGCAAACGTTATAGAACAGTGGTCACACCTGACCACTATTTGAAAAGAACTGTCATGGGCAACACACTGCTAGCCACACATCAGCTAGTTTTTAATATTTTTGCCCAAGAACTATGTGATATGGTTTTGAAATCCAGGCATTCTTTTTCGAAGACCCTGCATTGCTCAAAGTTTTGTATTATGTTGCAAAATTTAATTGTAATAAAATATGTGGATGTACCTTTTTCTCGCAGCTTCGGACGGATATAAGTATTCACTCCTGAGAGTGCAGCACGAGAAAGCGATAGTGCTACATCAAGTCGGGAAAGGGTACTACCAAGTAATTTCAAGGGCTGAATGTATGACACTGAAAATGTACATAATATAAGTTAAACATAAAAGTACAAAATATTACCAAAACTTTTGATGGCAGGAATATAGAATAAATTACAAAAGAAACAGACATATTAGTACTACAAAAATGTTCATTAATCATTAGTTAAGAAATTTTACCATTTATTACATTTTATTAATTTTTTCTTCTTTTGTTACAATTTATAATTAACAGAACATTGTGAAACTTGCAAACAAATCTTGTATTATAATGATAAGACTTGTAAGTAAAAATAATGACTGTAATGCATTTACTGACTCCTAAGAATGTCTATTGATGTTTGAGCTGGGTCTACTTGCCTAACTTATTTGTGATAAATAATATTTCAGCAGTGATAAATTATTTTGTTATGCCATGCATCTAAGTTCTTAAAAAGTTAAATATGCCAATGAACCATGAAAGTGAATTGCTGAAAGTAAAACTCCAAATATCAATGTGGCTGGATACAGAAGCAAACAATATGGGTACAGTATCTAAAAGCTGTCTGGCAAAGATAACTTATCAATTTTATCACAATTTAAATGAGTTAAACTTTTCTATTCATGGCCTATGAATTGTTTTTGAAATTTGCAAAACTTAGTTGATACTTTTTTGAATTCAGAAAGATGACAGAGGATGACTGAGGTGATGTTAGTTAAATAACAACAATATGAAATTAGCAAATGATATACTGATTTCTGCTGTTTATAGATCACACAATGAAATATGGATTAAATCAACCCACAATTAAATAGGATTTTTTATAGTGTAGAAAAATTAAATAGCACTAATTGTATAAAAACTATAAGAGTAAGCTACCAAACCCAAAATTTTGAAATCAGAAGTTTTAGTACTGCATTTCATGGTTTTATGGCAGTTTGTGATTTTATAATTAGCTATTGGCAATTATAGAAACAATGGATATTCCTTGAAGTAAGCAGGCATGAATAGTTTTAATTTTAAAACATGAAATACATAAGATAATCAGAACATATTACTTCACAAGAACACCAAGACATCATTACAACAGTTAGTGGGGAAATAGAAAAGCTATAAGTAAGTATACTCACCATGAATTTGCATAAAAACAATTAAATTTTAACAGTAAATTGTGTCTTTAAAGGGTCTAAAACAGTAGTATACAACCAGTGTGATGTTTCTTAGCTTTAAGTGTCATTTGTCATCAGATAATAATTAATCAGAGTGGAGGGCTAAACAAGTATATGGGAAGGGCGGAAGGCTAGTATAAAAATATGGTAAAACAATACCTGATACATCTACCATTTGCTCTACAACTGCTTTTTGCACTGCTTCATACTCATTCCTCAAATTATTATATTGTTCATTCAGGTCTTTTAGATCAGGGTTTTGAAATCTAACTCCAGATGATCTAGTATCTATCACAGTATACTTCTTTTTGTTTCGCATATGATTTTCATCCTAAAAGAGAACACATATTTTACACATGCAACAACACGAATGCAATATTAATAATAAATCATGACTTTAAGGGAATTTAAATTAAATAGGCTATTGTCTTAAAATAACAAAACAAAAAAAAATCTTTAGATAAAGATTTTCAGCATACATTCAGGAAGAATGTAATTTAATTAAATGTTAAAATATACACAAACTTAAGAAAATAAAACAGTAAAAAAGTGTGAATCAAGGTAGATTAAAAATTGTAATGTTTTAAGAGTAAGTTTTAGTTGCCTAACAAAGCGAGCTTTAAATTAATAAACCTTAAATAATTATTATACATGGATAGTGTTTTATAAGATAATACTGATAATCAACACACCTTTAAAGTAACTCTGAAAGTGTATCCTATTTTCTCAAACAATTCCAATCTCACAGATGATAGTCCAAGGTCTAATTTTGTCTGCACATTGAAATCAAAACAAAGTGAATACATGATTGGTACATTGAATAAACAAATGTAACACATCAGGAAAGTAAATATTTTTGCATTAGTTATTCTCATAAAAATTATACACTACAGATCACTCACTAACTCCAGTTCGTTATCCATTAATCTTTTAATTTTGTCCATCTGTTTCTTCAGATCTGAAAAAAAAATGTTTGATGTTTCTACATGATACAATAAATCTAATATTTCAGTACATGAAGGTTTTCATATTAATTGAAATTGTTATTAAGATCAATGCATCTCACAAACAATAGCTTTGGTAGTCCCAGTGGTCTGATTGACAACACACTTAGGAATCAAATGAAATATGAGGATTAATTTAAACTGACACAAATCCACTATTTTTAACCACTTTCCTTCAAACATAAGCTTATGCAATTCAAATTTATTAATAGTTTATTTTAACTTTGTCACCTAAATTTGCAAGCACAATCCCAGTTGTCTTTATTATGCTTGTATAGAACATAATATTTATCCTTCATGTTGAAGGGCCATACCATGAAAATAATAGATTACAAGGCATACAAGCCCCTAGGACTTCCAATTTAGTGAACGAGGTCAAACCACTTCAAATATTTGGTAAACCATATTATCAGCAAAAATAGCGTTGATTCAAGTATTTAGGGATGGTAGTGTATGGCTGATGCAATAGGCAGCCTTGGAATTAGGAATACAAAGGCAGAACACACCTGTATAAACACAAGGCAGGAAGTAAGTGACCTTATCCAAATTTTTATCATCCGACATACAACATTTTAAACTTTTACACACAAACTTTTTTCCACAGTTCCTTAATTTAACCTCTTTCCATTTGACATTGAAAATCATGATATCAATGCATTCTTAATGAAATGCAAGAGTAACAAATACTAATTTAAACAATTATTTTCATAAATAATAACAAAGCTATAATTAAACAAGTTATGAAGCAGTTTAAATATTATTCTTTTCACAGCTAATGCCATTGTATAAATTATACCATATCAGAATGGTGGCCCATTTAATAGCTGTTATGGCCTCAAGTGTTAAGGCCATTCTAGAAAGTTTGACAGGTACATCAATTTTTGAAGCCCAAAGTCTTTTGAGTGCATCATTACAAATAATTAAACTATACCTGCAAGTGTTTCATCATATTCAGCCTTTACGATAAACTCTCGGTTTTGTATTGCATCAAAATCAATTGTTTGAGATACCATAGATGTGAAGTTCTCAAAATCTTCAATTCTTTCCTAAAAGTATATTAAACAAATACAAAAGTAAATATTTGAAAATGGGACATATACAAGGGTTGCTCAAATTAAAAGGTACGAAACGACACTGGGTATAAATGGAGACTTTATTCAAAGCATACACCATAGGCCTGAGCACAACGATCCTATTGATTAATGAGCCAAAAGATTCCTTGTTTCCAGAATTCCGGTGGCCGCGACGAGACCCAGTCCTTCACAGCATCCTTGTGATCATCGTACGAGTTGAAGCACTTCCCTTTCAGGGAACCAAACACATGGAAATCGCATTGCGACATGTCCGGGCTGTAGGGCAGATGGTCAAGGAGTATCATGGAGTAGAACCACACCCTCCATAAGCAGCCCCAGTCTTTTGTTCTTGATGGACCTGTGTAGGCTTCGGAGTGTCTCACAGTACACATCGGAGTTAATGGTTCTTCTGTGCTCGAAGAATTAAACAAGTAGTGGACCTAGGACGTCGAAAAAGACAGTGAGCAACACCTTCCCTCCTGATGCCACGGCTTTGAACATTTTAGGGGGAAGTGACGACGCATGCTTCCACTGCTTGCTGTCCCGCTTTGTCTCTGGCTCGTAGTGATGGCACCAGCTCTCCTCACCTGTGACGATCTGCTCTAGGAAAGCGTGGTCTTCATGATACCGAAACAGATGTTGAAGTGCTAGCCCCATACGCAGTTCCTTTTGCTGGTCAGTGATATGCTTCGGAAACCACTGCGCACACACCTTCCGATAACGCAACCTGTCGTGAACAATTGTCCACACTGTTCGAAGGCTGACATCCACCTTCAACGCCAAAATTTGCAATGTGACACGCCGATCAGTTCTCACTAGGTCGACCACCATGTCGATGAAATCGGCCGTGATGACTGTGTTTGCTTGGCCTGGTCTTGGGTCATCAACCATTCTCATGGCCTACACGAAAACGGGCACTCCATTTTCTCACTGACTCGTCAGACACACAGTCTTCCCCGTATACGGTCACCATCCGGCGATTAATAACGGACGGTTTAACACCTTCTGCTGTCAGAAAACGGACAACCCCTCGCTGCTCCTCAATCGTCGAATTTCGTAATGTGAAAGCCATCCTGTCCTCACACGCACTGCCGCATCAATTGGACGGCGTTCTTTATAAGAGCCTCTGCTCACTCCTTCGCATGCGGGCGCCCACGGCGTGGATTCCAATTGCATCCCTAGACATCTCGCTACGTTCTCTCACAGCGGCATAGGCAAATATGTTAATGGTTATATTGTTACGTACCTTTTCATTTGAGCACCCCTAGTATATTCGTTCACAGCAAAAACTTGCTAAATAAATACACATACAAAATTGTGATTAGTTAAAACAGGGCCTGGATTTTGTTTACCTAAATAAAAATGACCCCAAAAAATGAGGAAAGATGAGTTAAAAATTCAATTGATATACTTCAAATCTCAAAAGAATTTCTTTTCCAAATTGCCTATAAATAAACTATGTATTTGCACTTATCTATCTCTATATGAATACAATATAATTCACTTACTGACCAGACCATCTAAACAGGTATAAAGTAAATACATAGGCTATATATAAAATAGCCTATATGGTATACTTCATACCTATATGGTAGATTTCAGTGCAAACCAATATAATAAATCTCAGTTGTACATTTTTGTGAAAACTTTTTACCACGTTTTTCTAGTACTTTCGGAAGACAAATATTTTTAGTCCTAGGAACTGGTATAGGCCTGCAAATCAATTTCGGAAACTGGCTTGATGATTCAAATTTTGTTATTAAATGTTTTGTTTCACTTGAAGACCCAAAAGTGTTTGACCTTTAATTTTTTTCCATCAAGACAAGAGAAAACAACCTCCAGCCATCTTTTTCTGGTGTTGATCATTCATCTACCAATAAAATTGAAAAGATGTTTTGCGTTAAAGGGTAAATCCGATATTTTGTTTGGACCAGAAACTAGTTAGTTGTATTGTGGTTTGTAGTAAAATCGAAACTGCAGATGAAAGATTGTACAACATAAATTTCGTTAAAACCATATACAAAACAAAATCAGTATGCAAACTAATACATTAAACTGAAAATTTAAAAAATCCTACAATTTTAGAATCAGGAGATTGTTAATTTCTGTCCACATGGGCATTGTCAACGAAGAACTACTAACAAATGGACAACTTGTCAACAAAATCCAGGTCCTGGTTAAAAATTATAATGAAGAAATTATGAAAATAAATGTCATAGGGCATGCCTGAGCATATTTATGCATAGAGGCACTTTTAAATTTCCTTAGTTGCAGTCCACCATATTGTTATCACCATGCCAAAAGTGTGTATCTGCATTTTTGGCCATTTTCACAGATTACATTTTTTAAATCATAATATGAGGTTTTATAATATGCTAAAGGCACAAATCTTGGTTCTTTGAAGAAATGCAGATTTTCAGATAATCTATTTCGGCTATAAATCGGTTTTCTTGCCAAGCAAAAACACATATCTGACTGATTCGTTATTTTGGCATTGTGAGCTGCGTGTGACAGTTTAAAAAACCTGGCATTTTCAGCAATCGCCAATTTTATGGGCTTCTTGTATAAATCCATGCTATGCAATGTCTGACTTTCACACACACCTTCTATGTTTTATTGTTCTTCTGATGTTTGAACGAAAGTTCATTTTTCATTAGTCTCTGTAAATGTTTCACTGTGGGTTGCCTGAGTTGCATTCAGCTTAAAACCATTTCCCTTATTTTGTTTGAATTATTTTATTAAAAATATGAGTGAAAGAAATTAAACAATTGTAAAAGGATGTGCAACTTGATGAGTGTAGATGAACGTAATTTTGGTGAAGGTAATGAAAGAGATGGTGGCTTTGTTGAAGAAACGCCTCATTTGAAAATCGTAAGTCATACTTTTTTGAGCTTGGGCAGAGAAAAGAATGCGACTCCATCCATCAAAAGGTTGAAAGAAAATGTAAAAATAAACCAGTTTATGTTCCTAAATGTTGGGCTCAATTAGTTCGATGAGCTTGAACAAACTCAGCACCCTTTATTGTCCATATCATGACAGAAGATTATTTGAATTTCTCAACAGTATTCAGTTATTCAGTAAAGAAGAGTATGCAGTTATGAAGTCAGGAAGGACTAAGAAGGGAAGGTGGAAGTATTTTACAAAACTGATTATGATGGTATCACTTAAATGCCTTAAAGGAAGACCAAGCCCAGAGGAGCCATCACAGGCTTCATGCAACAACTGAAAATTTTGGAAATGACTCAAATGAGATGTGCGTCAATCTATCCATCCTGAAAGAGTACCATAGCTTCTTTCCTTCACTGAAGTCATTTTCTGCAGTTCGTGATAACTTGCCTGAGCCACATCTTAGTGAGAACTCCGAATATGAATAGGACAATGATAAGCAATAATTTTAATGCCAATTAATGCTTACCTTTTCTTATTTAACTAAAGTTTTTTTTTTGCCTATCTCATTCAAATATTTTCTATGTGGTAATTTCTTAATATTGCTTGAATGAACTATCTTTCAAAGTTCTTAAAATGCTAGTTGAAGGCTTTCATTTTCATCCTACCACCTAAGCACAAATGTGCATTTAAATCAATAAGCACCATGCCAAAAACACAAATATGTTTGTGTACAAATGTACTAAAAATACAAAAACGTTGAAGAACGTGAGCAAACTCAATGGTTGTGACTTTTGTTTACTAGTGACTTTAATTTAACATGTTTTGTAATGAAAATGTTTGTGGCAACAGTTATATTGTTCTGATTTTTCTGATGAAAAATATTGATATAGTTTTTGTATACTGTTCTTATCGCTGTTAATTAAAAAGGTTTTCATTTACTTCCACTGTCATTTATTAAAGAAAAAGATTTACATAGAATTTATACAATGTTTTATCGGCTCCAAATGTAATCAAACTCAACAATTTCTGCCAATAGGGAGATAGATGGTCTTCAAGATGGTAATCATGAGAAAAACAATAACCTTTCATGACATTTTCCTGAAGTATCAAACCTTTGAATGCTTTTTTTGAAACACCAGTTTTGCAGATACATGCCTTTGGTGTGGTAACAATATATTTATTAGAGTGTAACATAATAGTAATAATTACAATACATGATCATCTCATATATCATTCATTAGTCGGAACTATAAAATTTTTCAGCGTAATTTTTCGAAACTTCACAACAGTAAAGGAATAAAGAATTTATGTTTTGATGTATTCTTCAGAATTGTCAGATAATAGGATCTACTTTTAAGTAGATATGAGATGTATTTAACAATAGAGAACGGCTGACATAATATGATTCAAGTACACACACACACAATTTGTATTTCATAATTTTTCTATGTATAGATAAACAGATGTAAACTTGCTACCTCCTATTTCATTTTATAAATGGTATCTATTACAATTTTTTAAACATTGTATTTAAATTTGTCAGTTTTAAGAAAGGACAATTTAAAAAATATGAACATTTTTATTTAAAAGAATCATTAAACAATAATGAAAAAAGAACAGTGCAAAAGATATATTTGGTAACAATGTTTGAAACATAGTTTTAATATTTACCTGCAAGTCATCAGTGAAGTTATCTTTCAAAACCAGAGCATGGGGACCAGAATAATTTGAAAGGACATCCATTAGCTCAGGCAACTTCATTAACATGAGATACATTTTATACAGATCCTAAGTACAAAAACATTAGAATTTTCATAGGACACAAATATATTAAACTCACAGCTCACTATCTCATCTTCTCAAACTAAATTTTACCAAAGAAAAACAAATAATGAAATTAATTGGTGTTGGAATATGCAGTATTTTAATACTAATGAGATAATAAACACAACTATTTATATATTAAAAAACACATATAAAATACGTATATTCTTGGTAATAAAATATTTTTTAAATAATTCATTTAAATTACAAGATTTATTTTGTAAAATCTTTACCTGCAGACTAGCCTTGCGTTTTTGAAGTTTCCTGGAAAGCATTTCATTGTCAATTAACCTGTGAATAATCTTTGATGCAGATTTTTGTATATCCACGTTATTTACAAACACCTCAACAATATCCAAACGCTCTTCTAAAAATTAAACACAAAAAATTATAAGATAATTTCAAAATTGATTTAAATGGAAAAATTGCAATAAAGGTAACTGTTTATAACTTATCAAGTTAGCATATTAAATTATAAAAACTACTCAATAAAGATAATTAAAAATCAACACATGCTCTGTTAAAACAACATCTTGTATAACTTAAAATATACAATTAAGGAAATAAAAATTATATTAGAAAACAATTTAGGGAATCAAACAATAATTTTCAAAAAATATTCAAATTTTCAGCAATATTTAAAAAATATTGTTTAATATTTAATAAAATTGATTAAATGTTTATTCACTCATTGTCTTTTATAAAAGTTTGAAATAACTTGCACCTAATCATCATTTAATTGGGGTTTCATGTGAAATTTCTGGTTTACCTGAGTTCTCAAAATTTGCATCCATACTGTTTCATACTTAAAAATGACTAACATTTACCACTAGTTAAAAGAGTGTAGTGGATGAACATAAGTCATTCTAACCTTCCATTTACACAAGTTTAATTTGAAAATAAAACACAATTTACATACACAAGTACAGACACAAACACTAAAATACATCTTGGGGAGAAAAGGTTACAGGGCGAGTCCTTGATTGCAGCCAGCAAGAAACTTTTTTGATGTAGAATACATCTTACCTTTCGAAACCGGGGTACCACACTTAATTTTTGAGTGTCATAAAAAAGAGTAAGTGCAAAAAACTTAATAACTTGAAAAATAAAAGTTATACATAAATGAACGATATAACAATCAAAGGAGCATTAAACAATGTTATAAATGCACATTGATCTTGAGCTGACATCATTGGCTGATGCAATTACAGTGTAGCCAGGAAAATGTACACTACCGCTCTCATTAATTTAGTCTAGATCCAGCCTCCTATGTATGAGCAGGATGTATGAGGTGTTATTTGTTTCGTTTCTCTGCTTTGTAAATAACGATAGAAATAAAACTTAAATATTTAATACTTGCAACACTTTGAAGTTCTACAAGATTTTAAGATTCAAAAAAATTTCAAATGTATGCATAAAAAAAATTATAGAAACATCAAAAGCATAAACAAAACATAAAATATAAACACAATAAAAATTATAAAAACATAAACAGGAAGAAGGATTGAGAGATGGGGAATCCAAGAACATCCGGACGTCAGATGCTGTGCATCAATGGGCTTGGAGGGGGTTCTTGAAAGCACAGATGTCGCACCTTCAAGGTGAACAAATGCCGAATACAAGTACGCCAAGTACCTCCACTGCTCAGTTCGACACAAATTGCATATATGATGGCATAAACATTATACAGGGTGTCCTAAAAGTTCCTGTACTCAAACTTAAAAAAATTTATTGCTCGTGTTTTTTGTTTAAAATTATTGACTTTTATCGACTCTTTAATTTTTATCATTTGATTTTATTCGCACTCAAGTTGTGCGATAATAAAGTTCCACATCATTTTATTCTTCATTGCAAGATGAATTTATCACGCATTCAGAGAATTACACTGTTTGATTCTTATAGTGAATGTAAATCATATGAAAGATGTAAATAATTTTGGCAACATAAATATCCACATGATGCAATATAAAGTAAAGATATGCAATATCAACTTATTCAACAATTTGTTGCATTATTAGAAGTGAATGAACAAGGTTTTTGGTTCCAACAACACATTGCAACCTGCCATACAAGTTATGAAACCATGGGTATGCTTCACGAATTTTTTGCCGATCGACTCATCTCAAGAAACCTATGGCCACTTTGTTCTCTGATCTGCGCATTCCTGACTTTTTTCCTGTGTAGGGATATTTAAAGAACAAAGTTTATGAAGGTAATCACCAAACAATAGGTGATCTGAAAATCGCCATTACTCAAAGGATACAAGAAGTCACTCCCAGCATCTTGAAACGTGTTTCTAAAAATATGCACAAACGACTTCAGCTTTGCCTTCAAGAAAAGGGCGGAAATTTGGAACATTTATTATAAACGTAAGTCCAATTTTTTACCCTACGTTATGTTAAAAGTGCTTTTTATCATTGGCATAATAATAATTGTTGTAAAGTTTGTTGAATTGGTATAAAAAATTCACAAATCGTCAGTACGGGAACTTTTAGGACACCCTGTATAATCAAATGATGGAATTCTATCGATACAGGTCAGGGTAAAGAGCCACAACTTTCAACATCAATTGTGATACATATGCGGAGTGATGAACATTTGATGCGTGAAATTAAAACAGTGTAGCAGTACTGATTTCTTTCACTCATTCACCATTTGGCCCCACTGACGTATTCTACACCTTAAATCTAGCGGCCGTGTTCAGACACAGCCCTATCCATTTTTTGGTTCTCACTTTTAGGTTAGCAACAGTTTGGAGGTTTATAGCTATGCAGCTGGTGCTACGCTCGTAGCTCACTCACCATGAGATTAAAAATTAAATAACATGTAAAAGCAAGGTATCTAAATATATAAGAATAGTTTTTCTTTTGTAAGATTCTTTAGTATGTTTTACATACCTAATTTATGAGAAAATAAACTTATGTTAAAATATACGGATTACACAATTTTTCAATATTTTCTACTTTTAAGCAAAATAAATTAAACAAAATATATTCCAGGAATAAATTTTTTAAGCTTATTTGAAAAAAAGATTTTTATTTACCTAATTTTCTAATATCCATCAATGGTTGCTTAATCCATTGAATCAAAAGCCTTTCTCCAGCACTTGTAGAGCATGAATTTAGAAGGCCAAAGAGATACTTGTCTGCATCTTCTAAAATACAATACAATGACCAAACATGTTTTTAAATTGACAATCTAAGGTGCTAACAAAATGTTTTGAATGATTTTATTTTAGACGAATTATTAATTATAGAGAAAAAAATAGATAGAAGAAAAAAATAAAAAATTGAAATACTTTACTATGAAAAAACATATATATTTCACAATCAAAAATGCATATAAATATATTCAGTTAAAAACACACAAAACCTTAAGATATCACACAAATACAGTGGGCAACTAACTGTCATGGCATTTTTCTGTAAATCAACGAAAATAAATTTACTAAGATTATTCAGAAGTATTAGATAATTAAAAGCATTGATGTGATACCCTTATTTTCAGAAGAATTTTTACCTAATTTTCAGGAGAATAACAAAAATTGTTTTCAGAAATACCTGATTTTGATTCAGGAAATAAACCTAAACCAACTTCAGAAGTTGAATCAACTTTTGCATATTGCTCAGATTTGAATACAGAAAGGAAGTATTGGCCAAAGTTGTTTTCATCAGAGAGTAACTATGTAAAAAAGGAAATTATTTCAGAAATTTCACAAAAGTTAAAGTTACAAAAATGCGTTTCACAATGCAACTAGTGGGCATAATTTTAAAACACAGTAGGATTATATTAAAGAACACACACTGCACTCATAACATAACACTACAAATGCTGAACTTAAGTTTGAGATGCATCATCAAAATGCTGAATTCTTATGAGGTAATTGGGAGACATGTCTCAGTTGAAATACAAACTTACAATGTATGATGCATCCACACTAGAGCATAGGAACATAACTATGAGAATGTGCAGAACATCTGGCAGTTGCATGAATGAAATCTAAACTATTTCAGCATGAAAAAGTTAATTATTGCAATCCTGCTTTAGTCATATGACTGTGAAAAAGTGTGATTTATATAATTTCGTATAATTATTTTTTATATTTTATAGAAAACTGAATTTGTCACTGTGATAGAAAAAATATAATTTAAAACACTTTTGGCATAGTCCTTAACCCTCTGCATACGAAGCCTCGAAATATCAATTCAACCTTTCGTTACGAGAGGCGCCCAAAGCGCCCGGACAAGCAGAATACGGAGAGCGCCCGAGATTAGTGCTTTCCCCTAGGAGGCGTATCACCTTGTCACTCTACTTGATCATCTCCTTTGTATGGGCCATAGGGGGTCCAAAACTACTCAAGAAGTTGTCCTTTATCTTTCCGAAGCATGATGTTCCGCGACACAGAACCAGTTTATACGGATTCACGTGGGAATTTTTATGTGCACCATTGTATATGCAATTGTGTTCTTGACTTTTTCTCATGCTTTGTCCCATTTGAAACGTTTAGCTGCTGGCTGCTACCAACAGTCTGGACTGTGTTTTCACTCTGATCGTCTGATCAGACGAGCTTTATCTTCACTCCCTGCTTTCAGTTTTTGCTTTGAATTCTGTTCTCGTTTAAAAAAGTCTTTTTCAAGACTCTTCCTATTTCGGAAAATATTATTAGCCTTAAATATTTTCAATTAATGGGCTTGACATAAATCCGGATTTGATTCGTTAGCATTATGTCTCGCAAAACCAAATCGCTGACCCAAGCGGAAATTGAAGCAATTTTGTTTCAAGATACTGATGAATCAGATTTTTTTGAATCGGATGATGATGATTCTAAAAGTACTGAGAAAGTAAACTGTGTTTTAAATAGCAGTTTATATCAAGAAGATGATAAGAGGGAATGTGAAATTAATGTTGGTGAAAGCATTGATGAATCAATGTTTAATTTTAATGTTGACTGGTCAGAGGACGTTCGAAGTGAATGCATAGAGGAAACGAAATGTGTACATCACACAGGACCTGTGCATAATTTGCCAACGGATTCATCAGCATTGGATTTTTTAAAGTTGCTAATTTCGGATGAATTACTTGAAGTTATTCAAGCAAACACAAATAAATATGCAATTTTCTGTGCAAAGAAAAGAGGTGAGGACAAACATTGGCAACCTATCGAAAAGATTGATGAAATGTGGAGATTTTTCGGAATTTTTCTTGTTATGAGTGTAGCACATTTACCTAGGCTTTCTGACTATTGGTCACAGAATCCAATATTAGGTAACATGATGATAAAAAAACTGATGACCAGAGATAGATTTTTTAAAATTTTGCATTATTTTCATATCTCAGATAGAGAGAAGGAAGTTGGAAGAGAGAATGCCGAGTTTTCTTACGTACAGAAGGTTGAACCTCTGTATTCTACATTGAAAAGCAAATCTTCTCAGCATCTCAATGCTCCTAGAGAAGTTTGCGTTGACGAAGCCTTAATTAAATTTAAGGGCCGAGTGGGCATAGTTCAATATATGCCTTTAAAACCGGCCAAGCGAGGTCTGAAAATGTGGCTCCTTTGTTCGTCAAAATCCGGCTATGTTTTAAATTTTGAACTGTATGCTGGAAAGATGGGTAACATTCCAAAGTCCTCGAAAGGACTTGGATACGATGTGGTCACTCATTTGATTAGTACTCTGAAGAATAAAGGCCACGATATATATTTTGACCGGTTTTTTTGCAGTGTTCCTTTGATTATAGATTTAGTAAAAATGGGACATTATGCTTGCGGGACGCTGAACGTAAACAGAAAGTATTTGCCCAGTAACATCAAGGCCTTAAAACTTTCTGAGGAAAAATATATAAAGGTTTTCCAAAGTAAAACTAATTTGAACTTACTTTGCACGGCGTGCAAACCCGTGATCCCGGACCGTCGTCAATAGCCCGTTGTGTTGCTCTAGTACGACGTTAACTAAAATTACCCATTATCCATTTGTCAATTATACAATTATTCTTAAAAGACACGACAATCAGGATGGAGCAATATTATAATTGGCTGATGTTCTATGAAGATACGTGTCCTAGTAGAAGGGTTTGTTTACAAAATATGATATTCCAAAAAAAATATTTTTCAAACATAAATTTGGGCAACGGGCTATTGACGACGGTCCGGGATCAATCCCTTCAGGGAAAGATCTGAGGACAACACCTCGCAATTTTTAACCACGGTCAGATGACGAAGCAACACCTGATCTGGCACCCCACTCTCCAAACTTCCACACCAACCCAACGTGAGGATTTTCGGCCACGACAGATTTAAGGTGCACCAGCCGCCTCTACACCATACGATTACAAACATCCATGCCCGGACCTGTATTCGCTATACCGGCTGATCGGCGCGTGCCACGTAAGAGAATTATATATATAGAGAGAGAATTATGTCAACCAAGGAAAAATTCAGTTCGTTAAAATTTGTCTCATCCACAAAAACTTTTTTGGCTGAACTTAAGAGCAAATTTACTAACCACAATAAAAAAAGCATTTCATAAAAAAAAATAATAATTGTGACATTTCAAAACCAGTAATCCTTGTGATGATACTATTTCCCGTTCACAGAAATTAAATTTCACTAGTGGGGAAGCTGATCTTAATGTCAAATTTAAAATAAGCACGTGCTTTTAGCATAAGTATTTAAAAGTTATAGCCTAAGCAAATTTGCAAATTAAGAAATTCGTCAACGTTTATCCTTCATTTTAAAACTAAAATTCACTATCTTCCATTTTCAATTTGGATGACACCAGTCTAAAAATTGGCACCATTGAGTATCGGTATCCCGCAGCTAGATGTAATCAACAGTGACCGCAAAACATGCCCTCTTCCTTGAAGGCCTGGAGAAGAAGGGGAAAGAAACGCTTAAGGGATTCAGGCGTCTTGTTGGGAATCCGACAACATTCTTTTTTCCTGTCCCCCGTAACGAAAGGAAATAGATTCTCGGGCACTTTCGTATGCAGAGGGTTAATAATTGAAAGACTATATAATTGACTATTGCACTATCTTACGATTTGGGATCCTTCAGAAAAGATACTTTTTGTTTAGTTTTATCTAAGTCAACTTTATTTAATACCTTATCCAACTACATGTACATGAATTCCTCTGAGGAACATAAGAGTTGTTCTCCTCTTTGCTTATTTTTTTTGTAATAATAAATGCTATAGTTAAGGTATTCTATTGAAATTTTTTTTTTTTATTAAAAAGACACCTCATGAACCCCAAGCAGACTAATGTTCTACTAAACACAGTGAAACACTAAGATTGAAAGTTTTCAAAAATTGTGAAAACCCAGAAGCAGCTATTTTCTGCAGTCAATCAACTATACTAATGAATTTATAACCCAAATAACTATCTATTTATATATGAATAAATTTTGTTTAATTGTATTAGGGAGATAGATAATATTAATTAAAAAAGATAGCACATTGAATTAATTTCACTTAATTTAAGACTTTTTTTTAGCAACAAAAAGGTACATACCTCAAGATATTTTATTATGGCAGCAACACAGCTCAGAGCTAAATTCATTTCTGACTCATCTAAATACAAGAAAAAATCATGGCAATATTAAAATATGGATGTAATAAACATATCTATTTTAAAAGCAGAACCATTAGCATTGCATTACACACATATATTTCAATGCTAATTAAAAATTCCAGCAGTTGGTTACAAATGGAAGTTACAAATAAAATTTAATTTTTTTAAAAGAAAATGAAATTATAAATGAAGCAGGTAAATGTAATATTTTAATTAATGTCGCGATGAAGCAACACAATGGGCTATTGAAATTATAAATGATAAAAATAGCATCTGCATTTCCTTGTTCTTTCAAGTACAGGTAACTTTTGGAAAGAAAAGTATTGTCAAGAAAGATTTCCAAATCAGTTGAATACCAATGAATATAGCTGGTTAATAAAATCAACATCAACTTTAATAACAATGTTTAGTAATATGACAACTGAGTTAAGAGATTAAAAAAAAAAATGTAAAACATATAACATATTTCTTGGAATTTCTCTGTACCCGACTTTACACTAAAAGTAATGTCGAAACCCGTTCATATGGATAAAAAACGCATGATTTTTCACAGGCACTCCTCAATTAACAACTCTACTAAACAATCACTCAAGACTTACGACCAGCCAGCACAGGGACTGATCAGTCCTGGGTATAATTTCTTGATATGAGACTGTTTTTACCCAGTTGGCAAAACTGAAGGAGATACCTGTGCGGGCTCTGGATGCAATGTAATCCAACTGCAGGATTTCACATATAGCTCTGTCTGTCTGCAGATACTCAAATGCAGACAGTATTGAAATCAACAAATCGGTTGTTGGTATATTCTCATTACATGTTCTGTTGCTAATCTACCTTACCCAGGCCTTCTGTTCCTGATTACTCTGATGTTAACACTGATAATATTGAACCGTGAAAACACTTTGAAGAACTCAATGATTCAAATATTAATAATTATTATTAAATTTTTAATTATGTTGAGGAATGGGTCATATTGACCACTTCCCATCGTGCAGCCCAATATAAGCTAGCCTTTTGAAATATAGTTGTCAAGAGGTAGAACATTTAAAATTTGAGTTGAACAAAGTAGTATAAACTGTCAAATGGCTAAAATTCAGTCTCTCTAGTGGAACACAGAGGGCAGTCAGGAATGTCTTTCACACCAATCCCATGGTGAATTAAAATATTAATCAGAATGTCTTTTGCTACAAGTTAACTTCAATTGTTTAGAACATCATTTTAATAATTTTTATAGGTAGCATTTTTACGTTGTATATTATGGTAACAAATACAACAAAGTTATCAAATTGGAGTGCCTTTACTTTTCCATTATACAGAATAAATAAAACGATTGAACTTCTCAGTTATCAACCTAGTTGTAGGAATGGAACTTAGTTAACTAATTGAAGATTGCCTGTATTTTGACGCTTTCACAACAGATGTGCAAAAGTAGCTTTCAATATTCAACACTTGAGGGCAACATATTTTCAAGTGAACCTCTGTTGAATTTGAATATGCTTTCAGTCAGTTAAGGTAAAAAAAAAACTGTGAATATATACTATAAATTAATTAGTTGAAATGTTCTTCAATGTTGAATAAAACACAAGAAATACTTCAAAATAAATAATCAACACAGTCAACTTCAATTTGTGTCAGCAACCAAAATTAAAGGTGCATAATCTGTATAAAATACAATTGGAATAAAATTCCATGAATAAATCAAACATTTATACATTGCACTAATATACAGAGTAAGATAAAGTGTAAACCGGACACCTGAGTGAAATTGGTTGAGACGCATATAAACTGAATTAACACTAAGAATATTAAAAAAAGTTACAAAGCCTTAAATTAAAAGTTATTAATTGCGCTTTTTTATATTAGCATTCACATTTTTTTTAATAACAGGGTTCCCACTCTTTTTTTCTAACTAAAAAATAAGGACTTTCTAATGATAAAATAAGGATTTTATAAGGACAAAAATAAAACATTGTAGAAACCGTATTATACACACAATTTAACACACGACTTTCTAACAAGTGGGATGCTCTTACAAAATACTTAATCTTATAAAAACAGTAGTACATAAAAAATTTAATACTCCAACAGGGTTCCCACTCTTTTTTTCTAACTAAAAATAAGGACTCTCTAAGCACTTTCTAGGACAAAATAAGGACTTAAATAAAACATTGAATAAACTGTATTATACAATGTAATGCCAGACTTTCGACTAAATAGGGATGCTCTTACAGATTAGTTAATCTTATAAGAACGATAGTATGTAAAAAATTTAATATTCAAGTATTTTTTCTAAAAATTATACACAAATAATGCCACATAAAAATGAGATTTTTCAAAATAAGCTGTCTCATTTTTACAAAATACAACAGATAATATATGGGCATTTACGTGCACACGTATTAGTAATATGTGTAAGTACATAAACACATTATAGAATGGAGACCGCAAGAAAAAATCTTTGGAAGTTTTTCTTTTATCTCTTCGCCAATGCATTTGATTTTATACAAAGGGAAAGAAAGAGTTAAGTTTGGTGAGGACCGGACTTGGTGTTGTCGGTCTCCCAGCTGCTGTTGCGAGTTTGACATTGTTTTCTTATTCTTTTCATAGTGGTTTTGTTTTTACTTTTTAATGGTCTTTAGGGGAGTTTATGAGCAATTTTTTACAATATTGCTGTTTATGGGTAGGAAACACCCTTTTGTGTTGTCTGGGTCAGGCTCCTCCCTGATCCACCAACACTTTCATTTTTAAAAATTTCCTAATTTTTTTTTTGAAATTATAGTGCTTACTTTGTTATATCTGCAGCTTCAGCCTGCTTATGAAATGGAAATTATTCACCTCAGTAATTATTTTATAATACACTTTCATAAATTCATAATAAAAATAAGAAGTTAATTCATTTATTGGCACATCGGAGGTTTGAATAAAATAAAATTAGTGGCAACCTATTCATTTACTAAAAGTATGTATAAGGATTGCAAGTTGCATACGTCAGAGTCAAAATCGGAGACCGAACGAGTTTCGAAGAAAATATTTTTTCTTGTGAACCAAAACAGATCATAAGAGTTATGCAAAAACTATGATAAATTTATAAAAAGGTTAAAAAAATAAAATGCAATTTTATTGAATAGCTATTCAACTAGTTGCCACCGTCCAAGTCTAAGCCATTTGGTGTATTGCCACATAATGAAGATGCAATCTGTTTTTTTTGGAAAGAGAAAGTTCAAGATATATTCAATTTAAAAATGATTTATTTAAAGAAAATCATATTTTTAGGTATCGATCTTAAGTGAAAATTTCCGCAGATTTCAAATCCGTAGAAATATTTACTCTATCTTTAACGGTCTAGGTCTAGAAGTGCCATAAAATCGTCAGGATTTTGCGGCCACGAAAAAAAACAACAACACTTCCTTTTAATAATAGTAGAGATAGAAATATTACTTTCGTGTTCAGTCATCTGCCAAATACGATGTGAGTCCGAAATCTCCAGTTTTCAAACGAATTTTCCCTATTCATGGAATTCCATTGACTCTGTTCTCCAGCACTCTGGTTTATGTTTTTGCGATCTTTTACTCCAATGCTTTTTTCAATCGAGCGGTTTGGGTTTTTTTCTTAACTGATAAATGATTGCTTCAAAATTTCAGAGCAGAGTCACCCACGGAAATCTTCAAAATTTTTCTTTATATATCTTTTCTGGGATAGTTTTTACAAAGAATTAGAGGCATAAAATAAGCCAGATTAAAAAAATTGCAACACATCGGGTTGCCACTCAAATAGCAGTATTAATCAAAATAAATTATTTTTATATTGTTTTTGATTCACCTACAAACTTAAAAATACACTTCCCCATAACTATAATAAAGTTTTAAAACATTGAACTCGCGGGTAACTGAGTAAAACAAAATTAACATTTGATGCTTGTATTCTAGTTTCCTCCATCAGGGCAACTATTTTGTGCATTGCAAGAGCCACTCACAAGTCGAAAACAGACCGATTTTCATGGGTTTTCAAGTGTATTATGCGCTCAACAAGAGTCGATCGACGGTTCGTATATTGCGTATCAAGGGTTGCCATTCAAGCAAGCCAGTTCCCGAATCATCACCAAAACTGTACTTGTAAGCAGTTTTAACGCTGATCAGCTGCTAAAAAGAGGTAGAAAATATTGTGAAAAAATATCGTCATTTGCAAACTGAATTTGGTTTACAAAGGAAAATAAGCACTTTCTAAGGATTATTGATGCAAAATAAGCACTTGTAAGGGCTCATAGAAATGGAAGGTCAAAATAAGCACTTTCTAAGCACCTGTGGGAACCCTGTCCAAGACTATTTTCTAAAAATTATATATCAAATAATAATACAAAAATGAGATTTTTCAATATAAGCCCAATTTGATCTTTACAAATAATGTCAGTAGTTAATAAATGGGCATTTACGTGTATACATATCAGTAATATGCAAGTATACAAACAAATTATAGAATGGAGACGGCAAGAAAAAAAAAACAATTAAACATACCACAATCTTCAACGTTTAAAAAGTAGCTTAAAAATTATTTGCTTAAAAAATCCAGAAATTAAATTATATAAAAGAAAAAGAATAATGGAAGTTAAATTAAAATTCTAATGATTGAACTAATGTAACTTAAAATTGATTGTAGAAATAAAAAATACATTAAATAATTACATATTACAACTATTAAAAACATTATTAAAATTTTTTTTAATCGGATGTTTTTATTTATATCTCTTTGCAATACTTCTGCCTTAGTAGACAGTTTTGCTGAATTTTCCATTTCTGTAATATCAGCTTGAAAGGCTTTTTAGATTTCAAATAGTTTAGTTCTATTTTCCTTTTTTACGGTTTTCTAAACTTTTCTGATTTTTAATTTTGCGTTGTTCTATCAAAGGACGGAAATATTTTTACCTTGAAAGAGACAAATTTTCTCACTTTATTTGTTATACTTGTAGTGTGAATATTAGAATTATTTACATTCTCATAAATAAGCTCTGAGTAATGTAAGATTCTTCCTTTAAGTTTTCAACCTCTAATGATTTATTTACACTGAACCTACATTCTACTGTAGCTTGTCCATGTGATAAAATCCTAAAAGTTTTCATTATTTTCCATTTGCTGCATCATTAAGTAAAAAATCACTTAAAAAAACTGTCTAGTCCGTCAGATTTTGGATCAAAGTTTTTGAATGATGCTTGAGTACTTTGAGACTTGTTTCTAAAAACTCTTTAAATTGAAACAATTAGGCTTCACATTCTTCTTTTGGTAAGCAGTTTTATTGCTGATTGGGTGCAAAAAAGAGGTCAGAAATATCTCTATATTAAAAAGAAGTTACTGCCGCTGCCACATGATTGAAAACTTGATTTTTTCACTCAATTCTCAAATGGTTTCCCGAGAAAGTACGGATCAGAAAATTGAGAAATTAACATGATTTGTTCAAAATTGTACAGGGAACAATGGAGAAGAGTTTTTTTCTGATGCGGCTATTAGCTTAAGGTGCGTTAAGTGTCTAAGTCGAAAGTTAAGTGTCTAAGTCGAAAAAGTGAAATTTCTAACACGAGTGAGCAAATTTTCAGTCTTCAGCCATGAGGGTTTTTTAGAGTACCTCTAAACGTGTTTTTTTGTACCTCGCAGAGTTTTTGAGAAATTTCAATTTGGTTCCTGATAATATTTTTTTTTAATTCGGGAAAAATCGGGACATTTTTGTTAAAACTGTCATAAATATAGCTTATTACTATTAGTTTTTAAATTTGAAAACATCATGGGAAACCTAAGAATGTAATTTTTCTTATGGTATAATTATGTTTGAAATTGGTTAATAAATAAATTTGATGCAATTAAAGGTTGGTCATACAAATTTCGGAATTTTTAGATCGTAATTTCTGATACAAAACTAAAATTGTCATATCTATAGCTTAATACAATTAGTTCTAAAATTTGAAAATATCACGAGAAAACTTAGAATGCACTCTTTCTTATAATTATTTCGAAAATTGGTTCATAAATAAGTTCGATGTGGTAAAAAATATAATTTCGCGATTGTGTACAAATTTTTATTGAGGAGATGAACCGTTGGTTTGTACTAGCTGACCTTGTGAATCTCACTGTGATGTCATGGCCCGCTTGCAAAAGGAGTGTTGGTATGCAAAGTAAACCAAATGAGATTGCGTAGCAATCACTGGGGGTTGGTGAGCAGGGGGTGGAGCTCACTAATTTTAATTAACCAAATTTCTTAATTTGAAAACTGAATTTTGTTTTCAAAGGAAAATAAGCACTTTCTAAGGACTATTGATGAAAAATAAGTACTTCTAAGGGCTTTTAGAAATGGAAAGTCAAAATAAGCACTTTCTAAGACCAGTGGAAACCCTGTGGAGGAAAAAATCAATGTATTTTACTTCAAAATAAAAATAGGACAGTCATCAATTTCTTTTAGAATTTCTAATATCTAAGTCCATTATTTGGTTGTGATTGCAAGATTAAAAAGAACTTGGATATTAAACTATTATGTTAATTAAGTATTAAGACGTATTTTAGGATCTTCGTGTATAGTAAGACTAGTGTCTATAAGGTATTATTTTCAAATAAATTTGAAAAAATATTCAAAACATGAACAGAGTTGTTCATAAAAGTGCATCAACTATATTCGAAGTCTAACCATTTTAAAAAGAAAATTGAGAGAAAGATGAAGGAAAGCATGTACACATATTTTAATAATGTAAGTGAACATTGAATTTGTACAAGCCTTGAACATGGAATCTTGTATGACACAACTAAAATGTTCTGTACAAAACATGAATTGTGCCCTACAGAATTTTGTTCTTCATTTACAAATTCTTCAGTTAGATTGAGGTGCCTCTTTCCCATGAAGAAATAGTGTTGCAGGGAATTTTAACACTGTAACAAGGCAAAAGAATATTGTTGCATTCTGATTCATTGAAACATATCACATAGACAGCAGTTGAATGACAAGCAGTTGAGAATTTTTTAAATGGAATCGCAGCATACCCTTTTGACCATTGTTTGTCAATCACTGCTTTTATCATTGCTGATTGGCTAGAGTGAACATTCTACTTCTACATAGTTTAAATATGAAACGAGCATGTGCTTATTTAACTAAAAGTCATCAACAATTGAATAGAAAAGGGCAGCTACCACATTCATTGAAAAGCACTCAAACATAAAAGAGGTGCCAACGAACTGCAATTATCTTTACATTTTAAAATATAGTTAAAAGATTAATCCCCACATTTGGACAATCTAAAATTTTTATACAGGGTACAAGTTTACATTGTTTTTATAATACTTAATTAATTTTATAATTTGCAAAGGTTGGTTGTTTTCGAAGTTTTATGGAAAAAAAGGCCATACTTGGCCAAGCTGCACCAAACACAATGACAGGAAGAAAAACAAAAGGGCCCAATGGTAAAATTGAAAGGGAGGAAAGATCACTCAGGTACTTCTGGGTTGTTATGCGTATACATACCTAAAGACGTGTTCCTGAATAATTTGCAATAGATGATTATCTCTTTGAAAATTAAACATTCTTATATCTGGTATTATTGTTAATTAATTTGATTTACATATAATGCATTAAAAGTATTCTCATAAAAATTCTACAATTTGAAAAGAAAATCATCTGCTTTACAAAATAAAACTTGTTAAGATTTATTTAGAAGCAGGTCTTGGTAATGTTTATTTCCCAGGAAATATACTAACCTTTCATTGAATTCTGAAAATCTTGTCCTTCTTCAAGTTTTAGTAAGCGATTTAAGTCTTGAACGATGAATTGAGAATCAAATTCTCCTGTAAAATAAAGAACTTATTTTGTTAACGTTTCAAACAAATGTTTCATACAAAAAATTTCGTTTTTGTACGAAAAAAGGGAAACATTTGTAAAAAGTCTACATTGAAAAATAATTTTAATTACTGCATTCATAAGGGATCAAATAGATAAGTGTTTGAGGTAAAAATTCAAGAATGCTATGAATATGAATTATTATGAATGTGAGTTATATTCACAAATGTCAAACAATTCTGGTCAAAACAAACAATAGAAATTTGTGTATAATTGGTAGTATTTACACATGTTTTATACATATTCTCTTTGGTTTGTGAGTTAGTTAAAATCAAGAAAATTTTACTCTTGATATATATATATGTTGATTTATTTTGGTACCAGGTGTTATATGGTTAGATAACATTGGTGATGTAGCTGTCTATTAACCTAGGTAGTACGGTTTTGTTCATTTTAATGTTCGTGATTGTATCAATCATCATATAATTATACAGCACACATCTGCTGTTTTGCAACTTATGAAAACAAAAAATAATTGATTGGTACATAATCTCGCATCAAAGTAATAATTCTTCAAGTTGTAATTATGAGTGCTTTGGTGATGCTCTGTTATTTCGGACTGTTTTGTGGACATCAAATTTCAATTACAGTGTTGTTGACTTAAAGATGATTGTTGATCAAGGAATGCTTTCAAAACTACGAAAAAATACTTTATTTTAGAACATAAAACTGATTTACAGCACTAGCGTATTTAAAGCAGCATTTGATTGGCTACAATACAAATTTTGCAATTCACAAAAGTATTGTCTTTCTCGTTACAAAAATACAGTTCACTATTGTTTTTGTCCAACTTGTGTAGGTCCTCCTTTTTCAGACATGAAAAAGTTGATACAGTTGACAGATATAACTTAGTTTATCAAATTCAGTTTGATCAGAACAAATTTGAAAAAAAAAGCTAAGGGAATCACAAGCTAGCTATATTATGGATAGGCTAGTATGTTCATTCAAAAGGGCCAACTTTGAAGCATTCTCTATGATCGAGCACATATCTAGAATACCTTAATAGTAAACAAAAAAATTGGTACAGAGATGAGAGGAAAAGTATAAGATTCCAAGGCTTACTAAATACACAATTCACTACCTGTGATGAACTAATCAAATAAATATTGCAACTTGCTACACTAATTTTATTAATCATATTAATGTCATGATATAAAATAGATAAATAATCAAAAATATAACCTGATTTAGTAATTGCAATTTTATGGGTCTTTAAAGTTTCTTCAACAGTAGATCCAGCTTGAGCATCACTTTGATTTACTTTAGATACAATAGGTAAAATGCATTCCTGAGGACTTAACTGTGCAAGGACCGACTGAAAGGGATAAAATTAGGAAACATTATCAGGGGTGAAAACAGTCAAAATGTAAAAAAGAGGAAAATATATGCATCGTTATTTTGATCTACAAAAATAGCTGAATAATTATACTATATTTGTGTACTAATGTGTGTACAGAACATTGGTGCGGCCAGAAATTTTTTCTGAGGAGGGGTTGGCAAATTTTTAATCTGATAAAACACTATAAAGCCCACTAAAAAAATAAAATTTGTCTTTGGAAGTAGGTAGGTTAACCCATAACCTCCCATGACTGCACCACTAGTATAGAACATGTGTTTCTGATAAGCATGTATTTTTGCCTATTATTTAGCTTAAAAGCTCTACAAAGTCCACTATAAAACAATGAAATTTGTCTTTGGAAAAGGGGGAGGGGGCACCTTACGCCTAAACTCAAATTTTGTAAAAGAGAAAAAATATCTTGGCAACTCTGTAAACAGTATAATAAGTTGCATGAAGTTGAAAATGTTATTTTTATGAATATTTTTGAACATATCACCAATGGTGAGATTTTTTTTTTTAAGAGTTGCAATTTTTCCAAAACCTTGATACAAAAATGAAATTAACAGGAAATAAAAATGATATGTTACAAAAGAACAAATAAATAAATACTATTTTTATTAAATAGCATAAATTTCATATGAAAAAAATAAGCAGACACCAAAAATAAAAATGGTACAGCTTAAGTCTACATTTATATCAGTGGCAACGGACTTGGCCCTTTTTTGTCGCACTTCTGGTAGCGAGTAATTACAGGTTAAGGTAACCCATCTGCATAACGGTTATCGCGCAAGTGGAAAGTTTAAATATTTCATTTCAAATATTCCAGAAAGTTCCTTCAAATTCCGTTAAACTGCGTTTGATTTCATCTTTTGAAATAATTCTTTCCTAAGTGCGCCAAGGGCAGGCCGTTGCCACCGCTATAAACGTGGACTAAAGCTGTACACGTGTGGTAAAAAAAATATAACTTAATTAAGTTTAAATTTACAACCTATTTTTTAATATAAAATAACTTTTTTTTTTCAAAATATTGCTCTTAAAAAAAGCATCAATTTGAAAATTTCCGTTGCAAAATATAGCTGCAGTCTAAGTTTAAAACGGTGGCCACCGCCTTGGCGCACTTCTTAAATCGCCAAAGAAAGAAGTTTTAACGGATTTTGAAAGTACTTTCTAGAATATTCAAAATGAAAATTTAAACTTTCCGCTTGCCGGAGGTTGCCATAAAAGACGAAATAACCGAGCATCTTATTTCCCAGTTGAAAGAAAAATCACACTAAAAACTGATCAACTTAAAATATTTCATTTATACCTTTTCCGCCGCATCATGACGTTTCACGGCCTCTAGATAACAGCTCCGCTTTTTAAGAAACCGTAGCTTTACCTACGAAATATACAACAACGTACGCTAACTAGTTCAAAATCCAAGTTCTCCAGGTTTGCCATCAAACTAATAAGCTTCTCACAAAGGATTCTTTTCAAAAAGGAATTTGCAAGACTTAACAGCTTGCAAAATTTAGGAGTGGAACGTTGGCAATATATGTCTCATTTGGCGCATTTTACGTTTATAAAAGACAAAAAAGGGCAAAAATCGGAATTTTTTCGTAAAAAATGATAAAAATCGGTCATATTCTCAAAAATTTACGAAAAGTCGGAAATACCTTCAAAAGTCGGAAGAATCTCATCCCTGAAGTAAGACCATACATATTCGCACTTTCATTATTATTTTTTTTACATTTATTCTTTGGCTGTAATTCCATGATATAATTTAATTCTTCAGAAAAAATTGTAGGAAAAGCGGAAATTCTCGGAAGAAAAAAAAAAGCGGAAATCCGCGTAAACGCGGAAGATTTTCACCCCTGATTATACATTTTCTCTTGAGAATGAACAATTGTTTGGTGACGTTTTTTGTTTTGGGTACAACTAATATAACTTCATTCTGATTATATGGCGAATCTGTAACCTCTACAAATCATATATAATCTTTGTTTCTACAACTTTATGTAGACTGTGAATGGCAACAGTGAATAAAATACTTGAGAATAATAATGTTTAAAAAAGAACATCTTTAAAAAAATTAAGTAATTTTCTTTAGAATATAGAAGTGAAAAGTTATTTTTAAAGAAAAAAATAATGTTTGTGATGTAGCAACCGCTACATTCATTTGGTAACCTGGAATTTGTAATGGTAAATATTATGGAAAATACTGAGAAGACAAAAAAATAGTCAGATGGTGCTAATTCTTCGTAAAGTATGAAGGTCAGTGTAAAAATTCCATTTTTCTGGATAGATAAGCAGGAAATTTGGTTTTATCAGATAGAAGCACAATTTAAGATTAATGGTATAACTAATGAAGATACCAAGTTTAACTACATTGTCGCACGAATGGAACCTAAATACATTTACACTATTTGGGACATAATAACTGATAAGGTTGAAAATAAATATTCATTGGCAAAAGAGCATTTACTAAATGTATTTAAAGAAAGTGAAAACAAACGAATTGAATGCCTTTTCACTGGCATTGAAATTGGCGACATGAAACCAAGTCATCTATTACAAAAAAATGAAATCCTTGGCAACCAATGATCTTTCTGATTTGGTGTTAAAAACATTATGGATGGAAAAATTGCTGCACCATATTAAACTATTATTAAATTGGTGGTTAGTGATGAAGGTATTGATAAATTGGCGATTATGGCTGATAAGATTGTTGACATGCATTCACAAACTGAAGTAAATGAGGCTCATTCAACTGAAGTTAAGAATTCGAGCATGTCCCCTAATATCATTTCACAATTACTGGAGAAGATATCTTCCTTGGAACAACGGATTGAAGAGCTGCATTTCCATCACCGGCAAATGGAAGAAGTCGTAGTAAGAAAGAAATAACAGATCATTGTCTAGGGGCAGAAGTGGAAGCATCACAACCTGAATGGCAAACTGTGTTATTACCACTTTACTTTCGGATGAAAATGCTTCCCGAAAAATGTAAGCCACCATGTAACTGGAAAAACAAGGAAAACTTGCCTACACAGCAGAATCAGAATTAGCAGCCAGTTCTGTTCCTTAAGACTTCAAGAATTGCTGTGAACTCAATTTAGACTTTTTGTAATTGACAATAATTCATTGATTGATTTTAAAAACAAAAAATTAATTGATGGTATAACTAAACTGAGCATTATTGTTGAAATTACACTGTCAGTTGATGAATCAAATGAAAGCACCTCAAACAAAAATAATAAATTTTCAGATATTTTGGCACAATTTCCGGAAATAACAAAACCTGATTTATTAAATTCTAAAACAAAACACGATGTTGAGCATTATATAACTACAAATGGCAAACCAGTTTATTAAAAAGCAAAACAGTTAGATTTTAAAAGATTAGAAATAACCAAACAAGAATTCAATTTTATGCTTGAAAACGATATCATAAGACCATCAAAATCAGCATGGGCAAGCCTCCTTTATTTAGTCACAAAAACAGATGGTACTCTGAGATCGCCCGCTTAAATGATATCACAGTACCAGATCGCTACCCTTTACCCAGAATTGAAGACTCACATCACATTTTTTAAAGGCAAAAAGGATATTTTTTAAACTTGATTTACTTAAAAGCCTATTACCAAATCCCAATAGCAGAAGTTAAAACAAGAAAAGAGCGATAATAACACCATTTGGACTTTTTGAATTTAACGTCATGAGTTTTGGATTACAAAATGCTCAGTCAACATTCTAAAGATTCATTAATAATGTTTTCATTGGACTAGATTTTACTTTTTCGTATTTGGATGACTTCCTAATAGCGTCAGAATCTGAGGAACAGCATAAGAAATATCTTATAAAAGTATTTAAGACTTCAACAGTATGGTGAACAAATTATAATTATGGAATATTTGATAACACCAAACAGCTCCAAACCTCTTCTGGAAAAAGTACAAGCCCTAACAAATTATAAACTTCCTGAAACTATTCACGAACTTAGTAAATTTTTAGGAATGATTAACTTTTATAGAAGATACTACTTATATAGAAGAGATGCAGCTTATATAGAAGAGATGCAGCTTATATAGAAGAGATGCAGCTAGAATTTATTTTTAAACAGGAAAATAGTGTTTGTGATGTAGCAACTGCTACAAATCTATGGAGAAAAGGCAAATTTAAAAACTTTCTAATTTGTTTCACAAAATTATGAGGAACTCTTATAATTGTTATTTTTAAGGTTGAATTTAACATACATCAACATGGATAAGAACAATAGATGTGAAATACCCTTGCTCACTAATATTAAGGAACAAAATGTTTTACCCTCAACACTGAAAAAAACATTAAAATAGGAAGTTTATTTATAGCGCAAAAACTTAATGACAGACACCACCAATTTTTTAAAACTAATAGTAAATTTTCAAATCTTAAACAGCATAATGCTAACAATTTTTCCTTGAATAAATAGATTGATTAAGTTTTAGTAGACATTGAAACTATCTCTGAAGTATTATAAATAAGATCTCAGTAAAAATACCTTTGAACTTAATGCTGTAAATATGGTTACAGATATCAAATCTACTGAACTGTACAAAAGAAATTTAAATTACCAATCAATTCAAATTGCGTTACAATGTTGAATAAGGGGATTGGATGATACAATCTCGGAATCTATATTCAAATGAAAGCACTAACAAAACTGAATAATTTCCCAAACCACTTAACTTCAATAACATTTAGTAAAATGGTAATTAGAGGTTGTATTTCATAGCAAGACTTCTCTTTTCTTGTCCAGATTTGTGTAATCAATCCCAAAAGAAACAAATAGTTTTTAATCCCTCTCCACAGACATAAGGAATTTTTGGAATTCCTTTCCAATATGGGTCGTTCTTTACAATCATTTAATCCAAGATCAATGGCATTTGACTTCAGCCAAGTTTCAAATATCTCTATTTCTACCTGCTTCTTATAAAGCCTTACACCTTCTGGGTAATTTGGGCAGTCAGAGTCTTAAAAAGTTTGATTTATTTTTGTTTGAATGCAATTTAATTAAATTATGTAGTGTCATAAAAATTAGACTTTCAAAATTTCGAAAAAGGTTTTTAAGAAAATATTAAGGTCATTTATAAGGGCCCTAAAATGAAAAATCAGATCTCATTAAGGCCAGCGGCTACCCTGCTTAAGCTGAAAGATAAATCTTTAAGGAAATTAACTTTTATCATACAAGCAAATCAACTATGAAAATACTTATTTGAAGATATTTCAGATAAAATGTTAAAATAAAAAATTTAGTATTTAACAGAAAGACTCTAACATCTATTAATATTATGAAAAAAAAAAAAAAAAACATGACTAAAACATGCTAATTTAAAACTTGGATGAGAATTAAAAATGGTACAATACAAATACCTGTAACATCGACAATTGTGGGTTATCAACGAACTGGCAAATCTGAATTTCCCTCAGTAAAGCATCACAATACGCAATACCAAAACACTAGAGAAAAGAAAAGAACGTCAAAATATAGGGTATGACTTCAAATAGAATACTTAATGCAGACTAAATAATTAGTTTACTAGTCAATTTTTTAACTATATTTAAGTCTTTTTTTATTAAACTATAAGAAGTGGATTTTAAAATATTGTTTTCAAATAAAAATGACTAGGTCATTTAAGTTTTATATAAAACTAAATTCAAGTTACTTATTTTTCTAAGAACTAAAATAATGAACCATAAAAACTGGTACACATTTAGAAACAAAAGAAAAACAGAACAGATCAGACCATTTCACCCTTTTTAGATGTTACTTTTACAGCCATCAACCCTTTCTGAGTCATAACATAAGAATTTTCTTCAGAAAAAAGGAAATCTTCCACAGCTGCCAAATTACCAGGTGATGCCTTAAAGGTAAAAATACTTTTTTTTTTTTCATTTTATAATAAATAACTATTTTTATGAAAAACAGATAGCATTTCCTCAGGTAGAATAGTCAAAACTGATATTGCATCTTACATTTTGAAATAGAAAATTATGAAAAGTATCCCCTCCCAAGTATTTGATAAAACAATAAGCATTTGAAAAGAAGGAATTATTCAGAGGTGAATGAACCTTAATGTCTAGAAAACATTGAATGATATCAAAGGAAAGGTTAGACAACCCGATTTAAGTTACATTACAAATTTACTTATTCGGTGAAACCAGTTGCATAAGTAAAATAAGAAAGTTCACAATTTAAAAATAATGTCATCAAATAATTCTAGATAAATTTACAAATTACATCTGCAAATTTATAACAATTTCTCAGCTTTCACATTAAAATCTGAATAAATTAACAGTAAAAATTTAAAACGATCGCCAAACTATACTTAATGATAAACAAATGTTAAAAAAACTATTAAACAATAAAACGAACATAAAATCAATCTTTAATTTGCTGCATTTTTAAAATTTAGAATTAAATTACTAAACGGTTGGTATTTTCTTAAATAAATTAAAAACACACTTTTCAATACTCACAACTTGAAAAATCTATTCATTACAGAAATATTATATGTTGTTCTATTGGGCATAATAATTTTTATTCATCCACATTGAACTGTAGTCACAGTAAAAAACCTGAACAACCTCCTTTATTTCAAGCACTAGTCATACTAGAGCAAATTCTCTCTCTCATAGGTATCATTCAATAGGGTATAACATCATCTACAAATTAAATTCCAATGAAATTGCAAAAGAGACATCTTCATATCAAATTTTGCACAAACGAAATTTATAACGTAAACCCCATGTTTCGATGCCAGTCAGAGTCTCCATTAAATTAGTCAAAATATTAAATTTCATGACTAGATTTTTTTTGTATACAAAGATATTAAATGTTAAAGTTAATGTCAATTTCAAGAATCATTTCCACATAAAAAATCGCTATTAATAATTCAAGATTAAAAAAAAATTGTGATATTTCTACCAGAATTCAAATTTGAAAATTAATTCAAAAATATTTTCCAGTGATTCGAGAATGAATATATATCTCAACTACTATAAAAGGAAGTGTATGTCTGTTTTCTGTGATCAAAGTCCTGAAAAATCTATAGCGGTTACAGTAATGGGATTCGGCACACAGGTAATCTGAACTTTTTGCAATTTTTGAGTCATGCCGAATTTTAAAATTCAATATAGAACATTTAAAAATGAATTTAATGGAAGTTAATTAAAATTGCTTTTTATAGAATGGCAACACAATAAAGAGATAACAAATTCAAAAACGTAGTTAAAAAGTTTTAACTGGAGTTATGTAGTTCTTTTTTCTATCTTCTAGATCGTTAAAAATTTTAATCGATTTGAAATCTGTGGAAAATTTTACATTAGATCGATACTTAAAAATACGATTTCCTTCAAATAAATAATTTTTAAATTGTAATTTTTATATTTTTTTCCTTACAAATTTGACCTTGATCATGTTCGAGAAATCAGATTCCATTTCCTGCCTTCAAACAAATACAGCCAAGGAAAGCAAAAGAAATTTAAAAAAATGTTGACTGGCATTGTTTAGTTCTTTTTTGTAAAATTGGGATGATTAAAGATAGATTGAAAATTTCAATGAATTTGAAATCTGGGAAAATTTTACACCAGAACGATACCTTATACATTTGATTTTCTTTTAATATATAATTTTTCAATTAAATATTTATATTTTCACAAGAGATTGTGATATCACGGCGATTGGATGTCTTTGCAGTTCGAATTTGGCCGCAGTTGGCAACGCCATTATGGCTGGTTTCAATATGTAGCAATCACCGGGGGTTAGCGAGCAGTGGTCACACCTGACTCCATGAAAAGAACTGTCCCAAGCAATGCCGTGCTGGCCACGCAGTGGCTAGTTCTAAATACCACTCATTTACTGACTGATCACTGTATCTCAAGAACAAGAAGGCATAGAAAGCTGAAATTTTGCATGATGGTTCTTCTTAAGTGTAGTAGTGCACAAAGAAAGAGTTTTGTAAAATTCGACTCCTAAGAGGCCTAAGATCCATGCATATCATGAAAAGGATTACATCAGACAAATGAACTGATAAGAATATGTAAACAGTAATGTAAACACAGGAAAGAGTCCAGTGATCTACAATTCAGTATTGTAAACTCTTGAAGGAAATATGCAACAAAAGTTCAGCTTGATTTTGAGAAAGGAAGTTGTACTCTGCAGATTCATCTTCTGCTTTCATTACTTCTATCTGTTTTGCCGTTACATTTTGTCAACAAGTGGGACACTTTCTAATGATTCTTATTTTGTGAAAAATTTCTCGTGTCACATCCCACATATACAAAATACGCAGATAAACAATCTCATAGCTTCCTCTATTTTCCTTTTCCCACTACACCTTATTAAGCATGGAGCTCATCCATACTGATGGAGTGATGGTACCTCACTATGTTGCGCCTATGAAAGGGGATGGGTTGTGTTTTTTCTATTCCCTATCTTACATCATGTTCGTCACTGACTCATTGGAGCCAGTTTCGTACAGCTCATTTGTAACTGGCAACAGTTTTGAAGGGTGCACTATGATTCCAAGTGGTAATACATACAGAACCAGGCTCACATGTCCCTCCGCATCACATACATCGGCCACTGTGAAATTAGGGCTACTGACATAATATACCCTTACAATCTGGTGGTGTTTCATGATGGCAAGGATTGCTGCTACAGAATCTGATACCTCCTAAGCCTTGTAATGGCATCAGGCTGCAGGTGAAGTAGTGTGATTGAAACAACCACCTTTACAGAAAGTGATGCGAGAGAAACTGTTTTCATACCCAGCATTCCTTTGATTCCCTCCTACTACCGCTTTTAATTCAAATGACTTCAAAGTCCCACGAAAGTATGCTTCGTAATGATAATAAACAAACCCAGGGGCAGTCTTTGAAAGTTATGGTGTGGATTTAAGGAATGACTTTCTCCCATGGCCACTTGTATGTAGCCTGTTCACGTGTAAGCTCCTCTCCTGACAGCCTTGTGATTCTGCAGCCAAAGAGGCAAACAAAAAAATATACTTTGCAAGGAAGTTTTATAAAAAGTCTTTAGTCAAATTTACACTGTTGTTTACTTAAAATATATGTTGCTACTTATATTCCTTTCCCTAATAAATATCAAACAAGTTCATTACTATTTCTTAGTACTTAAATGCAATTTTTTGTAATGATCTTAAAGATTACTCCACAGAGAAATTCTATAGCGGGTATTTAGCTAGTTTATTATACAAGTGCAAACGGTTCGAGAATTATTATCTGAGATTTGCCAGACATTTTTTAACCCCTTAACAGCTGTGCCTGAACACCGCTCTGGTGATGTGAAAGGTCACTTTTCCGATTTGCTCATACGCCACTCGGGTATCTTATTTTACTACGCCAATCCAATGATTTACCAGGCTTTTAAACATTTTTTTTCATTTGCAATGTTTTTAAAAGATGGATCTAGTAGCCCAGTAAAGATTGGAATGCAAAACATGTGTACAACGGTTTTAATATCAGATTTCACTGCTTTTATTTTACTCTGGAGGAGTGAATTTTGTGCTAAAATAAAAGAGGAATGAGTGACAGTGAGCGGCTCATAACAGAATATAATTCTGATATTGGATGAGATAATGAATCAGAAATTTCTCTAAATGATTCTGGAAAATTTGTTATTGGATTTTCTAGTGATGAGGAACTTTGGAGGAAAATATTCTCATTTTAATTTTAGACTTGACTTAGTTGATCACTTGATTGAAAGGCATAAAACAGTGAATGAGATAAAAGAACAACCAGGAATTTTGCCGAATCCCATACGATTGACCGAAAGACACTTTTTAGAAGTGATTCCACCTACTGAAAAGAAACTGAGACCGACAAGGCAGTGCTTTGTGTGTTGCTCAAAAAGGAACGATTGTGGAAAATGGATGAAAAGAAAACAGATATTTTTGTCCCGATTGTGATATAGGACTGGTTATCTCCATGTTTTAAAATTTATCCTACAAAAGCTGAGTTTTGAAATTAAATAAAAATGTAAGTATTAAAAAATTGCATGCTCTTTTCTCACATCCATTTCTGTCAAGTGTTATAAAGTTAGGTTCCAATTCATAATTTTTTTTAAAACATTAATTTTATAAATATACTTACTAAAAACTATTTAAAATAAAATTTTAGGTAGATTTTGTTTGGGTTGTTGTTTAACAGTAACATGGTACAAAATATCAGTGCTATAGAAATATTATTTAGGAAGGTATATAAAAATCTAAGAAACTGATTTAACATTAGCTCTAATCTTTCCATACTCATAACTTTGGAACAGTAAGACCTAATAACATGAAATTTGGTATCTGAAGATCTCTTATGATGATATAGATCTTTTGAAAAAATTCAAAATTGTGTCGAAATAGAGGGGTTTTATTGGAAATTAAGAAGTTGATGATCAATTTAATATGAAGATGCAAATTTTATGCATTTGAATTCATAGATGTTAGTTCCTGTCAAATGGCATCTTTAAGTTTTTTCTTCTGTTAAAATCACTCGAATAAAGAGGAGTGGTTACGTCTTTTTGTCAGTCGGCGAAAGTACATTTTTAGTTAACACACTATATTTTTTAGAAAGATTATTTTGTAATTTAACTTTAAATAACTTTAAAAAGAACTTTGTCTCGGAGAAAGCACTCTTCCAGAGAAGATGAAATGCATATTAATTCACAATTTTGCTTGGATAGGTCAATGTACACCTAAACGCTACCTTCTTGGCCTTTGGGGCTACAAGGGGCAATATAACAGCTACTTGTGAGAGAGCACTCCAATGGGTGAGCTCTCAACACGAATAATCACCAACATCCATGTACTTACAAATAAGGATTCAAACCTGCAAATTACTTGCTGGCAGACAAGCACTATGACCATTACAATTTTATAATCAACAGTCATAATATGTTCACTTTCTGTTAACCCATAACTTATCATTCTATTCATGATTCCCTTTGCTTAACAAAATTGTCTTATAAATAATTCCATGGTTATTATTGATGAATTGTTTCAGTTTACTTACCTATTGGTACTATAAATATATATATATTGGTATATTCTAATTTAAAAGTAACATTCAAAGTAAAATATTTCAAGTCAATGCTATGATTATGAGTTTTTGCAAAATTAAAGAACATATCGTTAGTTTTATTTTGAAAGGCTGTTCATTTCAATTTCCTACAGAACACATATCCTTTACCATGTTTGCATCTAGTAACCATACACAAAGACAACCTATTGTTTTAATGGCAGTAAATATTTATCGGACATTTTACAGTGATTACTTTTTCTCATATAAAGGTGCAGATTTGTATATAAAAGGAGCTTAAATACAAATGTGCATAAAACCTTACCTTGCCAACTAGACTCCATTTTGGTGACCTTACAGGTCCTGTGTTTCTAAAAATTTCCACTTTATACTGTAACACAAAAAGCAAATGTCGCAGTAAACGGACGAAGTAACCTTTCGTTAGTTTCACATAGCTTAAAGAATCTTTCCCTAAAAATATAAGAAAAATAAACTAGATAAAGTATCCTAAATTCACTCAATCAAAACATAAACATCTATATAACACATATTTGTGGTATGAAACATATTATCATACCTGCCAATATTTCAATTCTAGAAACCTTATAATTTTTCAGAATATGTACACCCACAAAAGGTATAATATACAATTGTCACCAGTCAATTTAAACCAGGCCTCCAAATAAGATTTCTTAATACAGGTGCACTTTGTGCACCTAAGTTTTTAAATTAGGTGCACAGATTATATTTTAGTGCACATTAAAAAAAAAAGGTAATGTAAGAGCATTAACTTAATATAAACTACTTTATTAGTTAGGTATGTTTAGATAGGTTAGTTGTAGATAGTAAATAAAAATATTTTAACAATTTTTTTGTCTGCGAAAATATTACTTACAAATATTTAGTCATCATCAGAAAATGGTGGGCAAAAAACACATAAAAAATAAATGAGTACACAATATTTTAAGCAGATAAAATCTGAGTTTAAAGATAACTAATGAGAATATTTTTTACGATATGCAGTGTCTAGACAATTCTCAAGAATTCCTACGGCTTTACACTTTATTGAAACACGAAGTGTTTACAGAAATGCGGGAATACAGAAACTCTAACAGAACCATCTGGAAAAAGTTTCGATCATCGGAAAGTTCTGGTAGCAGTAACCTTCCTCATGTATAAAACCTTTACAATGCAGCGATTTTGTTTTTGCATAGTGAGTATTTAGGAATTTTAATTATGTTCTTTTAGAACGACAGAGGTTGATACTAATATTTTGTTCAAACATCAAAATAACATAAAACACGTTTCCCCTACCCTTTTTTTAACGTTAGGTGCACTGCATGCAACTGGCGGAAAAAAATTAGGTGCACAATTTTATTTTCATGTGCACAGTGGACCCGGGTATTTCGAGCCCTTATTTAAACTGTTAGGGGTGAAAACAGACAAAATGTAAAAAAGAGGAAAATATATGCAACGTTATTTTGAACTACAAAAATAGCTGAATAAGAATACTATATTTGTGTACTAATGTGTGTACAGAACAGTGGTGAAGCCAGAAATTTTTTCTGAAAGGGGTAGGCAAATTTTCAGTCTGATAAAACCTTATACAGTACACTAAAAACAATAAAATTTGTCTTTGGAAGCAGGGAGGTTAACCCATAACCTCACATGGCTGAACCACTAGTACAGAATATGTGTTTATGATAAGCATGTATTTTTGCCTATTATTTAGATTAAAAGCTCTATAAAGTTTACTATAAACTATGAAATTTGTCTTTGGAAAAGGGGGAGGGGGCACCTTATGTGTAAACTCAAATTTTGTAAGAGAAAAAATATCTTGGCAACTCTGTAAGCAGTATAATAAATAAGTTGCATGAAGTTGAAAAGGTTTTTTTTATGAATATTTTTCAACATCTCACCACCGGTGAGATTTTTTTTTAACAGTTGCAATTTTTCCAAAACCTTGATACAAAAATAAAATTAACAGGAAATAAAAATGCTATGTTGCAAAAGAATGAATCAAATAAATACTATTTTTATAAAATAGCATACATTTTATATGAAAGATAAATAAGTAGACACCAAAAATAAAAATGGTACAGCTTCAGTCTACATTTATAGTAGTGGCTACGGAATTGGCGCACTTCTAGTTGCGAGTAATGACAGGTTAAGGTAACCCATTTGCATAACGGTTATTGTGAATTTTAATACAACCTGGGCAAGTGGAAAGTTTAAAAATTTTATTTCAAATATTTCATTAAGTTCTTTCAAATTTTGTTAAACTGTCGTTTGATTTCGTTGGTTCATTTGAAATAATTCTTTCCTTGGCGACTTAAGTGCACTAAGGGCAGGCTGTTGTCCCCATTATGAACATAGACTGAAGAACCCTGTGGTAAAAAAAAAATATAACTTAATTCAGTTTAAATTTACAACCTATTTTCGAATATAAAATACCTTTTTTTCCCCCAAAAATCTCTAATATCTCTTATATTTTTCCGTAAATATTCTTATTTTCTAATTAAATCATCTTTCAAGGCTCCTAACAGGTTTAAAAAGGTGACAAAAGTGACTAATTGAACCAAAAAGGTGACAAAAAGTGACTAATCGAGCAGAAAAAAGTGACTAATCGAGCAACAAAAAAAAGTGATAAAAAGTGGCAAAGCAATAATGCTAAATATATTTAAGTATAAAGATAGAAAATAAAAAGATTTTCCACTAACCTTTCTTTGGAAGGATATTTTTATTTTCTTCATTTAAAAAGTACATCATTTTAAAATATTAACATAAAAATAAAAAAATCGTAATGATGATTTTTTAATTCGTTCATTTTTGACACAGCTTGAAGAATTTCTTCCTTTTCTTTGAAAGATTATCCCATTTTTTTTTTTGATGAAAAAGTCTGAAATTAATTTTTTTTCTTCTCCTCAATAGAAGAATGTGCCTTTTTTAAAGTCTGTCTGCTGACCAGCATCATCTGAGACTTTTGCCGCTACTTCAATCATTACCTGAGCAAGTGCTACTTCCTTAAAATCTTTATTTTTTATCACCTTCATTGGCTTCCTTTAAACATTTTGAAGCACTGTCCAATATCTCATTGTCTTCCTTACCCATAATTTTAAATTTTCGTTCGTCCTTCTTCTATCACCTTTCTTTTCTTTGCCAGCCGCTTAAATTTTTTTTTCTCTCTGTTTTCAGTCTATCTTTTTCTTCTCTGTCCTTCTATAATTTTTCTTGTGCCTTACGTTTTATATCTTCCAAATAGGAATTGTAGGCTTTATATGCAACCCTTCCGCTATCCATTAGCTTTGATGTGATTGGCACTAAATAAGGTTGATTGTCAAAATTTGGCAAGCTACTTTTAATCGTCATCAATGTATTGAATGTGCGTTCTGACACTGATGCTCTGTCTCCTGTCACAGCTCTTCCTGAGGCTGAGAAGCCACGTTCAATGCCCGCACCACAATAAGAAAGTGACAGAGATGCCTTCACTAGTTTTGATACAACTGGGAATTTAGGATCCACACCACTAATGTCTCGCAGTCTGAAGAACTGGTTCCAGTAAACATCAATAGGCTTCATTCTAGATCCTTCTTATTCAAATTCTTTTTGGAGTAATTTCCACTCATCCAGTATTATGTCTGTCTGGACATCCCATGGAATGGCTCTTGCAACTTCTAATACTTGTCGCACACTCTTGCCACTGAGTCTCAAGAGGATCAAGACAGGATAAACTTTTAAGGAGAGATGAACTGAAGGAAGACTTCTTCAAGATATTTAACACTGGCAATGTAGTGCTTCTGAGCCTTTAGAAAAAAAGAAATTAATTTCTTTCTCTTTAACATTCTGAAACGCTCTAGAAATTTTATCTCCAATATCAATATCAGCCAGAGTCAACAGTTTCTGAGGACATATATCTTCCAATTTATCCATTTTCAAATCTCGAATAAATTCCTCTTTGTAGATCCTACCCAAAATTGTTCTTGTCAACAATTCAAGTTGGGAATGAAGGTTATGTAATAGAGGTTCCCTTTTGTGAAGAAATTCGGTCACATGATTAAATATACTTGCACTTGATAAGATAAATATCACCTCAGCCTTCAAAGTTTCTCTTCTAAGTAAATGAACAATTTTTTTTGTAGCCTGGTCATTGTATCATGTTTGGCTTCTTTATTGGAATGTAGTCAAGGAAATACTTTCACACTGCAATCCAATGTTCAAGCAACCTTTCAGTAGCTGGCTTTAGGCTCAGACACCTGCTTGAACAATGCTTGATGAAATGGTGAGTGGGAAGTTTCAAATCTTCTTGAATTTGTTTGTATGTTGACCAATGCTTAGGCCACTGATTAAAAAATCTGTGAATAGTAAAAACTAGTTCAGACACATCTTCCCCTAACTCTTTTAGACCTTTAAGAAAAGCATTATGTATTGTGTGAATACTACATGTCCCAACGTTAATTAGTTCTTTTTTTCGGGTAGAAAGTAATTAGTCATTAATCTTTTTAAAAACCGACTTTCACTAAAAAAAACCTCAGGAATTTGTAACAATCAACTTTGATGATAACAGAGAATAATTTTCAATACGTTCGCAACGCTCCTTCAATATTTAACCCTCTGGATACAGAGACGGACAAAATTTTTGCATTCTCTGGTTACGGAGGGGTTTGGAATCTTTCAGATCTCAAGCTCCTGATGAAACGGCTGAGAATTCCATGCCCTCATTTCTGTGCTACAAAGAGAGCAGCGAGTGAATAGCCTCCATTCCGTAGACAGGAATGTCGGGGTTCTTGATGGAGAGCTTTGAGCGCTTAGAATGTGTGAGAGGTTAATGATCTATTCCCTTAAAAACTGTGCCGAAGACACCTTTGAGTGTAAATTATCATACATATTGAAGATTCCACCATCCTTTCAGAGTTTACCCTGACGTATCTATACATTCTAGACATAATCAGACCCACAATAGAAACTGCAACATGTGATGACACTAAATGCATTACCTCTCCTGGGTTAACATTGAGTTAATTTTAGCTTGATCCGTCCGGTCTCTTGACCTCTCCATTCTAGTCTTATTCCAGAATCCGAAAATAAAATGGGTCTGTCGAGACCGCCCTCAGATCTGTGTATGCAGGATGTTATCCCCCTTTTAAGTGACCTCAAGCATTGATCACCATTTACAAGCTGTCAGCGTCATTTACAGCAACTAATAAGCTTCTCACAAAGAATTTGTAAGACTTATCAGCTTGGAAAAATTTAGGAGTGTGATATATGTCTCATTTGGCGCATTTTACATTTATAAAAGACAAAAAAGGGGCAAAAGTGGGAATTTTTTTAAAAAAATGACACAAATCTGTCATTTTTTTTTTAATTTAAGAAAAGTAGGAAGAATCTCATTCTTGTAAAGTTAGGATATTCTCACTTTCCTCAGTATTTTTTTAAATATTTATTCGTTGGCAGTAATTCCATATTATTTCATTCTAAAGAAAAATTGTAGAAAAAGCGAAACTTTTCAGAAGAAAAAAAGCAGAAATCTGCGTAAACGCAGAAGATTTTAACCCCTGAAATGAAGTAAACATTGGAAGAAATCTGGAAAATTTAAGAGGGGAAGAGGGTTTGATGTATTGATTTGAATAATAAAATGCTGTAATTTATCGTCTAGGAGATTCAGTGTGTTCAATATTTCATTTGTTACTCTTCATTCCACGCTATCTAGAGCAAATTAAACTTAGACTTTGTTTAATTTAAGAGCTGTCAATTGCAAAACATAATCCGACGGAAATGGTTTTATCCTTTAGGATGATGCTTCTCGTTTGATACCTACAATGAAAACAGTCTACCAGTTTGGTGGAAGACGATCCCTGCAATAACACAAACAGCAAGAAAAATGAATTTCAAAAGAAAAAATATGTTTAGTTTTAGAATTTCTTTACCGTACTTCATAGAGCAATTGTGTTTTACAAGAAGTCATAGTTGTCAGCATCTTTGTGAATACAAGTTGGATTTCTTTTGAAAGCAAAATTTGAGATTTATTTGTAAATTTCATGAAAAACTGCATAATCATACTGTATGCCTGTACACCATACAATTTATAGCCAAACTTCATATATTGCACTATCAAACTGTACAAGCAAGCAGGTTTGTAGCTATCCCTTGACCAATCAAAGTCAATTAGTGTAATTAAAATTTGGATTGTTGTAAAAAAAATTACAATGCTGCTTATTCTAGAACTGCAATTTCTTAGCCATTTACAAAGTAAGCATATAATATAGAAAATATAATATAGAACAATCATCTGCTGAATTCTATTCCACTGGAGCAAACCATAACCTTTGAATGGTCAGAAGATGCTTCATTCTAATCAGAGGGTTTTCACACTCAACATTCTCAAGATATATGCCCCAAATCATAACCTTGGATCTTACTTAAAACTGAAGAATCATGATAATGCTTTTGCACTTTCACCTTGTTGCTATTCTTATATAAACAAGTTGTAGCGGAAAATATAATTTTTCAGGATGCATCAGTGTTGCATTCACTTCTGTCTAGTTCTTGTAACCCTAAGTGAACTGGAAGTACTTGTATTATTTGCTAAACAAACATGGCTTATGAAGACTTAATAGTTTTGTCACATATTACATAAAGTTTAGTACAGTGTAATATGTCACACTTTACATTCAGCAAGAATTAGATTTCGTCCACATTCAGAAAAATGGTAATTTGAGATGTTGTACATCTGTTCATGTCAGTTAACTCTTCATTTAGCTTAAGCATTCAGAATCCATAACCACACTTACAATAAATTCTGGCATACTCTGTGATCCGTATAATTACAATACATAAAATACTCTGGTGGCCATAAAAATTTGGTCACTTAATGTATTACCCCAAAAGAAAAATGCTTTAAAATGTACAAGTTTTGTTACAAAATTCAAGAGAAGGACACAGATTTTCCCAAAAATAACTGTTGCTCTAATAATTTTTAAAATTATTTTAAGTGTGTTGAGAATAATTTATATTTACTTGGTATAATTACATAAAGAATAAAGCCATGTTTTTAGATCAGACAAAAGATGATAATGTGTGTGTTCTATCTTTCATTTCAATTCTTAGAAACTATTTCTAAGATTTCAAAATATTGGAAAAACATTTTAAACACTGTTCTTCATGAAATTAAGCTCTAGCAATAAGAAAATGTAAAACCATGAATAAAGTCAGCCTGATTAAATTCACAAGACAGATGCATGAATATGTAATATATTTTCATGAGCATTCCTCCAGCATTTTTATAAATACGCTAATTACTGTAAAGCATAAATTTTTTTGTGCAACATGAAGATGAATCATTCCCTAAATATTTTCTCAATACATTTCGATATTAACTCTTTTTTTAGTCAATATTAAATTTTTGCACTAAAAAATAAATGTGAATGATTTTACTTTGTAAATAACTTCATAAATTTTTAATATCAACTCTTCAGACATGAATACAGAACATGGAATGGAAAAAAATTGAAGAATGGAACTCTCAAGGAGTCAAGAATTTTAATACTTTAATCTACTAAATCATGCACATACTATGCTGTTTTCTAGTTTTCCATTTATGGCTTCAGAATTATTTTTTTTAGTGCTTATGAGCAATAGATTGTTTTCTAAGATTCATTCTACCAATAAAAGCGCTATTTACTATATTCTCTTATCTTAGAACTCTTGACCAGTACAGTTAGGCATCCTGATTTTTTAATTAAAGTAGTTTGAAAGTTTAAATTAAAAACTGAAATTCTTGCAAAATTTTACTTTTGACTACAATTTACCAATCTAATCAGTTGGGAAACAACACTCAAAATATAAGCATGTTTACAAAAACACAAACAAGTACAACAAACCTGATTCCATGCATTTTATTCTTAGAGTGGTAAGCACTTTATTGACAATTTTGGTATCATCCCCATACAGGTAGTAGTCATCCTAGATAGTAAAGAGAAAATTTAAAGTTATAGTACAGAATTTATAATATTAAAGATTTGAAAGAGAAGGGAGAGGAAATACACAGTAAATTTATCATTTAGGTTAAGTGATGCTCTTAAAACATTTAATGAGGAAAAAGTATTTAATACATACTTTAAGCTTATTTTCAGAATAATTGACAAAGTTTTGCATGTCCAATGGTGAAAAAATTGTTTCAAGTAATAATAGTATGACCACTTAATTTATCAATTATTCAGTTTTTAAAATTTGAAATTAAAGCAAAATTTCTTGAGTTTTCAGGAAGGATTTTGTTGAAAAGCTAGCACTAGCTTAAAGTGCTAGGATAAACACATCAGAAAACTTGCAGGAATTTGTGATAAAATCAATATTGTAATAGAAGTACTAAGAAATTTATTGAAGTCCGATGTTACAAAAAATTGAAAATGTAAAACAAACTTTACACAAGGATATAATTTTCTGGTTTAGTATCACAATTTTCCCAAAATTTCTGCATAGTTTATTTTCTGTGAATTACAGTACTTCATTGTACAATTTTTCTTTTAAGAGGCTTTTAAGAAACAAGCTAAAAGTTTAAAAGAAATTATAATATAGTTGACGTATACTAATCATTAGTATATAGATCTTTATAACTACATATCAGTATCATTGCCTTACATAATCTTATTTTTCTTATGATTCTGTTCAGGATTTGGTAAAACAAAAATTGTGACTGACATAATATTATTCTCTTGAACAATAATAATAATTTATAACGCTTTCAGTATAATGAAAACTGACCAACTTAAGTGCCAAACCTTGGGGCATAAGACTAAGAACTTCAATCTACTAAATAGTACAAATTGTTTGAGTTCTATTACCAAGCTTTATGTAATAGAGCAGTGGTGTAGATTTTGAGATCACAAGGCTTCAAACATAGAGGAAGCATTTAGCAATAACAATCACCCATCAAAATTTAAGTGAGTCTAACAAGAATAATGTTATCTGGCCTTTCTAAGCATCATCTATTGGCAGCATATTTAGCTAGTTCAGATCATGTCACAAGCCACAAATTTATCTGAACACAAACCACTGGTTTTAGGTAAACAAAGGACAGATGCAATGTTTCATACAAATACCAAATACAAATTTTAAAGTGGATTAATCCTTAACCAATTTTTAAGTGTTTTAAATGTTGTCAGATATGCAAATATATATGGGTCAGATGAACATGACTCCCTTTGTCCTGAGAATATCACTTTTTTTATTTCACAATTCCCATCAAGTTGTTTCCAGCATTCACGAGTAAAAACAATTAACTGTTATTAAAATTAAATGATTAACTGTACTTTTTAAAGATGGAATAATAACACATCTCCAGATTTCTGAATGAACTACAAGTTATCTTTGGATTCTAGAGAAGACTTAAAGACATAAAACAAGTTAAATGCCACACAATCAGCACCAAACTGCTCAAGAAACAAATCCTCATTATAACCAGTATATTGCATTAACAGCACAGCATTGGATTATATCTGTTATGTTATTCAAAAACTCACAACTGTTTCAGATGTATAGCAGTTTGTGTCCATCTCAAATGAACATATAAAGGTTTGCTTAACTGCAGTTAAGAGCATTTAAACAATTGTAACTATGGTAATACTACATCGTTTTACTATAGTCTAAATGAGAAATGTATCAAGGAATGTTAAGAAGATTTTCTACTTCCTCAAAACCTTGAAAAAATATATTTTATAATTTGTTCCCAAATTAAATTAATTTTTAAATATGTAATAAAATTGAACAAATGTTCTTGAATAAAAAAATAATTTGGTAAGCATTCTGGGGAAAAGGTAACATATAAGGTACAGTATAAACATTACACAAACAAAATTAAAAAATTCACTGATCTAAAACCAACTTGATAAGAAAATTTTATATACATACATTTCTCTCATAGATCCTATACAAGCAATTTGTCTGAAATAAAGATAAATTGAAAACATTTAAGAACAACTTTAGACTTACAATTCATAAACTCTTTAAAAAAAGGGTCAACACAAAATATCAATGAAAGGTGGTTTCAAATTGAAATTTCATACAGGACTTTGTACTTTTAAGTTAGCAGGGCAACAGTCATAATTGTGAGCTAAAGCACCAAATGTGGTAACCCTGCTACCACCTACATTCCTACTTCGTTGAATTCGCATGATGTCAATTACATGGAAAGATGCATATATTTTCTGCAATGTTAAAGGGTATTGTCAACTTTATGCCTTCTATGTAACCTAAAATTGTGATAAAATCCATTTTGTATAGATTTTGATTATTTTTTTAAACTGTCATTCTTTTCATGAAGTTGAATATATCTTGATGGTTGCAATTCTTTTCATTCTTATATCTAGTTAAATTTTGAGGCAACATTAGGAGCACAATTATGACTGGTGCCCTACAAACCAAAAAGCACCTAGGACTCTTGAGCTCTTTGAATTAAATTGAATAAATAAAGATAAAGTATTAGATTAATTCCAATCAGTGCAACAAGGAAATATTGCATATCATTTATAGGGTTCCCACTCTTCATAAAACAAATTCAAGTACTCTTAATTTGCTAATGATGAATATTCATTTTAGCCTGTCTGAAAATAATAGATGTACTGATGCTTTAGCAATTGCAGCATGACACAAAGGTTTTTGATGAAAATATATAAGTGAAATCATAATGTAAGTATCAAGTGATAGATATTAAAACTGTCAATAAAAAATATTACATGCAAATCTGGGAATATTTTAAAATGGTTTGTAATCTTCTATTGTTCCAAAAAAAAAAACATCCCCTTGCATTAATTAAAATCGAGGCATAGCAATACTAAACATTTGCACATTTTATGTCCAGCCTGAATTTTAAAATTTAAGCTAGAACATTTTAAAATTAATTTATTAGTTTTTTTTCCTATTGTTCATTCTTTTTGTGGAGCTGATGTCATAGCTCCTCAATTGACGAAAGCAAAGGATTTTATGTTTTTAGATCTTTGGAACTGTGCCAAGTTATGAAGTCACCCCTGGAGCTGACGTCACAGCTCCTTGATTGAAGAAAGGACAGATTCCGTGTTGTTCGGCTTAATACCTTTGGAACCATACCAAGTTATGATGTCACGTTTTGAGAGAGAAAACGCCTTTTCTTTCCTTCTTAATGGATTTCCAACTCTAGCGTGTTTTGATTTACATTGTTGATTAGCTTAACTTTCATGCTAGCAATTTTAACTTTCTCACAGGCAAGGACTATTTGAGGTTTTTTATCTTTGGGATCATTAAAGATATATAGAAAATTTCAACAGATTTAAAATCTGCGGAAAACTTTAAACTAAATTAACACCTTAAATGTGATTTTCTTTAAATAAATTTTTTAATTGTAACGTGTCGTGTCAGGTGGAGGTGGGACTCATTATTAAAATTATTGTTATTTCTTTTTAATGCTTTCCGTATGTATGGACATGAAAAGAACTGCCATGGGCAATGCTGTGCTGGCCTGCTAGTAACTTAATATGAAATTGTTTAAATTCCAAAGAATTGGACGGTCAAAAGAATACAAAACATGATTCCTTTTTCCACACACCCTACTCTATTTTTGGTGATTGAGTTAAGACTGGGCACCAGATATTGGAACATCCGAATCCACTGTTCACCAAGGTTTGTTTATGTAACCAGAAAATGAAGTCATGTTCACTTAGTGGGATGTCATGGGTTTTTTAATGAAGGAAATGCAATGTTGGTCTTCGCAACTAGTACTTGATTGATTGCTAGAAGTTACGAGGAGCACTAACTTTGCCACTAATCAAGCCCCAAAGAAAAGAAAATCCCCCTGAAAATTACTTCCTAAGGTAGAGAATATAAGTTTTATCCCTTAGACCACCATACTGTGAAAAAATCATGATTATAAAAAGAATAAATCAGATTCGGTTGATTTGAATCAGATTTTTGGTTTTAATTAATTTGTTGCCCATTTATGTTTAAACTTAAGATATGCAAAGCACAATGGAGTTTCTAGATGCTATTGACTTACATTAAATATTAATACACTCATGTCCACAAATTAAGGATGATTCAGAATCACACAGAAATCGAACTCTAAAGTAAAAATTTCACCTTTAGAATTATAGCACATATGTTCAAGAATAACATCCAAATTACAGGAAGCCATCAGATGACGCCGACAGTACGTCACAATGACGAGAGTGTAAGAGAGGTGTATATAAGGAATGGTAACAAAGATGTAAAATTGTTCACAAGCGTTCTGTAAGCCGCTAAGTGCCACAACCGAATAGTTATGGCACAGAGGATGCGTGTCGATGATTTTTTACGTGGTAGAATTATCGGCCACCTGGAATGTGGGCGTACTCATACGGAAGTTTCAGTGGAACTTGGAATCGCCCAAAAAGTCATCTCTAGGCTTTGGTAACGATTCCAAAATGATGGAAATGTCAGTAGACTTTACAGTACAGGTCTCCCCCGAGTTATAACGCCGAGTGATGACCAGTATTTTTACAGGTACATTTCTCGTCAGCTATCTTCAGACATGGGTACAACAGTTTCAAGGCAAACCGTTTATACATATTTGGGACATGTTGGTCTATATGCTTGTAGGCCTGTCAGATGTGTTACGCTCATGGCAACTCACTGTCGCCAGCGGTTAGACTGGAGTAGAGAACATGCAATGAGGAAATCGTCACAGTGGGCTTGTGTGATACTTTCCAACGAGTCCAGGTTTAGCTTGCAGTCTGATTCATGGCGGACGATCATATGGAGAACGCCAGGTACTCTTTACCACCAAGACAACATCATTGAACGACACCATTATGGTGGTGCAGGTTTGCTGCGGAATTATACTGGGCTCCAGAACAGATCTACATGTTCAAATCGGAACCATGAGAGGCCAAATTCACCGGGACATCATTCTGGAACAACACGTACGTTTGTTTAGGGGTTCCATGGGTGCAGAATTTGTGTTTATGGATGACAACGCCCATCCTCACCTTGCAAACATTTTAAACGAATGCCTTGAATCTGATGATATCACCCGTATGGAATGGCCAGCATTTTCACCTGACTTGAATCTGATAGAGCATGTGTGGGACATGCTTGGCCGACGAGTTGCAGCCCGTCAACCACCTCCTACATGTGTACCGTAACTTCGGAGAGCATTGTTTGCTGAGTTTAGTGATCTTCCCCAAGATCATCTCGATAATTTGATCCTCAGCATGCCTAGGCGTTGTATGGACTGTATTGTATCATCTGAGAGACATACAATGTACTAACCATCATACCAACCATGTCATGTTACGTTTTCGTAAGGTCGATATTTTTTGTAATTGCTCCAGTGAGCCAAAATCGTAGTTTTTATGAATGGTATCACACATACACCATCTTTTTTGTTCTTTATCTTTTGTTTAATAAATGGATCTATCACTTGGACTTACATAATAACAAAAAATATTCACAATATGAATATTTTGCTTTTGGGAATATCAAAAGGTTCTTTCTATTTAAGTTCAGTTGATTCTCTTCTAATATGTATGTTCAGCATGCTATGAAGAAGGGCACACCCAGAAATCGTTTGTTAACATACTGGAAACCACTGTTGAAACAGTGCTAATTCCTTTATCAGAAGTAGCAAATTACCTCTAAAAAAGACCACCAGTTTCTCTAATCATTCCATGAAGGGTATGTCAAAATTAATTTAAATACTTTGCTCTATGTGTGGATGGGCCCCCATATGTGTAAAACACAGCTTCTGTGGATAAGGACTTCTGAGTGACACATGTTTTCAGTAAAATATTTGTTGGTCAGTTGCTGTCAAGCTAATATTGTGGGCTACAATTCTTAGGAGCCTGAATCCATTGTATCCCCCAAATGGGGACGGTCAATTATTACTATGAGAAGATTTACAACTTCTAAATAATTTATTTATTTACACCTACACAAGGCATGTCAAATCCTAGGGGTCTGACCCCTTAAAATCTCAAAATTTTTATAGTAGGGCACATGACTCACAAAAAACAGAAAGGATAAATATGACAATATGTAAATAATATGAATAACCAAATTTGACAACACAGGAAAAATGTTTAGGTGCCAATGTCGACTGCAAATTTTGGCTCTAAATTTCTAATCATACAGAGCATTAATCTGGATTGCTCTGATAGGAGTTCAACACAAATACATCAACTAACGGAGAAAAGTTTTATTCCTTACAATAATATATAATTAGTGTTTAACATACAACTATTTTAAATTAACCATGGAAAGATTTAAGATCCATTTAATGGATCTTTAATAATTCCTAATCCAATCAATCTAATGAGAATGTTGGTCGAAAAGATTTTATTTAAAACTTGTTCACTATTCTTTGCAATTAATGTTTGGATAATGCACAAATTGCAAAGAACTCATACTAGACAAATGTCAGCATAATGTTAGCTTGATAGCTTTAAGCTTTGAATAATTTCAAAGTTTAGAACTGTCATTTCAACTTGTTATTAACAATTACTCTACTTACTGTAGGCAAATTGTTGTAATATGCTATAAAATCTGCTGTCAAATCAGACATCTTGTGTCAGGCCTGAAATAATGATTATATTTATAACAGTTATTAAAATTAGAGACATGAATTATAAAAACATATGCATTACTAAAACAAGATAAAGAGCAAGTGGATTAAAAAGATCCCTTATAAATTAAATGAATGGATTTTAAGATTTTCTATAAGACAGAAACACAAGGGATCTGATTCCTACACCTGATTGATAACTAGTATACACTTAAATGTTTGCAATGAAACATCGTGCATTACAATTGATGATGAAAACATCAATGTTTTGCCAATTTTAAATCAGATCAATCATGAATTAGTATAAAAATATTAAATCTAGAATAAAATAAATTCTCCTAAAAGTAAGAATCTCTCATATATAAGGAAGTTGATCTTGAAACACATAAATAAAACTTTATAGAGTGTAAGTTGTCATTCTGTGTAAGTCATAAATTTTTTAGTCTTATAGACAACTAGCCACTGTGTGGCCAGCACGGTATTGCCTGTGACAGTTCTTTTCGTGGGGTCAGGTATGATCACTACTCGCTAAGGCCAGCAAAAAAGGTTTGTTTTTTGTAACATGAGCATAAATATTAGGGTAGGTAGGTAGGAAAAAGTTTTTTTTTTTGCTACATATTTTTAGCAAATACACAAAAGGAAACATTATCTGAGTATTAATGTTAGATTTAAAATTGATCAGTGATGTATTTTTGTGGGTCAATATAATGGGTATATACTCAGGTATTTAACCAAATTGGGTATTTTAGTGGGTATTTATAATTTTTCTTTAGGTTTAACAGCTTATTCACCCCTAAAGAGTTTATTTATAACATACAATGTCTGAAATGAATAGTATCAGAAATCGAAATGCAAGAATTTATCTTTTTATAACTATAATTTATTTCTGTTTAGTAGAGCTATTAAATCACTCGCTACTCGTCTAAATTACTGGCATAGTGTGTTCAAGCCATAAGGAAACCAGTTTGACAAGCTCTTATTAATAAATTGCGATCGATGTGACATTGTAATCAATATCGTTTTAACGAACATGTTTTTTTAATTAAATTAAATTTAAAAAAAACTGTAGGGTCAGAATTTTAGTATTGTAATTTCAGGTTTTGTCGGGTTACAGGAAACAAACCATTTTTCTTTTTGGCCTAATGTTTGCCAACCCCCCGTGATTGCAACATATTTCCATTTGATTTGCTTCATAAACGAACTCCTCGCGCAGGCCTCGAAGTGGGGTCACGTGTCATGCGCTGTGACCTTTCTACAAAAAAAAACTCCTCCCGGTACAGGGGTTTATACGCATGGAAGCCAACGGTGAAAGGTTCTCACCTGCAGGCGGGGGGTTTTCTTTCTTAATTGGAGGAACACACCCCATCCGTGGCACCCCTGTTTTGGGATATATCAGATTGCACATAAGTGCTTAGGAAGGTCCTTGAGTGGCACAAAAGAGAAAAACAGATCCTTGACATTCCGCTTGAAAAATCCTCTGACCGCTGTGAAAGGCTAAGCCGGGACGTGAACGTGGTGGACCCAGCAAGATCGGTGGACCTTGGAAACCAAGGTTGATTTATCCCTCAGGACAGTTAATGTTTGCTTCACCCAAGGGTGAATTGGACACTAACTCGCATCTGCCCTCACAAACGAGCTGCAGTGTGAACATCTTCAGTAAGATGCTTTGCCTAATGCAGCGATTTTAGTAACGAGGTACTATAAGTTGTCCAGTTCAGACGGTCAATGTTCGTCTAGTACGCCAAACCGCTTTTGTCAAAGACATTGACCTGCAACTGCAACGCAGTTGCATCCATCTTAGGGCAAACATAATTTGCCTAGTCGGCAGTCACTTAAAACACATTTTTGAGCGTTTCTTCTATGGGCCTACAGCAAGTGCCTTCTCAAGCAAACAGTCAACGTTTCTTTCTCTACTTACAGCAAAGATACTCACCAACTTACTGTTGCATTGAGGGAGCACTTATGGGGACTCTGGAGAATTAAGGTAAGCAAAGTGTGAGCTTATCAGTCACAAATCTGCTCAAGGCTAGGAAGGCCTTGTGAATCTCAGGATGTTGTGAGTAGGTCTCGGGAGCCTTTTTTAGGAAGAGGAATTCTCCTCTCAGGTGTTCTGGTAACTTACAGTCAAAGATGTGATTGGAATCACCCACCTCTCCGCACTGCCAAAGACCAGAATCCTGCTTTCTGAAACGATGAAAGTATTCCGGAAAGCGACCATGTCCGGTGAGTAACTGGGAGGAGATGGGGTGGTACACGTGCCTCCGAAGATGCAGGACGGGAAAGAACATGTGCATCCTTCTGCCTACTTCATCTATGTTCCAGCAGATCTGACTGTGAACTGTGGAGGTAGAGGTACCCACTCTGATGTGTACCACCTCGCTGTTGGTGGCCTTCTTAGCAGCTTCATTTCCCGTGAAACCAACATGCGCCTTAATCCAGTGCATTTGTACTCCCTGATATTTGGTCACCATTTTGTACAGAGTTTTGATTCTTTGCACTACCCTAGTAGGGCAGCATGGATCATTCAGTGCCAAAAGCGCTGACAGGCTGTCAGAGTAGATATGGGTAATCTTGTTAGCATTGTAGAGTGGTCTGTCATGAATCCACTTGAATGCTTTCTCGATTGCCACAAGTTCAGTGACCGTTGACTATTGGTTTGAGAAGGCACTCGCTGGAGGCGCCCGCAGAAGAAACGCTCAAAAATGTGTTTTAAGTGACTGCCCACTAGGCAAACTATCTTTTCCCTAAGATGGATGCAACTGCATTGCACTTGCAGGTCAATGTCTCTGACAAAAGCAGTTAGGCGTACTAGACGAACATTGACCGTCTGAATTTGACAACCTATAGTACCTCAGTACTAAATCGCCGCATTAGGCAAAGCATCTTACCAAAGATGTTCGCACTGCAGCTCATTTGTGGGGGCGGATGTGGGGTAGTGTCCAATTCACCTTTGGGTTAAGCAAACATTAAGTCGCACGTTATACGCTGTGACTTAGCTACAAAAAAATTCCTCCCAGTATAGTGGTTTATACGCATTGAAACCTTGTGCGTTATATGCTGTGACTTATATACGAAAATATTCCTCCTGATCTCCTGGTTACCAAAAACACATCTTTACATCTTTCCGACAGTTTTTTTAAAAAATGAGCTAAACCTGGACCTATTTGAGGAAACAACGCAAATGTTCAGAGTAAATACTACACAGAAAAAATTATATTTGCAAGTAAAATTTGTTGCATTATATTAAAAAGGTTTTATTCCTTTTAGAAAAATTATTCCCATTCATATAATGTATGCAAAGGTTCACAGTGTGGATTTTGCTATATGATGGCCATCTTGGAATTGCTTAGATTGGCCGCCATCTTGATTTGGTGAAAAAATTTGCTTTGGTGACTAACGAATCGGATTCTACCACTCCACTGGAATAAAACTAGTTTCATAAAAAAATAAGTTGTAGGTGTATGACATTTTCTACTTCATCTAACACAAGACTGCTTGGTCTCAGTTTATGGTGCCAAAAATATGTAGCGAGCTCTTAACAATGTGCTACAAAGTTGTTCCAAACTTTAAGAGATTAAAGGAAAAGGGTTCAGAAAAATAAGTGAGGTAATAACAGAGGCTCTAGCATCCTAGAAAATTTATTTCAAGAAACATAAGATAGGAAAAAGAAAAAGGACTTGAGAACATCAGCTCAGGCTCTTGCCGAACCATAGAGCAACATTGTCAGTAGCAACATAGGTTAAAAAATGAGTTCAATAATTCATTGAGCAAGTAACAAATCGAGAACGATTCATTATTTCATTAATCTAAAGTTAATTGATGGTATATTTTCTAGAAAAGGAGGATATTGGCACATAATAGATATTGGAAGTATTTACTATACATGCATTGCCACAAAACCTACATTTGATATTCATGGATAGTTTTTATATGTAATCTCTATATCTTTCTCAAAATTCCTGTTAAGATGTTTTCATGAATTTTGAATAATTCCTATTTTGTATTCCATAGAATTTTTGACTGGTATTATCTAAGAACACTCAAACATAGCTCAAATACATCTTGTGTTACAAGCATTCATATAAATACTGTATGTATTATAAGTTTGGCTTAAGATCCCATTAAAATAGTAGCTCCTTGAACAGAGTTAATTTAATAGTAACTCATTCAACAAATATTGTTCTTTTAAGACACTTATCAATTATAATACTATTATGTTAATACATTTTACACCAATTCACGATTTTGTAAATTCACCAAATAGCCACTTAAATTAAAAATATAGGTTTACATATGAAGGAAAAACATATGCAGTATGTTCTTGAGTAATTCAATGTATATATAATGAAAAGAAACATCACTTGAAAAAAATTTTCATAGCTAAATTCTACTTTGAAATTGAAAACACTGTTTTATATACCCACTTTACCCTGTCTGTGATCCTACTAATAAACTAAATTTTATTTAGCCTAAAAGTTGATCAAGAGCTGTTTTGATCGTATTATTTTCGGAGATAGAGTAGGCTGTCATTCATTTTTCATCAAAACACGGCACAAAAGTGTTTAGTAACTGGGGCCATTAAAATCTAATAAAATAGTTTTCATCTTCGCATGAAAACATTTAACACCACAGAAATATTGCGCTAAAAATGTTCGATAATGTAAAATCGCGATGATCTTAAACCCCACAAGAAATAAATGTTTCACGACACGAACAAAAAGTTAATTTTGTTTCAAAAAAGGAAAACTGTTTTACTCACAATTTTAAAATCGTAATAAATAACGAATTTTCTGTTTGCAATGCGACACTACACAAATATCTTTCAAAACAGAGCGCAAAACAGCGCACACGAAAAAGTTGACAAGTCGAAAAGAATCTCTCAAGTTGAGTTGTAGAAAACTGCTTTAATGCGAGATAAGGTAATTTTAATAAACATCGTACTAGAGAAATACAACGGTCTATTGACGACGGTTTCGGGATACATCCCCTAAGAACCACAGTCAGATGACGATCTTTAATGCGATTGGAACAAACTTCTAGAAATTTGTGCAGCCTACAAGCTGTAGGCGGCACAAGAGTGCCTATACAAGGCGGAGTAGGTTCACTTAATCATAGTAATGGAAATAAATTAACTTAGCTCTGGAGCAACATAAAGGACGATTGAAAACGGTCTTAGTCAAGATTAAAGACAAAACCACACAATTTTGAACCGCGGTCAGATGAAAAGATCAACACCTGAGCTGGACTCCACGCTCCAAAGTTCCACACCATGACAACTTACGGACATTTAAGGCCACGACATATTTAAAGTGTACCAGCCACCGACCGTATACAGGACGGTCTTTGACTGGACCTAGTCTAAAACTTGTAACCCTCCGGTTACCAATCCGCTACTCTTCCAACTGGGCTACGGGACCGCAGAAATTTCTGTCGGGGTTCCGAAGTGTAAAATACCTACCGCTAAACCTTTAAAACTGCTTATTCAAAGAAATTCTGCCTTGGCGACATAAAAAGAATGCCAAAAAACAAACCAAAAACGAATGAATTGAGTTATACGAAAAATCTTTCTGCTGTGTGCGAAACAAATAAAACTGTTGGGTCCAATTGAAAAGGAGTGATAAAAAAATATTTAATATACCAAAGGTTCATATATTAAAGACCACAACAACCGCAATAAACCTTATAGTGAAAATTAACCTTTAGACTACGGTCGGTACAGCAGTTCTACCATGATCGCGCCAAAGAATTTAGACTACGGCCATTACAGAAGTTGTACCTTGAAAGTTATAAGAATAACGCCAAAAAATCGCGCTTGTTATATCTATACCGTAGTCAAAAGGTTAAAAAGAAATAAGTTTGACCATTCGGCCAAAACCCTGCACGTAAAGCTGTGTGAGGAGAGAGCAAGATATCTCTGACCACTACAATTATAGCATTAAATCATACTACTTTTAGCACGCTGAATAAACACCAAGTAAATGGTGAAGAAGGAAATCCATATTTAAAATATAACAAAACAATATTTATCTTAACAAAACAAAAAGTTGCACATAAATGTCATTTAAAGTTCTTGGTTATTTAGGGTGTCCCGGAATTTCATGTACAAACTTGGAGGGGAGGTAGAGAACATCTCATTAGGAACGATAATCACATAGGAAAGCATGGGCGAAAACGTCACCCTCACGTGATAAAGAGATACAACAAGGCCACAACATAAAATTTTGAGTAAAACCCTTTATTACACAACAAAAGAGTACAATGTATGACTTACAAGCATCACAGGAGATGTTCGAAATTGCGCCCATTGGCATGGATGCACGCACGACACTTCACTTTTTTTTTATCGGACCACGAAGTTTCGAAAGAACATGTCAGTCATGTGTACTATGTATAAAAGATCAACAAAATTCATTAGAATTGCTACTCAACTATTACAGGAAAAGAAGTATGTTACTGGAGAGGTGGGTTGAATACAATTACACTCAAAACAAAAAAATCGACGCACCTAGAAGGAATCATAAATTTGCTTTGAAATTTCGAATTCAAAAATGTTTTGACCAAATATGCAAATGATTAAAATTTGGTGTCCAATGAATGAATAGTGCGATCTCCAGCCCATCGGAACTATGCATCCAGCAGATGTATATAAGGAGTTGTTCTTGAACTGTTGTTAAAAATTTCTGCTGCATTGCGATTTAGGATACCTTTCAAAGACTGAAAAAATGCCTCGCCGCAGGATTCGAGCTCATTACGAACAACTTTCAGAGTTTGAAAGAGATCGTATTATTGGATTGAAAGAGGCAGGTTGGGCAAATCGGAGAATCGCTCATCATGTGAGTCCAAGCGATGCGGCGATTAGAAGATGCTGGCAAGAGTGGGTGGACAATGGCAGATTTCAGCGTCATGATGGTAGCGGTCGACGTAGGGCCACAACAGATCGCAAGGACAGAGTGATTGTCAGATCAGCTGTCACAGCGCCTGATTCATCACCATCACCCATCAGTCGTGCGACCCACACACGAGTGTCCACCATGACCATTCACAGACGGCTGAGAGAGCGAAATCTACGCTCGTACCGACCGTTACGCCACCTGCCACTCACGCCTGCACACTGTCGAGCCAGATTACAGTGGTGCTTGGCTCGATCAGGCTGGAATGATGCTGACTGGGGACGTATAGTCTTTAGCGACGAATCCCGCAGCCAACTGTGTCCTGACAATCATCGAAGACTTGTCTGGAGACGCCCAGGGCAGCGTGCCGATCCTGCTTTCACTATTGCACGCCACACGGGCCCTCAACAAGGAGTTATGGTCTGGGGTGCCATTTTCCTTGATATCCGGACCCCCTTGGTCGTCATTAGAGGTACACTTACTGCATAGCGGTACGTTAACGACATTCTGAGACCTGTTTTGCTACCGTTCCTTTCGCAGTACCCTGGGTTTATTTTTCAGCAAGACAATGCCAGACCACATACGGCTCGTGTTGCTATGAACTGTCTTCAAGCTTGTCAAACACGTCCTTGGCCAGCCAGATCACCAGATCTCTCTCCCATCGAGCATGTCTGGGAATGATGGGAAGGCGACTGCATCCGGTAGGGAATGTTGATGACGTAGTCCGACAATTGGAGCAAATTTGGCAAGAAATACGGCAGGAGACCATCCGGGAGCTTTATCGGTCTATGCCACGCCTTGTGGCAGCTTGCATCCAGGTTAGAGGCGGGGCAACACCTTATTGACCTCGTTACTGTAACTCTGAAATAAATCATTCAATTGTTCTTAAATTTTAATCATTTTCTATTATGTACATAATTTTCCTATCCACCAATTTTTGTCTCCATCGGACAACTTCTTCTTGGTGCGTCGAATTTTTTTTTATAGAGTGTATTTCAACAATAACATTTTTGAGTCGCTTAGGATTATGATTTAGGAGTCACGATGAAAGCAAATAATTCAATAGGAAAGGAAATTATTTAACCTACTTGGACTGCTGATGGAGTTCAGGAATGGGAGCGTAACTGGCTGTCGAATTTCTTGTACGCTGTAACGCTGTCTTTTTTTAACGCTTAACTTTCTTGTAAAACTGGCCTGTCAAAGAGGCCGTAACGAATAAAAAAGGTGATTTGATATCACACGCAATTGCACTCCCCCACTGTGACACTAGGTCCTCTGGAAGAGTGACGTTGCAGAACAAATCGTGAATCTTGGCATTGACCGCGTTGCCTCCACACTCGGATTCGATTGTTGTCGTCACCCAGACAGAAGCGGGATTCGTTAGTGAAGACCACTCACTGCCATTCGACGCCCCATGTCCATCTGGTACGACACCATTCCAGTATTTGACGGCGATGCAATGCTGTTAAAGGCAGTCGTTGTAACGGCCTACGTGAGTTTAGTCCCACGTCGTGAAGCCCTTCGACAAATAGTGCGATCACTTATTGGATGATCGAGAGAGGTTCCCACTGCCCGTTGTATGTCTGCAAAAGTGGCTGTTGGATCAGTACACGAATGTCGTACAACACGTCGATCCTCTCTCGATCCGGTTACTTTAGGCCTTCCTGAGCCTACTTGACGCCGCTGCCATGTGCCTTGTATCCACCGCTGCTAACAACGTGCAACAGTAACATCACTACAACCAATATGTTGCTCAATCCGTCGATTAGATAATCCACCTTATCGAGGCCATTTACTCGGCCTCTGTCAAACTCTCCCAGTTGTTTAAATTGCATGTGAACTTTTTTCGAGGAAGAACTCGGTGAGAAACGATGTAACCAACACAAATCATGATTTGAAATGAATTTGCTGCGCTACTGGATGCCATTTTATGTCCCGGTATGCAGCGTGTTTGGAGCTACCCTGTGCGTGGAGCATGCTCAAACGGTTCTGAAAATTTGATAATTTGAATCTCAAAAGCAGATGTTCCACTCATCCAAATTTCATTTATATCGGTCTACTAGGCCACATGTCCTAGAGCGGGTCGTTTACGAACTAGAACTTATACCGGTCTACTCCTTCCAAGTACGTCTTTTTTTTGTCTTAGAGTGTAAAATACTCATTACTAAAAAGGTTTTATCAAGTGAAATGATGCTCTTCTAAATTAATAATATGTTGATTAAGTAACTCCATCTAGCCCACAAGCAACTATTAGTTTCTTCTGTTTCAGATTGTTGTTTTTAACCCTCCTGGTGGATGTCTCGACGAGGTAACTTGACATTTTCAAAACTGATCAGATCTTGATGGACGAGATATCTCGTCATCACAAATACTGACCTGATCTCTATCTCGTCATTAGAAAGAACTGACACGATCTCTGTCTCGTCAGGACCGCGGTAGCTCGTTTGTAAGAGCATCGGATCAGCAATAGGAGGGTTGCGAGTTCGAATCCAATCAAAGGCCGTCGTGTACAAAGGGGACTGGTGCACGGTAAATACCGTCATGACATCAAATGTCCTCACGTTGGCGTAGTGTGGAGGTTTTGAGAGTGGGGTCCAGCTCAGATGTTGCTTCGTCATCTGACCGTGGTTTAAAATTACGTGGTGTTGTCCTCGATTCTTTCCTTTTGGGATTAATCCCAGACCGTCGGTAATAGTTCGTTGTGTTGCTTCAGGACGACGTTAATTAAATATATATACTACACTGCTGTTTGTATAAAATGCAATACCATGAAGGAGTCATCAGAATTAAATGAAATTTAATACACAAACGGCTTGTATTAGTACAAATAAATGAATAAATTTTCAAAGCAAAAAAACAATATTTAGTGTCCGAAATCAGTATTTGGTGTAGCCACCACGCGCTGCAATAAGTGCTGCTATACGACGTGGCATGGAGTGAAACAGATGTTGAATATCTGCTTGTGGAAGAGAATTCCATATTGTTTGTATGCTCACCCAAAGTTCTTCTTTTGAAACTGTAGGACACGAATCACGAGCAGGACGCCGACAAACCAAATCCCACACTTCCTCAATAGGCGATATATCCGGCGAAAAAGCAGGCTAAGGAAGAAGTTGTATGTGTTGGGCTGAAAAGAAGCCTCGAACATTCATTGCAACATGTGAGCGTGCATTGTCCTGTTGAAAGATATAGCTCCAGGGATGCCTTGAAGGAAGGGAACGATTTCGGGCTCTAGCACTTCACGGACGTACCTGTTGCTATTCAGATTACCCTCAATTAGTAGCAGCTGAGATCGTCCATGATACGAAATCGCACCCCAGACCATAACTCCGGGTGTTCGGCCACTATGACGTTCGATAACGCACTCTGGAAGGCAGCGTTCGCCGGCATAGCGTTTAACACGAATGCGGCCATCATGGTTCCACAAATTAAAACTGTATTCGTCAGAAAAGATAACTTGTCGCCAATCAGCCCGCCAGGCTCTGTGCTCATGAGCCCATTGCAGACGTAGCCGTCGATGGTTTGGCGTGAGGGAGATCCTGTATAAAGGAATCCTTGCGCGCAGTCCACGGTGCAGCAGACGTCGGCAAATTGACGAAGCCGACATTAAATACACCTGTAGCAGTAGACTAAAGTTCTGCCAACTACCTGGAGGAAGCTGTACGGTCATTCACCGCCATGTGGACCAGATGTCTATCATCGCGCGCTGACGTCACCTTCCGTCGTCCACTCCCAGTTTTTCGAGTTGTCCGGTGCTCGTCGGTTCACTGCTTAAAAACTCGCATCACTGTGGAACTATCCCGCTGCACACGAGCTGCTATTGCATGATAAGAAAATCCTCCTTCACGAAGGCCGATGATTTCCCCCGTTCAAACTCCGTAAGTTGTTGAAATTTCACCCTATTTCGTCGTGGAGGCATACTTAGGTCTCACTAAACGTTCGCCACTAAAAAATAACCATGCACTATTTTCAACGTCCTGCTACAGCCCTCTATTTATACGCTTTTAGCATCAGTTCAGAGGGCGCTGCTCACACCACGCATGCGTGGTGGCTCTGAAACTTTACTACTTTGCATAACATCCTATAACTGACATTTGCTGCAAATTTCATTTCATTCGGATGATTCCTTCATGGTGTTGCATTTTTTACAAACAGCAGTGTATATATACTTCCATATATATCGTCATCATAAAAAAACCCTGCAGTACCTTCAAAATTGGGAATTCTATCAGCCTTCTTGATGACGATGACGTGATTAAAATTTTTGCCAGATCTAGATGAATGAGACATCTCGTCCAAACCACTTGGAAGGTTAATATCCAGTAGGGTGAGTCATGTCGTCCAATTACGTTCTGAATTGTAATTGGTCAGGAAAGAGGCAGGTAGGGTGGCAAGATTACATTTATTCGTAGATAGATAAAAGATAAAATAATATACAGGGTGGTCCCGAATTCATGGTACAAACTTTAATGGTAGGTACAGGACATTGTAACAATGATTTATTGTATAGGAATGTATAGTCGCAAGTGACGCGGTGAAGCGTAAACAGGGGAAATAAAAGGAAAGAGAAATGGAGTGATCGGTTGGTATCATTGCCGGTAGAGGGCAGTAGATGTCTAGCCGCTGTTGAACATGATGCATCGCAGTAGGGAAAAGCGCCATTCACAATTGTGCTGCCGTAGACGATGGGTGACTTTACGTATGCAGAAAAAGCAGACATGCATTACATGTACGGCCGTGCAAATGGTAACGGCAGAGCTGCGTTACGAATGTATCGCGCGGAGTATCCTGATCGACGAATGCCGGATCATAGAATTTTTCAACGGTTACATCGTCAACTTTGTGAAACAGGTGCGTTCGACGTCAACAGACATGGCGCTGGTCGAGTAAGAGCTGTACGCACTCCAAGGCTGGAAGAAAGCATCTTGAACATTGTGGCTGATAGACCCGAGTCAAGCACAAGAACTGTTGCGCGTGACGTAGGTGTGAGTCATCAGACTGTATGCAGAGTGTTAAACGAAAATCGCTTACACCCCTTCCATTTTCAGAAAGTACAAGCATTGAATCCGGCAGATTATCCTCGCCGCGTGAACTTCTGCCTGTGGGTGATGCAGCAATGTGCGTTGCAGCCGGATTTCGTAGATTATGTGCTATTTACAGATGAAGCGACATTTTCACGCGAGGGTGTCTTTAATGCGCACAATTCCCATGTGTGGGCAACCGATAATCCACATGCAACGCGTCGACATGCGTTTCAACAACGTTTCAGTATTAATGTGTGGGCTGGTATTGTGAACGACTTTTTGATTGGCCCATACTTACTACCCACGCGGCTCACTGGCGGAAGCTATCTTATTTTTCTGAAAGAAGTGTTACCACAACTGCTGCATGATGCTCCGATCACCATTCGTAACCGCATGTGGTTTCAGCACGATGGGGCGCCAGCACACTTCAGCATTGATGTACGGAATTGCCTGAATGCCACGTTTGGTACTCGATGGATTGGGCGTGGTGGACCAGTCCCTTGGCCACCCCGATCTCCCGATTTATCGAGCCTCGATTACTTTTTATGGGGACATCTAAAGCATCTTGTTTATGAGACTCCAGTTGACTCAGATGAGGATCTCGTCGCTCGCTTATCTGTAGCTGCTGCAGGTGTGCGTGAAATGCCAGGCATCTTTGAACGTGTACGCCAATCGCTCCACCGACGCTGTCAAGCATGTATCGATACTGGTGGACGCAATTTTGAACAATTACTGTAAACATGACACTTGTCAACAACGCTTTCAATAAAATCTTTGTTTTTCCTTTCGGCCGTTATTTCCCCTGTTTTCGCCTCACCGCGTCACTTGCGACTATACATTCCTATACAATAAATCATTGTTACAATGTCCTGTACCTACCATTAAAGTTTGTACCATGAATTCGGGACCACCCTGTATAAAAAACAGGGATAAAGATATAAAAAAGACGGCGGTTTCAATGAGTTATGTCTTTTTGTGCATAGAAATAATTACACACATATTCTCTCTGTAAATAAGGGAATTATTTAAACATGGGGTTCTGTTTATTCTATTAAGTAACAGCGTGCATGTGGAAGCAAGCATCGTAAAAAATCAGCTTCGAAGTTTCTTGAAAATTGAGGTCCGCGTTAGCCCAGTTGGAAGAGTATCGGATTAACAACCAGAGTGAGTTGAAACTCGATCCAGCCAAAGACCGTCTGGTACACAGGGGCTGGTGCACGTGAAATATATCGTGGCATCAAATGTACTCACGTTGGTATGGTGTGAAAGTTGGTTGAGTGAGGGTGCCAGCTCAGATACGGATCTCGTCATCTGAACGAGGTTCAAAATTACAAGGTGTAGTCCTTAGATCTTTCTCTTCGGAATTAATCCCGGATCGTTGGGAATAGACATTCGTGTTGCTCCAAGGCGACGTTAATTAATGAGAATTACCGTTACCGAAATAATCGACATATTTTCTGTACAGAAACGGAGTACGCATGAGACGATCAAATGGATCCCCTGTTATAGGGAAAACCATATTTGTTTCAGGCCCAACGAGATTGTTTTCCTATGTATCAATGAATCAATGAAATATGAAGATTTTCATAGTTGTCAATTGGTTTTAGTTTGGGCTGTCTTTACTCACATTTTCTTCTTCACGAGGCTAATTAAATTGGGATCTACTACCAAATGGTTCTTCAGCAATTGGGATAACCGCAAGTAGTATTTCAGGCCAAACGAGACAGTTGACCTTTCCATGAATGAATCAATAAAATATGAAAATTTTCATCGTCAGCAATTGGGTTTGGTTTGGGCTTCTTTGAATTGACTATCTGCATATGAGGGCTAATTAACATGGACGAATGGCGACCAAATGAGGCCTCTGCAATTCGGAGAAGCATATGTATTTTAGGCTCATCGAGACAGCATTCCTTTCTATGAAGGAACCAATGAAACATAAAAAACAATTTGCGTCATAATTATGCCTCCAAGAAGTAAACGTAAGTTAACAAAATTGGAAAAAACTCCATTCAAAATCAAAAAACGAAAATCCCTACATGTAATACTTTGTTCAGTGAAATGAGAGTGACTTAGCTGTAAAAGGCAAAGAAAGTGCCACCCCGAAAATCAAATAGGAAACAATCCAAATATCTACGAATAAATGTACTCTTGCCAGATGTCCGGGGAAAAAGTTTTCTCATTAGTTTGTGGGTGAAAATGGGTAAAAACTAAAATAAAGTAGCAAGATTAATCGTGTCCTCTTTAAAAGAAAGAGATCTTGAAGAAGGGGAAGTTTAGATTGTCTGATATTCCAATCGTCCCTTTACGAGTCGTTTTCGTTTCTCATTTTCGTATTTGAACGAGTTGTTCGATCGTAAACAAGTGTAATGGTTCCTAGGAACTTTTGCTTGCATGTCCATTCGGGTTGTGTGTGCCACAATATGTTCTTTTATGTTTCCGAACCAATTTCAGATCAGTCTTCCCGGGGAAGCGAGTTTGATTTTATAGCTTCCGTTTGTTCCAGTAATCAATGCCTGATCAAAAACAATCAAATAGCATCTACGATACTCTGTAATTAAAAATAAAACAAGCGAGTCAGAGTAAATATAAACTTTTTAAAAGCACTAGCTCGTTTATTCAAAACTTGCTTAACAGTTAATGTTGAACATATGGCTTGATACTAACATAAAAAAATTTGGCAAAATTAATACAACTACGCATTGCTATAGAAATAGAAATGTTATACATGTAATTAAAAGTTGGAATGAGTAGTTATATCTGTTCAGAATTGAAATGGAAACATTCCCTACAGAATTAGAGGCCGTCGCGGCTCAGTGGGTAAGCCACTGAGCTAACAACCTTCAAGTTGTAGGGGGTGTAGGTTTGATTCCTTTCAGGTGAATTCCTTCCTCCCCCCGTGTATTTCTCTCTACTGTGTTTGTAAAACTTTCGTTATTGTGTGTGTCTATTATCTAATATTCTATGTTTAGTGTCTGGCGCAGCATGGCTAATATCGACCTTGTGCCATAAAACCCCACGAACCCACCAACCAACCCAACAGAAAAAAAAATTGTTGACCCAAATCGTTTTTTAATAAATAAAACATAATTATAGTTTTTAAATAAAAATAAATCGATTAGTTTTTTTATGGGCGTTTTATAATAATAGTCTTTGTGTGTGTAATAATTCTACATTAACTTACGTCCTTACGTGCTACATGGAAATTCCTGATTTAAAGGGATTATCTAAAGTTAGGGAAAAGGTTTTTACGAACGAATCAAACGTCAAATCAAGACAAAAATAACAAAAATTCATCTGTGACTATTCAATTTTTCAAACTTAAAAAAATGTCTGGGTTATACAATAAAAAAGCAAAAAGTTCAAAAATGAGGCGTTCAGAACTAGAGCGGATCAAGTTCATTTCTATAACATTTTAAGATACATCGAGTTAAAGTTTCTTCTCGTGTGTACTTTTCCTATTCGCCAGGCTTTTCTTCTGCCATCTCTCGGGAACCGAAGCAACCAGAGACTTGATTCAAAGATACACTAAAAAGATTCAACATAAAGGAGTTCGGGTGTGATTATCAGAGTTCGACCAGAACGTGCACTTGATCCACTCTATATATACACTATCTACCAATAAGTATTTGGACACCTATAATAGAAAAGAAAAACAAAATTTATTCATATTCAATAGTTGGTAGAGCCTCCACGAGAGGCAATTACAGACTCAACCTTCCTGGGCATGCTTTCCACAAGTCCTTGTATGACGGCTAGTGATATTTTCTTCCACTCGGCTTGGAGAAGCCATTTAAGTTCCTTCACCGATTTTGGACTGTTGTTGCACCCCTCCCTTAATTCGGCGATCCTCAGAGGTTCTCGATAGGGTTCAGATCTGGGCTCTGGGCAGGTCAGTTCATTCGATTAACGCCATTGTCACCATACCAATCCATGGTGGACCTCGCAACATGACAGCTGGCGTTGTTGTGCTGGAAGTTACATGGGTACAACCCGTAAAACTGCCACTACGTAGGAAGCACACTGTCATCATAAAATAGTGCAATAGGCCTCGGCGTTGAGCTCACCATGAATTTGTACCAAGAGTCACATTCCATACCAGGAGAAACACCCCTTTCCCAGACCATATTTCCACCTCCGCCGAATTTTACTGTGGGCACAATGCATTCTGTCAGGAGGCGTTCTCCAGGCAGATGCCAGACCCAGATCCTTCCATCCGAACGGTAGAGGGTGAACCGTGATTCGTCGCTCCAGATATCTCGTTTCTACTGATCTACGGTCCACTTTCGACGTGCTTTGCACCACATTGACTTTGTGATCAAAGGCTTATGGGCGGAATCACGACCATGAAAACCAAGCAGATGTGCTTCCTTACCGATGGTATTAATCTAAACAACACTCCTGGATGCCTGTTGAAACTCCTGGATTATGTGGGCCATCGGTTGGGAGCGGTTCTTCCGAATTTCTCTGGACTACATCCGTTGGTCTCTATCTCCCAGTTTCGTGGGTCTGCCGATTCAGGGCACATTCCGTCAATCACCGCTCAACTTCCACTTCTGAATCACATATACGATTTTGAGTAATTCAGCTCGCTAGATATGTCCCTTAAGGATTGGCCATTTCTGTGTTACCTGACGATTGCACCTTTCTCGAAATCAGATGACTTTGCACTTCGTGGCATCTTGCATGCGACTAGTGTTGTTTCCTACACGAAATTTAACGGCGGAGGGCGTGACGTATATCAGGACCGCAGATATCGTCATTTCATGGGTGTGCAAATGCTTGTAAATAGATAGTGGTTCTGAACGCCTCAATTGCTGACTTGAAAAATGATATCTAATATGGACCGCCGAAAGAATTTGTCATTAGCATACAAAATTCTCTAACTTAATATTTAATACGTACTCAGGGGTACAAAGACATTAATACATTCATGCTTTTATATTTACTTTAAATTACACATTAAACTTATTTAACACATTGGAACGGTTAGGAACATTTTCTATTCGTCATTCTCACATTAAATTTTTCTCCCTTAAACCAAAAGGCTCTTATCCATATCAATGCTACATTCAACCAGCTTTACATATAAAATCTCATACCATGTAACTTTCCTACTTAAAGGTAAGTTACAGATTTCGGATGTTCAGTTTCTACTTCCGATCGTAGCCAGGAATTGTGCCAATCATTCATTGCCTCATTATATTATTTTCACAAATGTTGTTTCATCACTAAACTGTATCTCCTAGTTGTAGGGGTCGCAGGTTAGATTCCTCCCTGGTTGCATTTCTCTGTTCTGCAACAGTAAAACTTTCCTTGCGTATATGTCCATTTACTTGATGTTGTATGAATTGTATTTGGCGCAGCTTTGCCAAACATAGCCCTTACACCTTGAAACCCACCCAACCAAACCTTTCTCTCTTCCGCGTCAGTAAAAATTTCTTTGTACGTATGTCTATTGACTTGATGGGTGGTCTCTGTATTGTGTTTGGCGAAGCTTGGCCAAATATGGCTATTGTGCCATAAAAACCAAAACCAACCAAACATTTCTCTCTTCCGTGACAGTAAAAATTTGTACGTATGTCCATTTACTTGATGGGTGGTCTGTATTGTGTTTAGGGAAGCTTGGCCATATATGGCTCTTGTGCCATAAAAACAAAAAACAAGATAACATTTATCTCTCCTGTGTCAGTAAAAAAGTTTTCTTGGTGTGTGTCCATTTAGTTGTTGTTGCCTGTGTTGTGTTCAGCAGAGCTAAGTCAGATATGGCCTTACGCCATAAAACCCATCCAACCGTTGAGTTCAGAAATTCGATGCGAGTTGAATGAAAGGAACTGGCATCGCCCTTGCAAAATATGAGTAATCAAAAGTGAGAAATTATGTTTCTCTTGAGTGCCACACTAATTTCACTCGCTTTCGTACTCTCCCCCGAACGTAATCCCGCTAAATAACCAGTGATTACGAACTGGGACCAACTTTATTTCTTTCGGTCTCCAGATGGCCCCGTCTTCACTTCCAGTGCACAGAGTCGGACTTCAGATGAGTAGCTACGGGCAACGATGATGACTTTTGAAATCGCCCCATGGAGAGACCGTCCTCCTTCAATATTAATAAATAAATGGAGAAAGTGTCTGAATTCGACGTCAGGGAATGCGCTCCATATCAAAGTTATTTTTCATGCTTTAGGGCAGAGAAAGTTGTTTCCCTTTCCCCCTGTTTGTATACTTCCCGTTCCTTAAAAAATCGTAAACAATGTTTTTATAAATCTGCCGTGGGACGAGTTCTTATACCTTTGTTAACTGGAAAAAGGATGGGTTTTCTTTTGCGAATTTGAATATATTGCTTTTTATGACGGAGACTGAGAGATCTCGGCTGCATTTTATTTTGTTTTTACCTTAATGCTGAGATGCTTGGGAACATCTGGATTGGGTGCGGAGTTCATAAATTTTACTCCAAATGTGCATTATGATCAAAGAAAAGAGAAATAAGAGTTTATAAAAGAAAAGAAAGGAGCTGCGGGAAAAACTCGACTTCCCCCATATCTGCATTCTTGGCCCGAATATCAGATTAGATGACGGACTCCTCATGAAAAGCATTTTTTCTACAAAGTTGGTTACCATTGTTTAACTTGTACAGTTGCATATTTTATTACGCAAGTTATAGATTTGACTAAGTTGCACCAAACCCAATATATACAGTCAAGTAAATGAGCATGCACACAAGGAAAGTTTTTCTGACAGTAGAGAAAAATACACTCAGGGAGGAAACGAACACGAGAGAGATAACACTATGTAATAGACAGACACAAGAAAGGAAATTTCAGGACACCGAACAGAGAAATGTTTGGTTGTTTTGGGATTTTATGGCGCAAGGATCATATTTGGCCAAGTTCAATTAAAGTCGTTCTGGAGCAACACTACGGGCTATATGCTATGGTCCGGGATCAAACTCGAAGGAAAAGATCCAAGGACAACACCACATAATTTTGAACCATTGTCAGATGACGCCTGAAAACAACGGAATCGGTACTCATGAGTGATGGTTTGGTTCATTGATTGGGTTTTATGAGGAAACGGTCATATTTGAACAAGTTGCGCCAAACAAAACAGTGTCAAGTAAATGGACATACACAACCAAGAAAAATTTACAGACACAAGAGAGAGAAATACAATAAGTGTAAGTTACAGGAATCAAGCTTGAATTGCCTACAACTCACAGGTTGGTTGAGAAGTGGGCAAGCCCACTGATCCTTGGTAGCCTCTTGTTGGTTTCCTACAAATTCTAATTTTGTATAGGTCGTCCACCATTGTTTGATATTTTGTGATTTGTTTCTCCGCATTTTGTTTGATAGTGTTCTCCGAAATCTTTCACCTTCAACGTGTAACGATAATTGGCCGCATAACGAGAAACCATACCAACTCTACCATTTAAAAAATTTCTTCCAGAGTTCAGTGATACAGTCCGTTCCATAAATTTGTATACTTTTCAAAGAATCATAAAATGAACAAATTGGCATATTAGAATGCGTTTTGCATCAAAAGGCTTGTCGAGGAGTCAGATATTTTCAGCATAAGAATAATTTTTAACTATAATTTTCTCCGATAGATGGAACTGTTTGCATGACGAAAACATGCCAATTTAATTCCTTTAGAAAGGAAAAATGTTAAGCTGGTAGCTCATTATCGACAATTACATTACAAACGAATTCGTGTGAATTAAGTTATTGCATTTTGAAAAGTAAATGTTGTTTTTGATGGATGCGGCATTTCGGGTGAAACTGTTTTACCTGAGCAGTAAAACGGCAACAGAAGCCTTTCACAGTTCAGAAGAAGATTCCAACCTAAAAAATTGAAGGAACTATTTTACCTTAGGCAGAACTGATAATACGCAGATCCACATTATTCAAAAGATCTGTTCAATGCACCGCGACTCACTGTATGGCGCGGCTTCACTGTAAACATTGGACTTTCTTTGAAGAGTTTGGAAATAATCAAATGATCACAAGAAGGTCTAAATTGCATACACGTCACGCAGTGAAAACTGCAAGACTGCAGGTTTCAAAGTGGAGTTTTGACGAAACCACCCAGAGGGTTAAAAATTATAACCTAAGATCAGTATTTATTTTCTTTCGGAAACGTTTCTAAATTACCATGTCTTTCGGAAACATATATGCGGTAACCACTTTTCTGTTCTAGATGTTAATTTAAAAATCAATACCAATGTACTTTTAAACTGTGATTAATACGACGAAACTTGTATATAAAAGTAATTTTTGGAATGAGTCTCATGTATAACTTTCTTTAAACACCCTTTAATAACTCCTAGCTCATGGGTGTTAAGAGTCTTAAAACGACAATGACAAAACTTGAATTTTTCTCGTTTGGCCTAATTAGGGAATTCCTGCTCCATTTGACGATAAAGTTGAAATGTTAATTTTTCTCTTCCAATACACATATTCATTTAGTCAGCTAGATTTAATTAGCTTTCGCGTATCCAAAAAATGACAGAACGAGTAACCAAACAATTTACAATGCAATGGTTTAAACCAGAAGCAATGCATAGTAAACGTAATGCTTTAAACCATAAGCAATACAATGACAAAGTATGAATCAATGACGTTAATTCAATGCTTCTCTTTGATAAGGGATATAATTAAGGAAGGAGGGTATTTATAGGAGCGGTGGCCCAGAGCGCAATATGTAAAGGGGCGTAATCTCAAAAACATTTATTAATTCTCCTGATGGTTTATCTTTTGAGTCGAAAACCACCTTGTAGTAGTGTCGAGCCTTTGATGCAAAAACCTGTTCCAGACAGTTCTAAACAAGGAACAATTTGTTTTTCATACTTAGATCTTCATTTCCTTGCAATTGAAAGGCAATTTTGTCTCCACGAGATATTTCGTCAACAAAATTGATCAGATTTTGGATGAGAAAACTCGTCGAAGCCACTCGGAAAGCTGAAACGTTTTGTTTTCCATGGAAGAAGTGTTTTAAAAGTTTTAAGTCGACTTGTCCTTGTCCCAGATGAACTCTTCAGTAATATGAGTGGAGCAAAGGCTTTCTTCGCCCTAAATCTTTAGAAAACTATTCTTAATTCACCCTATGAGCTTCGAGAGATTTCCGAGTAGAGAAGTATGCTTTTACATCATAACACACTGAATAACTAAATAAGTCACATTTATTGGGTGAAAGAATTCATGGATACTTTCAACCTTTTGAAAGATTCTATTGTTCATATCCGTAGAAAAGAATCCAATGGAAAGATTTTATTGCTTCTTTCCTCGGAAGCGAATCATTTAGAAAGATTCCATTGCTTCTTTACTTAGAATAGAATCCTTTCGTAAAATTCTACTGGACATTTCTTGTCCAGTAGAGTTGGTTGGTTGAGCTGGGTTCAATGGAGCAAAGGCCATCTTTGGATATGTTACTCTGACCACAAGAGAGACAGCACCAAGTAATGGAAGGGCACAGAAGAGAAGTTGTACTAACACAGAAGAGAGAAATGCAACCAAAAGGAGGAATCGAATGTGCACCTCCAATGTTTCACAGGTTGCTAGCTTAGTGAGCAAACCCAATAAGCCATAGCGATCGCAATCAACTGAAATAAATTATGAATATCGAATTGATCTATTTTCAGATTAATTGCATTCAAGAGAATATATTCAATTACTTAAGTTAGTGAATAAACGTGACTTAACCATTTTAGTGGTTATGACTAGATAACCCGTCAATTACGTCCCTCGAATTTAAAAGAAACTTCATTGTGCGGAAGGTAGTTCAGTGTACGTCGCACTGGAGATACACCGATCTATTTATGTATAAATTCCAAGAAAAATCCGACAACCACCTAGTAATTTTAAACTTCAGACGGATGACTAGGTAAACACACGAGTAACACACGAGTGATCCAGCCCTCACGTACAAGACGATGTTTGAATGGATCGTTTATGTTTATTGGTATCAACCATCATACCAACCTAACCAGTGATCTATGACAAAAAAGGTAGGTAGCTGAATTAACGTCGCACTAGGCAACACAGCGGGCTATTGGCGACGGGCCAGATACAAAATAAGTTTAAAATTAAAAATGTTGTCTATTCGCTGTTTATGACCGGGATCCACAATATTTGAATCCTAGAATTGAAGACGGAAATCTACTTCAGCTTACACTAATATATATATAAAGTAAGTTTCAGATATAAATTCACTTTCTATAACGAATATTTAACTTAAATATTCCGTATACAAGAAGCATATTCAAGAAACATCATCCATTCTTTTTGACTGAGACAACTGGGAATATTTTTTAGAGAAAACTCGTTTTTCTTAAGTACACATTCTTTAAAAATGCTGCTTTGGAAAAGAATTCTAGAGCTTACTATTCTGCGGTTTACAAAAGAAACTGGCTTTTCCCCTCACTCACCCAAATTTAAAAATACGAATTTAGAAAACCACTCCAAAAACAAAAAGATTCACTACTCCTGACTTTAAAAATATTGTAAGTAATACGCTTTATATATATATATATATATATATATATATATAGACACTCTACAACAACAACAAAAATCGACGCACCAAGAAGGAGTTGTCTGATTGAGATAAAAATGGATGGATGGTGAAGAACATACTTTGAAAAACCATTGATTACAATTTCAGAACAATTGAATGATTTATTTCAGAGTTTGACGTTACAAAGGAAGTCAACAAAGCGTTGGTTCACCTCTGGCCTGGATACAAGCTGTCACCCGGCGTGTCATAGACTAAAAAAGTTCCTGGATGGTGTCCTGTGGAATTTCTTGCCAAATTGTCTCCAACTGTAGGGCTAAATGGTCCGGGAGCTAAATGGTCAACATTCCGGCTATCAAAGGAGATGGAACCCCAGACCATAACCCCCTGTTGCAGGGTGGTGTGCGATAGTAAGGTCAGAATCCCCTCGTTGCCATGGACGTCTCTTTTTTTTTTTGGCAAAATCAGCATTGCTTGGGACCCGCTGGATCATGGTAAGAGACAGGGGCTTCCTGTCAGATGAAGAGGGGATGGACTCAATCGAAACCTGCTGTACCGAATGAAATGGTGTGGTGACAGAAATGAATTGATAGCGTCAGGAATAAGATCTTTGGGTTTCACCACTGCAACATTTATTCTAACATCCTACAGCTTAGCAGATATTTACAGCAAGGTTACATATATTTTTGGGACGAGAAGGGATCGGCAAGTAGCGGCTTAGCTCTCAGGTCTCAGTTGTCTCTGGAAAATTCTAGTGTCTTTTAAGTCGCCTTTGAACTGAAAAACCAGATGTCGATGGAATTTTGAGTGTTATCAAGGGGCTTGAGATTTATGAGATCGTGATGTCAGTGTAACGTCAGATGAAGAGGGTTTATTTGAAGTGCCCAGAACTTTATGACCGATGTAATATCAAACGGAGTGCTGTAATAGTACTTCTAGGGTAAGTTATGGACAGTTGATCACTTGAAAGGAGTTTTGGATCTCCAGTTAGGGAATTCTGGAATACGTCTGCTTTGTGTCGGCTTGATTAGAGAAGCCGCGTTTAGAGCGGTACAACTAGCGGTATACTGCTGTCTTCTCACCAGAGGATGGATTTCGGCATTTATGTTTGCTAGCGTCCGGAGCAGATCCGCTCGGATCACTCGTGCCACTCAGGAAATAGCCCAGTTCGGTCATCCTCCGCCCGCAGTCTCTCCTCTTCTCCTTCCATTTGGGCACAACAGAAAGGGGGCAAAGCACCACTTTTCGCTTCGACTCTCGCCAATCTAACGGAAACCCCCAAGTTCCACCTTTGCACAAGATGAAGCGAGGACCATCAAAGACCTCTCATACCAGAAAAATTTCACTGAAATCTTTTAAAATTAATTCTAATCTTTTTAAATTTAAAAATTAATTGTGTACGTTAAACAACAATGTGTATATCGAAATAAGAGGTTCGTTAACTTCTATGCCAAACTTTGGTTTAAAATGAAGAGACAGAATTGAGATAGAGATAAGATTGAGACATCACTCCTCAGAACAAGTTAAATACTCTGTAATTTAAGATTTTAACAATTGGACACGACTTGTTTTATTTTTTATCAATTAAAAGAAAGATTATGGAACCTCAGTGTTTATTATAGACTATTGGCTGCAAGAATATCATTTTGATTTGTTGTGGAATAGATTAGTTTGAATGTTTAAGTGAAAAATATATTACTAAATGGTTAATTACTGGTAGTTGGTAAGGGTAGTTGATTCACCCAACATTAATTTTATTTTCAAAAATTGAATGTCCTGTGCTTCAAAAATAAAATGAGAGTTTCAGTTTACACACTTTTGCAAAAGTTAATATTCATTACAAAAAACATACTGAGTTTTAAACGTGGATTTTAGGAAGTAAAATATAAACAAAATTAACCACAACTATCGGGAACTCCAACATTTGACGGGATTTCCATCAATACATTTTGCTTTTTAGAGGAGTTAATGCAGGAAACATCTGTTGTGTCATACAGAGTGGAGTACTTTTGTATGTTATTGAAGTGGCTATTTTTCTTCATGTGGAATCGCTAGCTAAGTTTAATTGCCCGCCCAAACAATGTCAATTGGGAAATGGAATGATGAAATACCACGACACATCGGTTGTGACCCCAGAAGGTTAATGATTTTGGCACTGTTTTCAGGCATATCTATGTGTGTTTTACCACTGTGACATACTTCTATAAAGGTAGCCCAAATGAAAGTGGCACTGCTGAGATTGTGCTATCGTTTTAAGATACAGAAGACTACGCATGCCCCTATAGAGGGCGCTGAGTGCTGGGAATGCATGCCATATCCTCAGATTACGACAGATGCCTGTGTGATAGCGTAGGAGCAAGGTCAACTGTATCGTTCATATCATGGATGCCTCCAAACGTTGTCAACGTGCAGTCGGGCAATTTTTAACGGTGGAAAATATTATGCGTTACCACGAAATGGGGAACCATTTACTTTCTCGGATTATCGCCGCTGATGAAACGTGGTATCACTTTCATCCGGCCACCAAACGCATGAGCATGGAATGGCGACACCCTTCATCCCCGTGTCCAAAGAAGGCTAGTTCATCCATCAGAGCTGGAAAAGTCTTGCTTACCTGCTTCTTTGACGTAGATGAACCATTGCTGTTGGAATGGCTGACTCCGGGCACGACTGTTAATGCTACCAGATAGTGTGCCACATTACATAAACCGAGAACAAAAATCAAGAACCGGCGACGTGACATGCTCTCACGCGGGGTTACTGTATTGCATTGGCTGTTGCGTACAAAACTTGTTAACGCAATTTCGCTGGGAGACTGGAACATTCCCCAACAGAACTGACCTCTCACCTTGTGACTACCATGTCTTTGGTCCGCTCAAGAAAGCTCTGAAGGAACAGCGATTTGCCGACAATAATGAGGTCCAAGCTGCCGTTCAAAACTTGTTCCACTACCAACCCCGGAGTTTCTTCACTCAGGGTATCCATCATCTCATTGACCCCTGGGACACCTGTTTCAACCTCCAATGCAACTATATCTAGCCTATATGTTCCGTATCTATTACGTTTTATTTTGTATACTAACTGACAGCAATAACATTAAACCATTTGTCACACCGACTGTAGTGCCACTTTCATTTGGGCGACCCTTATACTTCCCCTGATTAAATCGGATTCAGAGCGTGCATTTTTGATTTATCAGCATTTAAAATACTCGGAGGTAGGTAATTTAACTAACGTCACACTAGAGCAACACAATGGGCTATTGGTGACGGTTAAAGAAAAAGATCCGGGTACAACGCCACGAAATTTTTAACCATATTCAGATGACGAGGTCACATCTGAGCAGGCGATTATTCCCAAACTTCCACACTGCGCCTAAGTGAAGACATTTCAGCCCACGCCTGATTTAACTGGCAGCGGCCCCCTTTGTACATTACGGTCTTTGGTTGCATTCGAATTCGTAACCCTCCGGTGTTGCTAATCTGTATCCGAGGTTCTATTTTTGGAGGAGGACTCGAAGTCTGCGCTGCATCTTAATACGTTCTTGGTCACTCAAGTATTGGTGAATGGAGAAGAGATCTTTTTTGTCTTGTCCAATCCTTTCCTTTACACAATCATCTAGCACATAGATCCATAGTAGCGTTTCGTATGCCATATCCTATTCATTTCTGGAGATTAGATAAAATATTGAGTCAAATTGCTTAAATTGGTGAAATATGCTTGGGTCAATTGAATTAATTTTCTTTCGCCTACCTTAATGAAGTACTACAATACATAAATGAGGTGTAAAATATATCTAGAGAAGCGTTTCGTATGCTCTATCGTATTCATTATTCGAGATGCGGTCGCATACTGAGTCGAATTGTTTGAATAGGTCAAATATGCTTGGGTCAACTGAATTATTTTTTTCGTCTACCTTAATGAAGTACTACAATACATAAATGAGGTGTAAAATATATCTAGATAAGCGTTTCGTATGCAATATCGTATTAATTACTTGAGAATCGGTGGCATTACGCGTTGAATTGTTTGAATTGGTCAAATGTGCATGGATTAATTGAATCAATTTTCTTTCGCCTACCTTAATGAAGTACTACAATACATAAATGAGGCGTTGAATATATCCAGAGAAACGTTTCGTATGCGCTATCGTATTCATTACTTGATTCAGTAGCATTCTGAATGAAATCGCTAGGATTGGTCAAAAATGCTTCAGTGAATTGATTTAATGTGTTCTTTCAACTTAACGAATGAAATAGTATATTACATAAATTAAGACGTTAAATATATCGGAAGAAAAACAGAGATTCAGGATATCGTATTCATCAATTGGGTAGGTATTTAGGTATTTAATTGAATTCGCGCTAAAGCAACGCAATGGGCTATTGGTGACTGTAGAGACGATCTAACTAAAGAGAAAGGTCCTATTGAATCCGGACCATCGTCAATAGCCGTTGCATTGCTCCAGTAAGACGTTAATTAAAATACCTACCTACCGAGGGCAACACCACGTAATTTAAAAGCACGGTCATTTGACGAGGTCACGCCTGAGCTGGTACTCCACTCTCCAAACTTCCATACCAAGCCAACATTCGTCAATTAGGATTCGGTTACATTGTCAAATTGCCTGGAATACATCCTCGAATTGAATTAAAGAATCTTAATGAACTCATGCACAACATTAAATAAGACGATAACTATATAGAGTGAAACAAATTGTTTTCTTATGCGCTATTGCATTCATCACATCTGATTCGGTTACATAGTCAAATTTCTCGGAGTAGACAAAAATATTTCCGCGAGTTAAATTAATTTTCTTTTCCCAACGTTAATGAACTCATTTACTTTCTTAAATAAGACGTTAAATATATTCAGAAAAACAGAAAATCTCTATCGTATTCATCTCTTGGGATCGAGTTACGCACTGAGTCAAATTGCTTGGATTGCTGTCCTGCGTCAACGGTGTAAAAAACACAGCCACGAATCAATCCATCAGTCCTAACACGCTACGAAGATGGATGAGCCATCATATGATGCGGCCACCCTCGTTGCCACGGGAATAGGAAGGGCCTTCAAAGCCAAGGGATGAGTTAGCAGCATTCAAGAATTGTCCGAGGGAGCATGTCATTGAAAGCAGATCCATAGATGAGGTCTTATTATTGGGCAGAAAAGGGCACGCATTCATACATCTGGGGACGTCCGGTAATGACGTCATTTGGAGTGACATCTTGTTCCAAGGAGTCAAGGTGCTTCCATGTTCGGAAGAATCGCTTTGACTAAGAACACGAGTACGCGTTTAATGTTAGTGTCGCTCACAGCCTAAGTTATTTCCATGATTACCAAAATAAATACGAATTGAGGAATAGATAATTGGTAATTTTAAATAACGTCGTACTAGAGCAACACAACGGGCTTTTGACAACGGTCCGGGATCCATCCCCTAAGGGAAAGATCCAAGGACAACACCACGTAATTTTTAACGACGGTCAGATGACGAGACAACACCTGGGCTGGTACCCCACTTTCCAAACTTCCACACCAACCGACTTTCGGCCACGACAGATTTAAGGTGTACCAGCCGCCTCTACACCATACGCTTACAAACATTCATGCACTGACCCGGATTCGAATCACGAACCTTCCGATCTAGAGGCTAACACCTTAACCACTTGACCGGTTGGTCTGCGAAATTATTATAAAAAAATTATTTTGCGTATGTGGAATAAAATGGTAATGGTCATGGTAATTTTAGTTAACGTCGTACTAGAGCAACACAACGGGCTGGAATAAAATGGATAATGGGTTTCTGGGAATATAGTATTGTAAGGACTTCTTCAACCATCGGCCCGCGTTAGTCCAGTTGGAAGAGCAATGGATTACCAATAAGAGGGACAATAACCCGTTGTGTTGCTCCAGTGTGACGTTAAGTAAATACCTATCTACCAGTTAAGCGGCGTTGCTGTATTATTAAATGCAGCACTTTTGGGAGGAGTTGAATAAACGTCGCACTGGAGCGTAACGGGCTATTGGAGTAGGTCCGGGTAAATGGTAATGATAATTTTTGATTAACATCGTACTAGAGTAACACAACGGACTATTGACGACGGTCCGGGATCAATCCCTTAAGGGAAAGATCCGAGGACAACACCTCGTTATTTTGAACCACGGTCAGCTGACGAGATCAACACCTGAGCTCAAGCATTTATGAAAACAGAGAAAGTCAAGGGCGGCGCACATACGGAGGAGCTATAAGAGCTTAAGCTCTTTCCAAAACATACAACTTTCCTTGCTTCTATGAACAAATATTCATACATCATTTTTTATATTTTAAGTGAATTACTTTAATATTTCGTGAACAAAATAAAGCAGACACTAAATTATTTATTACCCTTTTCAATGCAGTTTCTTTTTGTCTTGAAGTACTTCAATTTCTTGAGGAGTTTTAAATTTCACTATTGAAAATGCAATCTATATTGAAAGACATTAGCTTAGCTAAGACTCCAGACACATCCATGCCTTTACGCAAAGTTTCTTTGAGCTGAGAATCTAAACAAAAACATTCTTGAAGTTCCAAACCAATAAAAATATTTTGCTACTTAATGTAAAGAATAACATTAAAACGAGATATTTTAAATTTCACAGTTAAAATGCAATCTAAATTGAATGAAATTTACAAATGCTTAGATTTCATACTAATCAATGCATTTACTTACAACTATAGAGTTCCTTAGAAATTTTCTGAATGAAAATTTCTAAGTGAACATTTCGTTGAAAGATAAAATATAACAGCACAAAGACAAATACAAGTTTATAAAGTAGATATGTATTTTATAAATCTCACATAGGGCTGTGGTAATTCGGTTGGAAGAGTAACGGATTAGTAACCTAAGGGTTGTGAGTTTGAATCCAACCCCAAACCGGCGTGTACATGGGAGATGGTGCATGTTAGATCTGTCGTAGCCTCAAATATCAACACTTTAGCGTGTGGTGTGGAAGTTTGGAGAGTGGGGTGGCAATTCATATATGAACTCGTCATCTGACCGTGGTTCAAAATTACGTGGTGTTGTCCTTGGATCTTTTCCTTCAGGTCTGATCTGAATGTCGCCAATACCCCATTGTGTTGCTCCTGTGTGAAGTTAATTAAAATACCTACCTACCATGCTAGAAATGAAATAAAAATTGAATGAAAGCTTAGCCAAGACTCCGGACCAATCAACGCCTGTACTCACCACGAGTTTCTTCAAATTTAATCTATAAATGAGGTGTTACATGAAATTCAAAGTGAATAACATATTTTGCTACTCAAGGATATAGAATAATAGCTCAAAGAAAAAGAGTTGGTAAAAAGGAATTGTAACTTTCACCATTGAAAATGCCGTCTAAATTGAATGAAATTAACTTAGGCTTAGGCTCCTGGGCAATCAATACCTTCACTCACCACTAACAACTTTCCATAAGAGTTTCTTCAAATTTATTCAAAGCGAGAGGAGCGTATCTGGATTTACAGAATATCATTGAGTCCAGTGAGACCCGACTAAATGAGGCGCATTTCGAAGTCATTGAAGAATCTGTCGCGTCTTGCATCATTTTCAATCCCAGTGATACCCCACCATGCGTGGTAAACGTTAATGTTGTGTGAGAAAATCGAAAATGCGAGTTCAGAGCTTAAGTGTAAACACAGTTGTCACAAGGGGAAGGATCCAAAGCGATTTTTATCTCTAAGTGGCCGTAAAACTACAGCGCGCGATTTGTCAGAAAATCTTTTGTTAGTGTTCACATTTGTATGGTGCCGAATTCGTCCGAATAGGACTTGGTTCATCTTGATCCGTGAGCTCAAAATCGAACTTTCACGCTTGTTCTGTATTATAGATTTCGCTTCGAGTTTTATGGGTTTGCTCTTTGCAATTTAGTTTCTTTTATGTGTCAGAGTAGACTTCAGGTTTGACCAAAAGATGGTTTTAATCTCCTCTAAGTGTGGTGGTGGGCTACTAGTGTTATAAAAAGTAGTGATTACACCATAAACTTACTTTATCTTGTACTTTTGTCTTAAAAATCTTTTGTTGCTGTTCACATTTGTATGGTGCCAAATTCGTAGTAAGAGGAGTTAGTTCATCTAGATCCCTGAACTTAACCCTACTTTGCATGATTTTTTCTTTATTGGTGAAATAAATCAAGGTGATATAATTCATGTTCAAAATTAAAGTAAAAATGGTTAAAAAAATCTTAGTATATATTTATAGTATAAATTTAGCAAAAAACAATATGATGGTATCATGTGGTATTTTTTAAATTAAACGCAAACTTTTTCAGAAATTGCTCTAAAAACAACAGAAACACATGTTACAAACCTTTCTTCCACTCATTTTCACTTTTTTAGCAATAGAAACTCAAATATAATAAAACAAAATTAAAAACGAAATCATACGTTTATTGCAACTACAACAAACAACGGTATGACAACTTCAAGCTCGTTTTACTGATAGTGACACTTGCTTATTTTTGACAGCTATGTTTTTTTTTATGCAATGGACATTAAAAAGGTATCCAGACACGATCAACTTAAAGTGAACTTGTTCTTTTATATAATTTTTGGGCATTCAATGTTATGATGAAAATTTCCACCATTATGCAAAGAAGGGTTAAAATCGAACCTTCATGCTTAATCTGTGTTATAGATTTTCTTTCGAGTTTGCAATTTAGTTACTGTTTTTGTGTGTCAGAGTAAGCTTTTGTTGACCAAATGATTGTTTTAATATCCTCCAATTGCGACGGGTCACCATGAAATGATTGTAGTGCAATAAAAAGTGAAAAAAAAATCCACGACATATTTCTTTTCTCTTGTTACTTTGTCTTCAAAATCTTACGTTGCTGTTCACAATTGTATGGGGCCGAATTCGTCGTATGACGTCGTTCGAGTTCATTCATCCCAATTCGTGAGCTTAAAATCGAACTTTCGCGCTTGCTTTGAACTAGATATCGTTTCGAGTTTTACTGATTTAATAACTTCACATTCTAGTATACCTCTTTGTAAATCAGGGTAGACTTTCGCAGATGATTTTAATCTCTTCCAAGTGTGGTGAGCCATTGTTTATTCATTAAAGTGTAATACGAAGTAAAAATTTCGCCATAATCTTATTTTCTCTTGTTACTTTTTCCAGAAACTCTTGTTACTGTTCACATTTACATGGTGCTGAATTCACCGCAAGAGGAATTCGTTCATCTTTATCCTTGAGTTTAAAATCGAACTTTCGCGCTTGTTCTGCATTATAGATTTTGTTTCGAGTTTTACGGGTTCGTTAACTTCACGATTTAGTTTCTATTTTTATGTGTTAGACTTCTGTTAACTGAAAGATGGTTTTCATCTTCTCCAAATGTGGCTGTTCATTTGGCATTGAGTATAGTTCGATAAAAAGTAATAACTTCATCACAATCTTTCTATCGTCATTTTGTCTTGAAAATCTTTTGATGCTGTTCATCAGTACCTTAACTAGGCAGGTGCAACAGGTGCACCCAAACGGGGCCCACTTGGAGGGGGGTGGGGGCAAAATTCTGTACACAAGAAATTATATTTTTAAATTAAAAAAATTTTCCGCCTTTCTACTGCACGGTTTGGCGATTATATCTTGCCTTACTTAGACCCTAGATGTCTCTGCTCACCAACATGAACATTCGAATGAATGGCAGAACTAACAAATATTTTCAACGTGCCTATGTTAACTTGCCTTAGGTTAGGTTACAATGCGAATACAGCAACGTAGTCTGTTTTTGCGTATATGTGTTTGTGAAAACAGGTAAGATCGCAAATAATAATATTAAGATTGTTTTACTGCAATATTTCGAGGATTTCATTTACAGACACGTGACGAACGTGCTTGGATAACCCTGTCAATTTTGTTGGGTTTGATTTTTGTTATTTCTGTAGGTAATTTTGTACTTTGTATTTGTATGGTGAAGTAATTTGCAATGTTAAGTTTTTATGCACTTGTAGAATATTTCGTTTATAGTACTGTTTCATGTACCATTTGAGTTTTATAGTACAATTTTGATAATTAATTTCATTTGCAAAAAAATTTTTAAGTTTTTATTATTTTCTGTAAAATGTTTGGTTGGAAAAAAATGGGAATATGATACGAGGGAATTCAAGCAAATTATATTTGGTCACGTGCTTGCATTCGCTCTATAAATAATAGTTAGTATACAGTATCTTATAACAGTTTTATACTTGTACAGGCAACATGTTAAAAATAATATTTTGTTTTAGTTCTAGTTTTAAAATGTTTAAGCAGCTGCCAGGTGCACAAAAGAGAAATATAAGAAAAAGAAAATTAGAAGAATGCAAGTCAATGTCGCAACATTTTGTTAAATGGCTAAGAACAGACACGCCAGAGAACGGAGGAAGCGCGGAAGTGGTCAAATTTACTACTGCTTCACAAGCTGATTATACACAAAATTTGACATCTACCCCTTCAATGAACGACAATTCTCAGAGAAGCAATAACAAGGAGCCACTGCAAGAAGAAAAATCTACTGCTTCACAAGATATTTTGCTACAGTTGCCCCATAATAATTCAACAGAGGACGACCCTGCACAAAGTACTGTCTCACATATCAATAAACCTTACAAAATATGTACTCTTTTTGCTGTCCCAGAAGAAATACTGTTAAATTACAACGATCCTCATTCCTGGCCTGTTATTACAAAAAAATTAATATTTTCACTTGTCACATATGGTCCAGATCAAGGCGACAACATTAACTTTAACTCGTTGAAAGCAGATAATTCAGGGCGAAAATTTACAAATGACTAGTTTTATGTTAAACAAATTGATGAAGAAACTGTTAGAAGCAAATGGACTTTGTGTTCCATTAATCAAAATGCAGTATTTTGCCTTCCTTGCATGCTTTACGGACACAAATCGCATAATATTTTAGATCCACACACTAGGATTTCATGATTGGAGGCATCTTTATCCTGTTATTTCCCAATATGAAAATCTCCGGCGCACCGACATTCGTATTTAAAATTGAAAGTCAGGTAATGCAATTGATGTTTATGTAGTTAATTCAATAAACAAGACAAATATAAGGGACTAAGTGTACGTATTTTGGAAATTAATAATAACAATTATTTGTACCTTGTGCAGCTCATAATCTAAATTTATCCGGTGTCCACGCTGCATCTACAACTTCAGAAATGATTACTTTTTTTGGTAATGTGCAGTGATCCGTTAATTTTTCCAATTATCAACCACACAAGTGCCTATAATCATCACTTAAAAGTTTTTCTGAGGTGGTCATCAAAGGCCAATGAAATAAAGGCGCTGTATTTACAATTATCTGAAGTAATAATAGGACTGCAAACTATTGCAACGATTTTTAAAATCCGAAAGCTGTATCGAATGCAAAAAGTTTGTTTTTGCAAATTAATTATAGAATTATATGTACTCCTATGTGAAATAAAATTCTTTGTATTATTTCAATAAAATACAATATCGTTAAAAATATTAATTATTATGATGTATTAAATGAATTTGCTGAAATGAAAGCAGAAAAGTGCAATTAAAATAAGTCTTATTAAAAATCTATTGTAATGTATTTATTTTATTATTTTCCCAAACGTAATTAATTAAGGGGCCTAAATGCAAATTCTTGCACAGGGCATAGGAATGGCTAGTTACGGCAGTGCTGTTGGTAATCAAATTCGTCGTATGATCTCGTAAGAGGAGTTCATTCATCTTAATTCGGTGCTCAAAATAGAACTTTTGATCTTGTTCTGTTCTAGATTTCGGTGTTTGAAGTTAATTAATGTCCTCTGTAACTAACTTTTTCGTGTGAAAGAATTAGTCAGACTTCATGAAGCAGTCATTACAACTTATGTATTGCACATGTTTTTAGATAAATAAGAACGAATCACATTAAAACCAGAAAAATAGCGTCACTTCTAAAGTTAAAAACTAAATGTGCACTCTATATTTAGATTTTAGCAAAACCACTCCCACAGTTGAAACAACAAGTACAACAGCTAAAAGTGATAACATATATCTTTTTCTACTATTATAAAAGGAAGTGTTTCTCATTGTCTCTGTTTCTATGTGTCGCTGTATGTATGCAGTAGATGAATCTATGACAGTTACAATAATGAAATTTGGTACAAAAGTAGTCCTCATTTTTTGAGAATTTTGTGTCCATCCCGAATTTAAAATTTAATCTAGAACATTTTTTAATTAATTGATTGCCATTTAATTATTATAGTTTTCCTTGGAATGGCAATGGTATAAAGAGATCACAGATTCTTAATTTATATTTTCCCTTTCATTTTCAGGTCAACGATTTCAGTGGAAGAACAAAACCAATAAACAGTTTTAACTGGAGTTCTGTAGTTCTTTTTTTTTATCTCTTGAATCGTTAAAGATAGATTTCAAATCCGTTGAAACTTTTACTCTGCGGAAAATTTTACATAAGATCGATAGCTAAAATGTGATTTCTTTAAATAAATAATTTTTTAATTGTAGCTTCTATATTTTTTCCAATTTGAATTTGGCCTTCACGATCGTTAAAAAGCGTAGAGATCACAGATTCATTTGCTACTCACATACAATTCGAGCAAAGAGAAGCAAAACAAATAAAATTTTTTGACTGGCATTGTTTAGTTCTTTTTTGCAAAATCGGAATTGTTAAACATTTGCAAAATATTTTACAACACATCGATTTACACCTTATCATTTGATTTTCTTCAAACAAATAATTTTTCCATTGTAACTTTTTTATTTTTGCAATACGAATATGGGCGTATTAGACAATGGCGTCACGACTTTTTTGTCCTTTGGAATAGTCTTTGCGATTGTTTTTCGAAGGTAGGTATTTATTTAACGTCGCGCTAGGCCAACACAATGGGCTATTGTGATCGTTTTTGGAATTGCGTAGTAATCACTGCGGGTTGGCGAGCATTATTGTGTTTTCTTTTTTATGACAATGAAATTTGGCACACAGGTAGTCCTACTTTTTGCAAATTTCGTGTCCAGCCCGATATTTCAAATTTAATCTAGAAATTTTTAAATGAATGGCTGGCGAGCGTCAGCGAACAGAGGTCACACCTGACCCCACGAAAAGAACTGTCAAGGGCAACGCCGTGCTGGTCACCCAGTAGTTAGTCTACGACAAAACAAGAAGTACGTACTGCTTTCAAAACACTAGTGGACTCTATATTTAGATTTTGTCAAAATTCTTCCATACTTGAAACATGTAATTCAACTACAACAGACCTAAAAAAAATAGGAAGTACTTACTGCCCTCAAAACACAATACCTAGTGCCTCTATATTTACAACTACAGCAACAAACGTTACATCTAAAATAAAACAGGAAGTGTGTACTCTGTCCCCAAATTAGTAGAGCCCTCTATATTTCGATTTCACAAAACCACTCCCATAGCTGAAACATCTAGTTCAACAACGAAAAGAGACAACAGACGTCTCTTCTACGATAAAGCAAGACGTACGCACTGTCCTCAAAACATTAGTGCACTCCGTATTTAGATTTTCTCAAAACCCTTTCATTCCTGAAACATGTAGTTAAATTACAACAGACGTTACTTCTAAAACAAAATAGGAAGTGCTTACTGCCCCCCAAACACAACACTAGCGCCTCTATATTTAGATTTAACAAAACCACTCCCATACTTGAAACATCTAGTTCAACAATAAAAAGAGGTAATACGATACTTGTAGATAAAGTAGGAAGAAAGTATTTCCCCCAAAAGACTTGTCCTCTATATTTAGATTTACTCAAAATCCTTCCATATCTGAAGCATGTAGTTCAACAACAACAATAACAGACAACAGAGGTCACTTCTAAAATAAAATAAGAAGTGCCTACTACCCCCAAAACACTATCCAGTTCAACAGCAACAACAGATAATTTATTATTTATGAGATATTCGCTTATCTTCTGTAGACATAAAGTTGTTTTTACCCCTCATAGGTTATAAGCCATATTTTAGTAAATTATTAATAAAGTCTTCGTATATTTAAGAGGGTATGTGGGCATTGATGGATATGCCAAGAGATAAAAGCGTTATTTATCAAAAAATATTAATTTTGCAGTTTAAATTAAATGGAACTGGCAAGTTCTGGTTCTGGGACTGATGGATGAATAAATAATGGAGGTTTTATTTTATTTTTGTAATAATTTACAAGCGATCAATTTAAGTGTCAGTTTAAATATGGACATGATATGTTTACCAATTTTGCCTCCTTTTCTACACAGAATTAATGCATCTTTATGAATTTTTGAGCAAATTTGTTTAAAATCACTTAAATTTCCACTAAAAGCCTCCGTAAGATCATATATTAAATCACAGAGGGAAGGAACCCAAGGGCAAGTTCTGATGAAATTAGTGTTTGAAATTGAGTGAAAAAGAAAGCTGAAGAATAGTTTTGCTAAAAATGACTCAGTTTGGTTTACCTTAAGATAAGAAAAGCCAGATGCACACATTTATTAGGTATTGGATGCAATTGCGTGAATTGCTGATATTAAAGTAATATTTTACAAAAACATGTCAAGTAATTGACTCGATACCTTCTACTGAAATGAAATATCAGGGGCATTAAAAATAATAGAGATGGTGGGTAAAGAATAATAGTAAAAGAGGAATATATAATGTACAGCTGAGGAAAAAACCAAACCATCTCTTTTTATATTTCGTCGTCCATAGAAGAGCACATTCAAAGTTGCCATTTGCTAAGGAACTATAATGTGAAATTCCAGCTCTTCCATCCTATAGAAAGTTGTCATTTCAAAACTGGTCAGAAATAGCAGAATGCATTAAATGTATTTTAGGGAAAAACTATCCAGAAGAGAGTTGAAATGTAGAATTTTTTAAATATACTGAATCGATTTCCAACCAAATAAATAAGTGAATGTTACAATTCACACTTTTTTGAAAGTCAATTTCACAATCAATATTACATAAAAAAAACTATGTTAAATTAGAAATATTACTAAGGTTTTCTTGGGTTCTGTAACCCTACCAGTGGCTTACCTCCGGTTCGAAAACTTCCCTATAGTGGCTAGCCACTTATGTAAAAACCTGTTACAAACGGTCACCAGGTAAAGTCAAAGGACAATATATTTTCTCACTTGAGTCTACATTCCTTTGGAGTAATACTTGTAGATAAGTTTAGTCTCGTAGAGGTATCTCATCATTAGCACAACTGACCAGACCTTGGATGAGATATCTCGTCGAAACCTTTGGAGAGTTAATCTCTGCTATTATAAAAGGAAGTGTTTGTGTGTGTCTGTGTATCTCTGTATCTCTGCAGTGCCCTGACGAATCTATAGCACTTGCAATAATGAAATTTGGTACACAGGTAGTCTTAATTTTTTGCGAATTTTATGTCGAGCCCAAATTTTATAAATTAATCTAGAACACTTTAAAATTAATTTATTATTTTTTCCCCTCCGCGGAGCTGACGTCACAGATCCTCGATTGAAGGAAGGACAAATTCTGCGTTTTTTTGCTTTTGAGATTCTGCGTTCAAATGCCTTTGGAACCATGCTAAGTTACGACGTCATATTTTGAGATAGAAAAACATTTTTATTTCTTCTTTTTAAAGGATTTCCGATTCTAGCGTGTTTTGATTTACGTTGCTGATTAGCACGACTTCCTTCCTAGAGATTTTAACTTTGTCACGGGCAACGGGCATTTACAACCGTGAAATTTGGCACACATGTAGTCCTAATTTTATGCGAAGGACTCATTCTTAAAAAAATTATTGCCTTTTCTTTTTAATGTTTTTAGTGTCAATAAGGACACAAAAAGGACTGTCACGGGCAACGCCGTGCTGAACTGCTAGTAGAAACATAAAATATTTCAGCGTGATAGGAAGATTATTTCGGAAAATACGAATAAAATCCGATGAACTAATTTCACAAGAGGTGCTCCAAATTTTCCATACTCAGAATCCAGAAACGACAGGACCCAATGACATTTTTATGTAAACTTTCTTTTTTTAATTTAGGGAGTTTTAATATAAACGAGACAAGCATAGCATCCAAGTTACGTGTTGTCATTAAAAATCATTGAGGTAAAATAGAATTTATCTCTGCTATTATAAAAGGAAGTGTTTATGTGTGTATGGGGACTGTTGTGACGAATCTATGGCACTTACAATAATGAGATTTGGCACACAGGTAGTTCGAATTTTTTGCAATTTCTTTTGCAAAGCCCGAATTTTAAAATTTAATCCAGAACATTTTTAAATGAATTGAATTATTATTGTTTTCTTAAGAATGGCAACAGCATAAAAGATCGCAGATTATAAATTTATTTTTTCCGCTTCCGTTTGATTCTCCGAGGAACGTTTTGTTACCCAGACTAAAAAAACAAATTTTTAACTGAGTTCTTTTTTCTATCGCATAGATCGTTAAAGATAGAGCAAAAATTTCACCGGATTTGAAATCTGCGGAAAATTTCACATTAGATCGATACCTAAAAATATGATTTTCTTTAAATAAATAATTTTTATATTTTTTCCAATACGAACGCCTTTGCCCAGAATGACCTTCGTTTGTTTCGAGATTCGACAAATCAGACTTTATTTCCTGCGCTCAGCAAAACAAATTAAAAACATTTTGACTGGCATTGTTTAGTACTTTTTTGTAAAATCGGGATCGTTAACCACGGGCAACGCCATGATGGCTGTTATCGTGCACACGGGGGCAGGTTCGAGTTACATCTGTCGAGGCCTCTAATGTCTTTACGTTGGCATGGTGTTTAAGTTTGGAGAGTGGAGTGACAGCCCAGTGGTTGTCCTTGCCTCATGGTTCAAAATTATGCTGTCTTTCCTTTTGGGATTGATCATGGACCGTCGCCAATAGTCCGTTGTATTGATCTTATGCAACGTTGATTGACTACATGACAGGTTTCATGACAGGTTTTACTTGACATTGTCTTGTTTTTGACTTAACTTGGCAAAATACGGTCCTTGTGGCATAAAACGAAAAAAAAAAAATAACAAAACACTCATTGATATTTTACACCGTAGGTGTACATTTATATATAGGTTGATATACGACAATCTATCTAAATGACATCGATTCGTGAAAGTTTACTTATAACTTTTAATTGTAGTTGTAATACTAATCATTGGAGATTTCAAGAGATCTCTCCCCTGTCAGAGTTTTCATTTCCCAATATTGAGATACCATGTTCAAGGTGTTCTTTCTTTCTTTTTCTTTTTTCTTCTTCCTGTTTTTTTTTCCTGTGAAAAGTCAACTATATATTATTTAACTAATTTATTCTTTAGGGACTTAACCATTAGAATACGGCCGGTACAGCAATTGAATCTTGATCGCGCCAAGAAAGAATTTACATCAGATGTATCTTGAAAGTTATGAGAATCATGTCATGAAGAACTTTAAACGACGGCAGGTACAGTAGTTTTACCCTGAAAGTTATAAGAATCGTGCCTGTTATATCTATAGCCGTAGTCAAAATGTTGAGAACATGTGTGCCAAATTTCAAGTTAAATTCGCAAAATTGGATTTGTTATAAGACGTTAACGGACTTGGCAAGTAGATGAAGAATTTGGAGACTGCGCCTCTTCATAAAGATGTAAAATTTATAGGGCCCATTTGCAACGATATGTAATCAAAAGATCATCACCCTTAACTACACTTATTTACAGCATTGGAAAAACAGAGTGACTACTATAAATACTGAATATTCTTTAGTTAACTATCCAGAAACTTCAAGCAAGTTTTTATCGGAACAGTTTTTCGTGAGTTATTGGCTTGATAAATAAAACTATTGGATCAATACACAAGAAATTTTCACAGCCTGTCAAGCAAATATCCTTTTGTCGTTTAATGATCCAGAATAGTGATATGTTACGTTTTCATATTTTCATAGCTAGAAACTCGTTCAAATTTTTCAACCAAATAGATGATTTGGATTTAACAAGTCACCATTTTCTCAAATAGTAAAAAAAATTCTGGTTCATCTAACGATAGCTACATGTGGATGAATTAAAACCCCGTTCAATTATTTTTAAAATCACTCGAAGTTGAGAAATCATACCAAACAGTAACCACCCAACTTCGTAAGGCGTCATAATTGAAGAGTTAGCAGGCGTGACTCTGCATGATAATGATTCAAAAATAATTTTGAATACCTGAAATAATAATAAAGTTACGTACAAAGTTTAGAATTATTTGTTTTCATATCTTCGTCAGTAAAATATCCCCCAAGAGCCGTAATTTAACCGGAAAAAAATAGTTCCCTTTTTAGAAGATAAGAACTATTGGAGAACCAAACGATAGGAAAGATAGGAAACTATTATAACCATATAAAGTTAAAAAGAGACGCAAATAAGTTTTAATGAGTTATATTAGGTAACCGATTAAAAGAAATGGTCACAAGTTACTAGAATGTGTTTAAATATTGCAGATAATTTAAGAATTTGAATCTTTTATAATTTTTGTCTGTTTTACATTTTTATAAAAATATTTCATATCACTATATCATGGTCTAGGAGGGTTAGTTGGCATTCTTCTTCAAGAAAATGAGTAAAAAATTTTTTTGAACAACTGAAATAATAATAGACGTACAAAGTTTGGAATTATTCGATTGCATGGTTCTGCGAGTAAAAAAAAATAAAAATAAAAATAAAATAATAAAAATAAATAAATAATAATAATAAATAATAATAATAATAATAATAAATAAATAAATAAATAAATAAATAAATAAATAATAATAATAAATAATAAATAAATAAAATAATTTTAGAACAAAAGAAGAGAACCCCCTTTAAAAAATATCGACATCTACATTTGACATGGGGTTTATATTGTTTTTAGCGTTATTCTTCGTAAAACAGAAATAGCTACAGAATGTATCAATTAAATTCTTTTGAAATTTTTCTTACATGTTCTGAAGATTATATAGCGGGAATTGAACTAGTGTTATATTAAGAAATATGCATTTAAAAAATTGAGCAGGATGCAAACCTGACTATATTTTTCATTTTATATTTTTCATTCTTTTTTTTCAGGGATGACTGACGTTAAAGGGAGGGAGGGTGAATATTTTTCACTTTCTCGTGGTGTGCGATAGTTTAGCATGGTGTAGACAGCATGTCGCATAGCAAAACACTATACTTTAAAAGATTAACACTGTTCATTGTTTTGAAACAATTTTTGGTGAAACCAAAAGTTCAGTTTCAGGTGAGAACGAAGTTAGAAATTCAATTTATTTCAGACCACAGTAAGTTACGGATATACATATATCTCTACTATTATAAAAGGAAGTGTTTGTTTGTCTGTTTGTTTCGCGGCCGCAATATACGGACGATCTATGTCACTTACAGCAATGAGATTTGGCTCACAGATAGTACGAATTTTTTGCAATTTTTTGGGGCATGGCGAAATTTTAAAATATATATATATACCAAAAGGAATTTATTGAAAACGAAAGTGTTCGTGTATCAGGGCGTCATCACGGAGGAGCCTGACACATACAACATAATATGGTGTTTTCTACGAATATGAGCCGCAAAATGCTAAGAAATTGCTCATATACTCCTCTAAACATCATTAAAAGCAAATATACAAAATCAAAGATAGAAATAAGAAAATTTAAATTAAACCAGCAGCAGCAGACGGGAGTCCGGCAACACCAAGCCAGAAGATCGCATCAAATGCCGCTACTCACTTAGGAAATATATACAGTCTATAACAAAAAAAATCGAAGCGCCAAGAAGGAGTTGTCCGATGGAGACAAAAATTGGTGGATAGGACAATTATGTACAGAATAGAAAATGATTAAAATTTCAGAACAATTGGATGATTTATTTCAGAGTTACAGTAACGAGCTCAATAAGGTGTTGACCCGTCTCTAGCCTGGATGCAAGCTGCCACACGGCGTGGCATAGACCAATAAAGCTCCCGGATGATCTCCTGTGGTATTTCTTGCCAAATTTGCTCCAATTGTAGGACTACGTCATCAACATTCCCTACCGGATGCAGTCGCCTTCCCATCATATCCCAGACATGCTCGATGGGAGAGAGATCTGGTGATCTGGCTGGCCAAGGAAGTGTTTGACAAGCTTGAAGACAATTTATAGCAACACGTGCCGTATATGGTCTGGCATTGTCTTGCTGAAAAATAAGCCCAGGGTGCTGCGAAAGGAACGGTAGCAAAACAGGTATCAGAATGTCGTCCATGTACCGCTATGCAGTAAGTGTACCTCTAATGACGACCAAAGGGGTCCGGCTATCAAGTGAAATGTCACCCCAGACCATAACTCTTTGTTGAGGGACCGTGTGGCGTGCTATAGTGAAAGCAGGATCTGCACGCTGCCCTGGGCGTCTCCAGACATGTCTTCGATGATCGTCAGGACATAGTTGGAAGCGGGATTCGTCGCTAAAGAGTATATGGCCCCAGTCAGCATCATTCCAGCCTGATCGAGCCAAGCACCACTGTAATCTGGCTCGACAGTGTGCAGGCGTGAGTGGCAGGTGGCGTAACGGTCGGTACGAGCGTAGAATTTGCTCTCTCAGCCGTCTGTGAATGGTTATGGTGGACACTCGTGTGTGGGTCGCCCGACTGATGGTTGATAGCGATGAATCAGGCGCTGTGACAGCTGATCTTACAATCACTCTGTCCTCGTGATCTGTTGTGGCAATACGTCGACCGCTACCATCATGACGCTGAAATCTGCCATTGTCCACCCACTCTTGCCAGCATCTTCTAATCACTACATCGCTTCGATTCACATGACGAGCGATTCTCCGATTTGCCCAACCTGCCTCTTTCAATCCAATGATACGACATCTTTCAAACTCTGAAAGTTGCTCGTAATGAGCTCAAATCCTGTGGCGAGGCATTTTTTCAGTCGTTGAAAGGTAACCTAAATCGCAACGCAGCAGAAAATTTTAACAACAGTTCAAGAACAACTCCTTATATACATCTGCTGGATGCGCAGTTCCGATGCGCTGGAGATCACACTATTCATTCATTGGACACCAAATTTTAATCATTTGCATATTTGGTCAAAACATTTTTGCATACGAAATTTCAAAGCAATGGGATGATTCCTTCTTGGTGCGTCGATTTTTTTGTTTATATATATATATATATATATATATATATATATATATATATATATATATATATATATTAACACTCCTCTCATGAACATAACATCATGCATTTCCAAATCTCAGAATACATTTTTGCATTGTGGGACTAATATATATATTTATCACCAATTGTGACAATACAAAGCGAATGTTCAGATCTTGCGTATGAAAGCTGATTTTTTTACCATGCAATTTTATACCTTTTGTGAAGCGTATATATACAATATGTAGATACGCAAATATGCGAAATATGGTTGTGCCAGCGAAAAAATTACAAATTCCACTTGAGTTATTTTCCTATTTCGAAATGAATAATAAATTCAATGACAAATCGAAAATTTTATCTAAGGAAAAAAAATTGCTCGAATTGTTGATTGTATAAAATTAATACTAACGGAAAATGCTTTTTTATATTGCTGACTGATGAATTAGGGCCGTTTTCAACTACCCAGTTTTTCTATATCTTCCGGTTCGGATTCTAATCGAAAGACGCTTTTTGAATTCAACTACGACCGCGTTGACGTCTTTTTTTCGAAATTCGAATTCGTCTAGCGGCGTGAGCTCTGGAGGAGACGAATTTTTTCGAAAGCGTCGTATTTTGGGTTTGCTTACGCTTTTTTCATCATGGCTGATATTTTGCAACTCACAGCCCAAATGAATAATGCATAATTTGATGCTTTACTGTTTGTATATTTGATTTTATCTTATGACCACAGCTACTTTTGTATTCGCAATTCAATCCTTATTTTTACTACTTGTACCAGACTGTATTTATTTTACATTAAACGTCCAATTTATGTATGTACATTCCAATTTTCTGACTTGGCAGTGCCAGTCCCAAAGCATCTCATGGTTTTAAATTTTATCATACACAAAAGGAATCATTTCTATTTTTTGTAGTACTATGCATATTTTTCATAACGAAAATTTAGATTGATAAAAAATGTTTCCGGATTTGCTATCGTTGTGCTATCCAAAGTTGGGTCGCCATCGCCAATACCTGAAAAGCACGTGTTCCCAACTAGTGCAAGAACTTTCTTCCACAGAAGTCAACACTTTTCTGATCCTTTCTCCTACTCCCTTCAAATGTCTTGACATTTCCAAAGGCGCTGCTTTTTTTAACCCTGTATTTTAAGTCGGCCCACTTTTTTTTTCATCGGAGCCGCTTTTAACACATTTTCCTGACCCGCAAGCATTCAACTCGAGGGCCACCTCTTCCTACGCTTTTCGTCGGTTAGAAGGTGTTAAATAAACATCCCCGAGTATTCCCCTGACGAGATCAGGCCGTATTTCTAACGCTTAAATTAAATTTTCTTTTCTCTGACCATCGTAAAAAAACACGTGTAAAAAAAGTGTCGAAGGTTCTGTAACATATTCAGCGCGAAACAGTTGATTATAAAATCCCGACTTCTCATTGGTCAATACGCGATCATGTGACGCACAGATTCTGTGATGATACTGTGATGGGACGTAAGAATAGAGACGTAATAATCTCGATTCGAAAGGCTAGATGAATTGTTTTTATCGAATACGTCTTTTGTCGATCGACTTTGATTTCCGTTATCGAAAAAAGACGTTCGAATGTAGTTGAATACGGCCTTTAGTCATAAATTTTAGTCAAATACAGGAACACACTTAAAATTATTTTTTAATTTTCTTAACCCTCTAAGGGGTTCACATGCATGATTCCCCCTTGCAACCCGTAGTCTTCCCTGCATGACTTCTAACTATATTTGATTTTCTTGACCAACAGAATATTTCCAAATAACTCTATTATAAGAAAATAAGCAATAGGATATTTCCATGAGATTCCATTCTCTTCCAAGTAAAGGACCTGTTAAATCTCTCATATATTGTAAAGGGCGCTGTGTGAGCGCTGGGAGTGTTGTCTCCCACATACTGTAGAGGGCGCTGTGTGAGCGGGTTGGGCACATTCAGGCTTCAGATTCATACACGGAGGAGAGAGGTGCTCTCCTTGGACCTGATGAAAACGCGGCTTTCTTAGCCCTAATTAGTACTAGGCTTCCTTAGCCTTAATGAGAGTGGTCCATCCACAACATTGTTAAGTTTGTTGTTAATAAAAGTTGTTTTTGTTATAACGAATTGCATTTATTCAAATACAGTCCACTATAGAGCTCTCGGACCAATTCAGGACCAATGAAACATGTTTCATAAGAATTCTTTTAAACCGAAAGGAGTAATTTCATGTTTCAAAAGGATCCTAATGTAAGGAAAGGATCACTAGAATCGTTTCAAATGATCCTATTTTTAGGAAAGGACCAGTATATTTTTTCTAATGGTAGAAAGAATTCGTGAATGCTTCAGAAAAATGTGGTTATTTTGCCATAAAGTGTGTTATAGGGTAAAAGCAACAGTACACTACTCGCAATCTCTCGGAAATCAGAGGGTTAAAATTAAAATGAAGACCCGTAAACCGAAACAAACCATGTAAATGAAACTTTAAGGCATGTTCTTCAATTAAAAAAAAAAAAAAAAAAAACGGGTTCTTCAAAAATATTAAAAAAGGGTTCTTCAAAAATATTAAAAAAGGGTTCTTCAAAAATATTAAAATATTATTCAATGAAAATAATTAATTTACGAAGGCAAAGAAGATGTTCAGCCTCAAACTTTTCATAATCGTAATTCCTGCTTCCTTTCGAAAATATAAATTAAAGCCAAATCTTTAAAGCCATTTGATAATATTTGTGTATAAACGAAAAACACACCGCAGTTTTTGGTTTCGGAGTTCTACAATAGATGGCACTGTAATCGAGGAAATAATTCCACTTAGAGGATGGTGAATTTTACCGTGAAGTGTCAAAAACAGAAATCGAATCTAGATTTTTCATGCCTACGATTCTATCTGATAACATTTTTATATCAAGAGCGAAAATCGAAAAAATTTTTGTTACATCTGAGATATTTAATCCTTTAATTTAAGAAAAAAATTTCAATATCCACCTCTTTTTGTCTACATTGTGTTGTTTTCGTTACATAATATTCAGATAAGACCGAGATTATCTTTTTTTATTTATTCCTATATCATACAGCATGATTCACATGTTTCGGTTCTAGCCTGTTATTATAGAAGAAAAAGTGTTGAAATCGCGTACAATGTGATCCCCTTGCTTAGAAAATCCCAATAAAAATATCCTCTTCTGCGTCTCTACATTCGGGGTAAAATAAAAAAAATCTTAAATTTCAAAATGCAACCCAGCTTAAGTTATTAAGCTTTAAATAGAGAAGTTTACTCGTTATTGTTAGTTAAGTTTGATCCTCCATCGTTTTAATTAATTCTTCATTGCCCTTTTTGGCTTCTTGTATTCTTTACCATGGAGTTATAGGGTTGTGTTTCACCTTTCCGGAGCTTTGAGAAATTTAATGTGATTCGTACTTTCCATACAAAGAAAAGTTTTTGGAATCAAAGTAAAATACCTCTGCATTCTAGAATTATGAGAATGTCAGATTCGCCTACTCAATAACACTGATTCTCAGTGTTTCCTTTTGTAATGTCGGTGCATCGAAAATTATTTAAGCAATTATATTCAGTCCTATTAAATCAGAGTTCCTTGAATAGGTGTAGGATACCTTTGACAGAATTTCGAGGATTACAGCAATTTGTCAATAGCAATTCGAGGACAATCAATTTCCTTGAATGAATGTGGAATGAGAATGCTTTGATAGAAATATGGGAATTGTAAGCGATTCTTGCTCAAAACCCAAAGACACTGTTTCAAGGGATTTCATGGGCCGATATAGTCCGGTTGGAAGAGTAACGGATCAGCAACCGGATGATTACGATTTCGAATCCAACCAAAGACCGTCGTGTACAAAGGGGGCTGGTACACGTTAAATCTGCAGTGGTTTCAAATATCCTCACTTTGGTGTGGTGTGTAGGTTTGGAGAGAGGGGTGCCACCAGCTCAGGAGAGACCTCGTCATCTGACTGTGGTTCAAAATTACGTGGCGTCATCCGCAGATCTTTCCTTTGGGTTTGATCCAGGACTGTCATCAATAGCCCGTCGTGTTGTTCAAGTGCGACGCTAATTAAAATACCTACCTACCAAGGGAGTGGTTCAAAATTACGTGATGTTGTCCTCGGATCTTAGGGGATTAATCCCGGACCGTCGTCAATAGCCCGTTGTGTTGCTCTAGTACGACGTTAATTAAAAATTACAAAATTACCTACTATCAAAGGGATTTCATTTTCTGTAAGTTTAGATGATAGTTTTTTAAGGAAATAGGGATATATTTGGCTAAGTTGCACCAAGCGGAAGACAAAAAATATCAAGTAATGGACATACACATACAAAGAAAGTCCTACTGATACAGAAGAGAGAAATGCAAGTTAAGGATAAGTTACAGGAATCGAATATGCACCTCTTACAACTCGCACGTTGATAGAGCAGTGGAAAAATCCACTGAGCTACGGTGGCTCTAATCTTCCACAATATTAGTTCATGGACAATCATTGAAATTCTTTCATCCAGCTCGAAAACTTCCACGTGTAAATTTAAATTACTTTTTTAAAATTATGAATCGACAACGTTTCTTATCAACAACTCAAAGGCAATATTTCAGAAGATTTCATGTTAAGGAAGATTAATACATTGAGAATCATAGACGACATTCATTCAGTCCTAAAAATTAAGCGTTCGTTGAATATTTGTGTAACTTATCTTTTACATAATTTTAAGAATTAAAACCAATTCGAACTAATCTAGAGTTTCGAATGTAAAATAAAAAAGAAGAAATGCCATCTACACTTACGTTCAAAATTATCTTTACATACCCAAAAATAATTATATTTCATGAAATATCCAAACGATGTAATCCATTTTTTGCAGGGAATGTGTGAAAGGCAAGTCTAACTAGAATTATCCAATCAAAAGTGTTCAAACGGTTTCTGATATGCAAATCAAGGCGTTACGTCATCCGACGGTGAATCAAGCGCTTTGCACAAAGTGAATATCTGAGTGAATTTCTGCAGTACAGCGTTTGATTTCAGTGTGTAAGGACTCGAAATGGTTTGTTATGGCTCCGAAGTATCATTTGGAATAATCTGTGAAATGGCACATTATCGGCTGTTTAGAAGCAGGACAGACAATCATGGAAGCAGCGAGATTTGTGAACATTTCAAGACATACAGTCTCTGCGCTATGGAAACAATTTCAGAACTGTTGTAAGGAGGCCTGAACAAGGCCGTAAACGTATAACCTTCTCAAGATCGATATATGGCAATAACTGCCCGGCGTAACAGGAAGTCTACTGCTCGACAGTTAAGTTCAGAGCTTGCAGCCGCCACGGAAAATGTTGTACAGCAGCAAACTGTATACAGAAGGCTTAATGAAAAAGGCCTTTATGCCAGAAAGCAAAGGGTATGTGTTTCACTGTCTTCACAACACAAGAGGGATCGCTTAAATTGGTGCAAAGAACATCAGAACTGGAGTCAACACCAATGGACCTATGTTCACTTTACTGATGAGTTGAGGGGTTTAGTTTAACATCTGATTCTAAGCGTTTTTACATCTGGATTGAGTCAGGAACGCGAAATCTTCCTTCGAACATTATGGAATATGACTGGTATGGTAGGGCAGATTTGTGGTGGAATATGATCTATGGACGTACGCTCCTACACCTTTTCAACATAGGTTCTGTGACCATCCATAAATAACGGGAGGAGGTCTTAGAACGTTATGTAAGACTTTTCAGAGTTACATATGGATCGTTTTTTTTATTTATGGACGATAATGCTAGTTCCCATAGAGCAAACCTCGATGACAAATTCCTTGAAAATGAAGCCAGAGAGCGAATACCGTGGTCAGCAAAATCTCCTGATCTGAACCCGATAGAGGGCTTATGGGACTACCTTGAAAAGCAGTTGCACGGAGACATCCTCCTCCTAGAGATAAAAACGCCCTGAAGGAGTGGAACTTAACTCCCCAAACTGTGGTTAACATTATTATCAGCATGAAATAAAGTTGTGATATGTGTGTAAAAGTCAGGGGAGATCACATTCCATATTAAATTCATAAGCCTTAATTTTTTCTGAGTTATTCATTTTTTTCCGAACTCTCCTTGTCACATATTATTGCCATTTTTATTGTTTCAGGCTACAGTTTTATATCACATGTAATGTTCTTAAATTTTTCCTTTGTATTTACGTGTTATGATGTTATGTCTCATTCCAGACAAATTAAGAAAATTATAGTTCACAGTTTCTGAGAAATCCATGATTCTATGCATGTAAAGATAATTTTGGACACCAGTGTACCTTATTTTTTAAAATTGAGGATTGCCAACGATTATTACTAACTCAAAGACTATATTTCAAAGAATATCCTACAATATAAATTTCATACATATCATCTATCAATATTTCATCTAATGGATAACTAGTACATCGAGAGTCATTGGAGTCTTCTATCCAGTCCTAAAAAGCACAGCGTTCCTTGAATATTTGAAAAGTCTTTTGACAGAACTTTGAAAATTATATCAATTCGAACTAATTCAAAGACTTTCCTGAGTAAATATAAAATGTTTATTTTTAAATTGAGAATTGAAAACGTTTCGCACGAATAAACTAAAAAGAATTTGTCAGAGGTATGTAGGGTATTTTAATTAACGTCAGCACTGGAGCAACACAACGAATATTTCAGAGTATTTCATTTATGAAAGATTAGTAAATCGAGAATCACTGGAGCTCTCTATTCAGTTCTAAAAACTCAACGTTCCTTGGATATTTGTAGTCTTTTTTGACAGAACTTTGAAAATTATATCACTTCGGTGGTAATCCAAAAAAGCGTTTTCTGAGTAAATATAAAATGGTTTGTGAATTGAGAATTACCAAAGATTCATTCTAGCAGCACATAGAAATAATTCAGTGGGTTTCTTTTAATTTAAGATAATCGCACCAATAATCATTGGACTCTTCTATCTTGTCTTAAAAACCTCAGTGATCCTCGAGTCTTTGTAAAATATCTTTTCACACAACTTTGAGAATCCATCAATTCGCACTAACTCGAAGAGGAGTACCATGAATGAAAGTAAAACGCTTTCCTCTTCCTGAGATTTAAGAATTACCAAAGATTTTTCCTCTTGTAAAATTAAAAACGAGCGAGTTTCCCATCTCTTCAATTCGTTGAGGATGCTTATGAGATCTGAAGAATTGCATTTCTTTGTTTTGGAAGCAATAAAAATGTCAAAGCGATCAAGGAATTCTAGTGTGCTCTTTATGGGGAATCGTTTAATTTCTTATCAGGGAATGAGAACAATATTGCTGGATTAATCGGAATTCTTCGCGGAGAAGACATTTATTTTAAAGCAACAAAAACTGTTAGCCCTACCACATTGCTTGCGATTCTTTCCTTTTTGTAGCTTCGGATAACTTCTTTTTCCATTTTTCACTCGAAGACAATTCTGCCAGAGCGAAACTGAAGGGTTTCTTGGCCTTTCAAGCCACTTAGCGTCGCGAGATTTCGGTTGATTGGGGTTTTATGGTGCAAGGGTCATACTTGGTCAGACACAGTGAGTTTTACTGACACAGAAGAGAGAAATGCACCGTACAGGAATCGAACCTGCGCCTCTTACTACTCGAAGGTTGCTAGTGCAGTGAGCATACCTACTGAGCTCCGACAACCGCCGTGTGATTTTGGAATAGTGTAGTGTTGCTTTTGTCACATTTAATGATTAGAAATAGAATTTAATAGAATAGAATAGAATTTAATGATTAGAAATGAAATGAAATGAAATAACTACACTTTTCTAAAGAATCTATGAATTATTTCAACCTTTAGAAATATAACAAATTGACCCTTTCCTTAGCATAGAATCTTCTTATGGAACAATTCTTTTGATACTTTCCTTGAAATAAAATCCTTTGATATGATTCAATCACCCCATTCTATGGAATAGAATCCCTTGAAACGGTTCTATTTGTTCTTTCCTTTGAATAAAATCCCACGGAAAAATTCTAGTGGTTCTTTCCTTAGAATGGAGAGAGAGAGAGAGAGAGAGAGAGAGAGAGAGAGAGAGAGAGAGAGAATTATTTGAAAAAAAAAATACTATTAATCTCTCTCTCTCCCATCATTTTGAACGATTCTATTCTTCATTTCCATGTAAATAGAATCCCTTGGAAATATTATATTTCTCGTTTACTTAAAATAGAATTCCTTGGAAATATTCTCTCCCTTCTATTCATGCCGATCAACCGGTACAGTGGTTAAGGTGTTCGACTCTAGATCGGAAGGTTCCTGGTTCGAATCCGGGTCCGGGCATGGATGTTTGTAAACGTATTGTGTAGAGGCGGTTGGTGTAACTTAAATCTGTCGTGGCCGAAAGTCCTCACGTTGGGTTGGCGTGGAAGTTTAGAGAGTGGGGTGCCAGCTCAGGTGTTGCTTCGTCATCTGACCGTGGTTCAAAATTACGAGGTGTTGTCCTCGGATCTTTCCCTTAAGGGACTGATCCCGGACCGTCGTCAATAGCCCGTTGTGTAGCTCTAGTACGACGTTAACTAAAAATTAACAATTACCTACCCTTAAGGGACTGATCACGGACCGTCGTCAATAGCCCGTTGTGTTGCTCTAGTACGACGTTAACTAAAATTACCATTACCATCACCCTTCTATTCATTGAATAAACTCCGTAGAACAAATTCTATTGGTTCTTGCCTCAGAATATAAGAATTTGGAATGATTGTATTGTACACACACGTGGACACAAACACGCACACACATTTTCTGATAAAAAATCTCTTGAATAAATTCTATTGCTAATTTCATTAAATTCAAATCATTTGGAAAGATTTTATTAGTCAAGAAAGTCAAAATTGGTTTGAAATCATACAGAGAAGAGGTTGGAAGGTGGTATTGTGTATGTGAACCCTTAAGAGCGTTAAAGATAACAAGCTCTAATGTATCACGAACTTTCAAACGCAGGAGGTATACACAGGCGACATGTGCGGAGTTTCCTTGCAATGAGCCAATACGTGAAACATGAGTTGATCTCGTCATCATAAAAATAATCGGCAATACCTTGATGACGAGATATCTCGTCATTAACGAAATTAGTCCGATCTTAATGAATGAGATATCTCGCCAAAACCACTTGGAGGGTTAAGAAAGCATTAAAATCACATTTCATTGAAAATTAAAAGGTGAAAGAAAAACATATATTTCATCGCAATGTGTTTACCCTGGGTGTATTTCTCTCTTCCTTGTCAGTAAAACTTACCTAGTATGCGTATGTTCATTACTTGAAGCAATCTGTCTTGTATTTGGCGCACCTCGATCCCCCCTATACAACCCCAACCAACTTCAAGAACAAGATATGATCAATTTCGACAAGGTCCAAATTTCTCGTCGAAACCACTCGGTGGGTAAACCTCATAAACCAAATATATTGAACTTCCAAGGTTTAGATAGTAAAACGACGATGAATTTCCAAACGGTATCCACAAAGACACTAGCATCGGGGGAGGAAAAGTTTACATACTTCTATCATCCTGGCAGATCTGGTTCTCCCCTCGAAGCGAGGGAAGGCACGAATTCTTTATCCCTTTACAGATGCGGGTTTGAACCCCGCTCACCCCTTTTTATTTAAAAAAAAGTTTTGATACGTGCGATAGGGGCTATGAGCTAAACAATTCCTCCAGCGGACTGAAGTCGAATGCTTAATATGAGGGGTTCCCTTCCACCTATGATTTTTGTAGTGACGACATATTTTATTCAGTCGCCTCGCACGCACCGAATTGACTTGCACATGGGGTTTGAATAAAAATATTTGTCTCTTGCTTCCTCCTGAATTCGAGAAGGAATGGATTCACGTACTGTATGCTCGTAAATCTTGATCAACCACGACCAGGTCTTTTCTTTTCCAATGGAAGCTTAGGTAAGACGTCTTGTCTGATTTTGACTGGATATAGTTTTGTGGGCTCCACAGTGTGGAGGGGCTATGGTAGCCCAGTTGGAAGGTTAACGGATAAGCAGCCTGAGCTTTGCGAGTTCGAAACTAGGTCCAACCGAAGTACGTTTTGGGGTCACGTTAAATCTGTCGTGGTATCAAATATCCTCACGTTAGCATGGTATGGATGTTGGGAGAGTGGAGGGTGCTATTCAGGTGTTGACCTCGTCATCTGATCGTGGTTCAAAACTACGAGGCTTTGTAAAAGGATCTCTCCCTTTAGGGTGGATTCCGGGAAGGTAGGTAGATAATTAATGCCGCTCTGGAGCAACACAACGGTATATTTGTGACATTCGGGATTGATCCGGAAAAGAAAGATTCAAGGACAGTTCGTCGTAATTTTAAAATCCCATTTGTTTGTTTGTTAATACTCATGCCTGAAAAGGTTTGTTCACAAATATATAGTGACCCAAAGAGGTTACGCATTTTAATGTGCATTTATCTAGAAACGATTTACAATTGTTTTTATTCCCCCGACAAAATAACAGAAGTTAAAATAAACTGTCTTCATAAAATATTTTTCATTTATTCTCATCGTTTTGCATGTCAATGAGTTCAAGCTGTACTGATTCGGGTGCATTATTAGGTAAATGGTTTGCTAAATAAATCTAGCAACTCTCTGCCTTACTTTATAAAAACCAGAAAAACGATCCTTGAAAGCCGATACCAAATTATCAATCTATTCAACATAGTAATGAAGTTTTCATTCAATTAAAAAATTAACCATCGGGTGACTTGTTGATATTAAAGTAACACATCGGTGCTACCACGCCTTCTAGGCCGAATCTGCATTTTCCCCTAACTGCATTTATCAAGTCACCATTTCATGTTTTATACTATGACAAGGCCACAAGGTTTTATAAAAACATCGATGTTTTTACCATCGATGTATTGGAGCCAATGTTTTTTTAACATCGATGTTTATACTTGTCTGTGTTTTATTTTTAAATAAAAAAAGTACCATAATAATAATAATTAAAAAAAAAAAAAAGTAGCATATTTTTATAATCAGTGAATTGAACATACTTTTCGACCAAAATGGCCAAGGGTGAAGGGTCTGAAAAGTAGGGATGCGGCATCGATGTCGATGTTTTCAAAACATCGAGGTTTTATAAAAACATTGATGTGTTTACCATCGATGGAGTGGATCCGATATTTGTTTAACATTGATGTTTTAAAAATGTTGATGTTTTTACGATGTCGATGTTTTATTTTTGAATGCAAAAAGCACCATAGTAAAAATTAAGAAAAATAACCGAGAAACTAAATATTTTTCAGTGATGGCGACATCTGCCCCATCATAAAGAGTTTTTTCCTAATTGGTGGGATAGTTAGTGAAAAAGAAGTCGGCTTAAGGTGGATAAAGTTAACAAACTTCTTTTTTTACAAACTGTAAGTAACAAATATTAGGGCATATAATAATTGTAGACCCAATATTTTTTATGGTAAATAGAAAATAAGTTTGTTGTATTCCCCCATAAGTAGATAAATAATTAATAATAACTAACAATAATTATTGTTATGTACCTACGTAATTATACTTATAGTTAATAGTACATGTCAAATTGTTGTAAATATTATTTTCTTTTTAAGTTAGTCAGTTTGAAAATAAAAGATTTGTTAATTGTTCGTATTCATATTTTTGACTTTGTGTCGACAGTTAAAAAAGTGTCTTAGTTATAAATTAATGAACACGGCAAATGACATATTAAATATCCCCCTCCCGCGAGCATTAATGTTTGACGTTACTAAACTAGTTTTAAGAAATGGGGGAGAAAAGGTTGTATACAGTGATGCTTAAAAACATCGATGCTTTTTAGGCGATGTATTATGAACATCTATGTTTCAAAACATCGATGTCTTACTGTCGATGTCGCATCCCTAGTGGTAACGACATGGTGAAACGAGCCGCCAGCAAATAAACGGAGAGCCGCATGTGGCCTGCGGGTCGTGGTCTGTGCATTCCTGCTTTACATTGAAATACCTATTATGCAGGATAAGATATAGGTTTCCTCTCAAATGGAGTTCTTGGTACAGAACGTTCGAAAACAGTTCATAGGTTCGAAAACACGTGGTATTTTCAAAGTATCATTGGTTTGAGCCCAAGGCTGGGAATTCTTTTGACCCGTTCAATGACAATTGCTATCAGATAACGATCCCGATGTGTTTACATTTGTTCCCGGAGAAAAAGAAAACGGATTTCCGAACGAGGTATTTTCGTTGTGCCTGTTTACCAGATTTAAAGGAACTTTGAAACACACGGACAAAAACACTGACACAGTCAATATCAATACAAAAATGTACCTTGTATTGCTAATTTAAAAACCGTAGAAGAGACAGAAACATTTCGGCTGACAACTGGAGAAGTATTTGTTCTACTATTGTATAATAGGGTTTGAAAATCGGTAACGAATACAGTAATTATTGGTTTGGGAGATTGGAGAAAATATCATCAATACAGGTTTTCTGTTATGATGTTTTATTACTATGTCAGCATTATTTACTTTCTGTTTTCAATATCAGGTATCAATTTATATCATAGCACTACCGACAAATGCTAGTGCAGGTTTCTTTAGTTATGATATTTTATAATATTCTTAGATTTATTTACATTTTGTTTACTTCAGGAGTCAATTTATAATAGCCGATGTCAGTATGGGACAGAATACAGCCTGAAATCTAACCCGAACAGTAATTTTTCTGTGATGTGTAATGTTAAATAAACACCAGAAAAATCTGCCACACAAAAAAGGGATATACCGTTTTTATTGTTTTCATGATTTAACCCGAAAACAGAATCACTATTACAGTATCAAAAATTATTTGTTTTCTTTTTGCAACTACCCATGTACTTCCGGAAAAGAAGTATGTCCGACTGTAGCCATGAAAACATTGCTATGTTGATGCTCCTTTATGCAATATGCAAAATATTATGAGATCTTTACAGAAAAAGGATGCACGGGAGGAAACAGCTGAAGTGACAACCTTGAAAAGCAAGAGAATTTAGGTGATTCTTTGCAATTGGGCTGAGAAAATAAACAGTACGAAATGAGAAGTATTGTGCGAGAGTTAAAGAACTTGGTCTTTTATACTTTTTTTTATGATTTAAGGTGTACTTATAAACCAGAAAATTATTTAAAAAAATTTCTTTTAAAATACAGTTTTTTCAAATAGGTCATTGGATTAAGCTTAAAATAATTTCAGTATGAGAAAATCAGATTAAGCTAATCATTAATTATCTAATTAAGATATAATTAGCTAATTAGCATGTGTTTTGAGCACTGATGTATCATATTCTAATTTGAAGAGAAAAACAATTCATGGAAATTATTCCTATAGTACTATTCTTCATGTTTTGACTCTCAATCAAGATGCTAGAAGGAATAGTTTTTACATTTAATCACACTAAGAAAGCATAAAAACAAAGCAAGATTTTTCAAGAATTTTAGCATTTAAAAATCAACTAACATTTCATTTCTTCACTAATAACTGATGGAGAATCAAAACATCCACTGAATTATATAGATTACAATGACACACAATTATTATGATAGATCTTAAGTTATAACCGTGAGCAAAGCATTTTTTTGGAATTACAAGAAACGTTGTTCTTTAGAAATTGAAAACATGAAAGAAATTGAAAGGTTTGGAAACATGTTTGTACATGTTTATAACGAATAACAGTATATAACGATAAACCCTTGTAACTAGAAAAACATTCCGAATATTTACAATATATTGATGTCGTTTGAAAGCTAAAAAGTTGGAAAATATTTTGAAGCAATAAAAAAATTGATATTCTGGTCTATGTTTTTCATTTCTAGTGTATATATACACCCTAATTGTTAAAAACGGAAAGAGAATATATATTTTCAAACCCTACTGTAGAAAGAATGATGACTGCAAATATACAAGACGGAAGAGTGAGATCCAAACCATAAATATCAGGATAGAAACTCGAAACCCTATTTTAGACTTCGACGTTGAAAGCCTTATCTGGAGTGCATCGCATTATAAGACAAGGGAGGACTTGTATTTACTGTTCTGTCAACCGAAGTACTTGTAGCATCCATCAAGAGATCAGATCCCAATGCCCACAATTGCAATTGTTGAGGCTCGGATAAGAGCGGACATGAAGCCAACTTGCGTAAGTCAGTTGCACAATTTAGTGGGAAATAAATTAGTGTTTACTCTCACACATACAAGGTGCAGAGGAAGTTCACAATGATGAGAAGCAAATGGGAGGTCATTGCTAACTGGGTGGAATTTAATCAAATCTAGGATTAAAAAAATCGGCTGTACAACTTAATGGGAAATAAACTAGTGTTTACTCTCATACATGCAAGCTACAGATGAAGTTCACAAAGAGAAGCAAATGGGAGGTCATTGTTAACTGGGTAGAATTTAATCAAACCCAGGATTTAAAAAAATTTGTAGAAAAGTAGAACATTTCTCCTTAACTCGATTAAGATAATTATGTTAAATCATTTTGTAGAGTTGGTGAGTAGAAATGTGTTAGTTTGGTTTAAGTCATAATTGATCGCACACAATCTTTCATCTTTTTTAATAAGTTTTTCTCACATTTACATTTTAATGGAAACTGATATGTTATAGGGAGATTAGACTTTAAAAATCATCGAAATCGATCGAAAAATCGAAAGTTTTAGTTTAATTGATATCAAACTATATACTACAACAAAAAGAATTTTCAAAAGGATGGTGTTTGATGGAGTGTTGTATTGAGAACATATAACGCACATATAAGTATGGGTAGGTTCCCTACAAAACGCTATTTTTTCCGATTTGAGACTTCTTTTGAATTTGAATAGACGATATGTTGCTTCAGTGCAACGTTAATTAACTACCTACCTACCTAACTTTTAAATTTGAACTGAACTGGATTTCCTTAAAAAATTATTTGGATAATCCTTGTAATCTGCTCTATATTTCTAAATGGAAATGAGAAATTTATCGAGGTACCTTGTTTTGAAGATTCTTTTGCTGCTTAACCAATGTTTTTTTAAACAATATTTTAAGTGTTTTAGCTATAGAACTGAATTACCAATAATTGCCAAATGGAGTTAATTTGTTTTATATGTAACCAAAATGGTGAATGAAAATAATGATAATGCATGAAAAATTAACGCATATGGGACCTATCAATTTTTTTGCTAATTTATTAAAATGCCGACCTCATTTTGTGTAATAATTTCCACATAATTTAATATTCTTCAACCTAACTTAATTTATGATTTTTTTTAGTAAATAGCAAACAGACTACAAGATGATTCTATGGTCATGGGACAAACTTGGAGGGGTGGTACGGCTTACTCTAAAACATACATTTTTTGTATAGGAATGTATGGTCGGAAGTGACACGTGAAGATACGAATACGAAAAATGAGACATGAGCAGAAAAACATTGTTTATTTACAACATCCTTGCAAAGTACTTCTTTGCAGCAATGTTTACTATAAATGCTCAAAATTGCAACCAGCAGCAGTAATACATGCTTGGTAGCATCGAAGGAGTGATTGGTGAAAAGTTCCAAAGATGCCAGGCATTTTGCACACGTTTGCAGCCTCTATAAGTCGAGCAACGAGGTCCTCCATCGAATCTACTAGAGTCTCGTAAACGATGGTCTTCAGATGGCCCCATAAGAAGTAATCGATGCTCGATAAAATTGGCGGTAGGGGTGGCCATCTGTATGGTCCAACACGCCTAATCCATCGCCCCGCAAAATTGGCATCCAGGTAATTGCGGACAACCACATTGAGATAGGCTGGCGCACCATCATGATGAAACCACATATGATTACGACCGACAGTCGGAACAGCCTTGCAGCAATACTGGTAAAACCTTCTCCAGAAAAATACGATAATGTGAGTCATTGAGTCACGTTGGTAGGATATATGGGCCTATGAAGAAATCGTCCACAACACCCGCCCAAACATTCATAGAGAAGTGTTTTTGGAATGCATGTGTATGTGTGACGTGTGGACTTTCTGTTGCCTACACATGATTATTGTGCACATTGAAAAAACCTTCCTTTGTAAAAGTCGCCTCATCTGTGAATAGCACAGAAGCTGGGAAATCCGGCTGCAACGCACAATGCTGTAAGAACCATCGGCAGAATTCTACGCGCAGCGGGAAACTCTTGCCTGCAACGCTTGGACTCTGAATATGGAATGGGTGTAAACGCTCTTCATTTAAGACTCTCCAAACGCATGTACACGACGTGCAATAGCTCTTTTACTTGTGTGGGGTGTTTCATTCACAATTTTCAAGAAGGTTTCTTCCATGTTTGGATGTCGTACAGTTCTTCAGTCAGAGCTGGCGATGAATGAACCATTTTCACAAAAGTGCCGATGCAACCGCTAAAACATTTTGTGGTTCGGCGTACACCTGTTCGGAAAACGTTCCTGTTACAGCCGTAGAGCTGCTCTGCCTTTCCCATTAGTAGCACCGTACATCATATGCATCTCCACCTTTTCACTATTTGTAAAATCTCCCATCACTGCCGACAGCACAGTGTTGTAAATGACGTTTTCCCGCAGATACATTAGATCACGGATGACCAGGCACTCTACTGCCCTCTACCCACAGCATCGCCAGCCAATCACAACTGCCGAGTTTGTATTACTGGTGGTAGTCTTAATTTTGAGCATTTTTTGTAAACATTGCTGCAAAGAAGCACCTTGCAATGATGTTGTATATAAACAATGTTTTTCTGTTCATGTCACTTTCTTGTGTTAGTACCTCCACGCGCGCGTCACTTCCAACCAAATATTCCTATACGAAAAATGTTTTAGTAAGTTTTACCGCCCCGCCAAGTTTGTCACATGAACGTAGAATCCCCCTGTATATGCAAATTTTATAACAATCGGAACATACCGTCAAAAATTTGTTTTCACAGTCTACTGTCCGCTTAAACTGCTCCTAGTTTCAGGGACCCCACAAGAGGAGAGTCGTAGATCTAGTCTTTCATAGTACTCCATTCACTGAATGTTCGATGATCATTCACAGATTGATTGCTCGTTTGTATCCTCTAGTGCTACAAATTAAACTTGGACGAATTTCACCGTTTATAAAATGTCTGATTTTTTCAAAGTATTTTCAAACCTCACCTTTAGGCTATGAAGCATAACAAAAGAAAGGCTTTTGAATATCGCAGATCGGGCTGGTTATTCTAGCGAAAGAAACAATATAAGATTTCGAATGTTACGAAAAGAAAAACATTGGTCCATTGGTAAAAAGTGTTTTGAAGATAGTTCACGAATAAAAAAAACCGTTGGCCATAGAACACCAAGCAGTTTTATTTCCACATACTCCACTTAAGTGAAAGAGTGTTATATGGCAATCACACATACATCATTTAACTGGTTTGCGATTTGAGATTGGCACATGCCCGCCTTCTATTTCCATAATGACTTCAGCAATCCTCGTTTCCTCGCTCGCCCTACTAGATAATTTTTCAGTGTAAATTTAAACAAACCCTATCCGAAAAAGAATAATCACTTCCTGTTAAGAGCTAATTTATCGCCGTTTTGGTGATGTTTGGAATTAATTTCCTCCAATATTAATCATTCGTGTGGAACAATTAGAGTAAGAATTCATGGGACAGTAAAAAATGAACTTGGCTGGTATGGTATCTTATTATCTGGTTTGGCGATATAACACTTTACGACAGGGTAGGTGTGTCAGTGCGCATTTCTATAGAGAGGAGACAAAAGGGGTGAAATCCCCAGTTTACTACTATCATATGAACAACCAATGGAGCTATCAGATGATGAATCAATGGATGGGCATTCCCTGGACCGTTCGGATGACGAATGTTTGGTTCCACCCAGAAGACTAAAGTACTCCAAGGGTCACGTTACTACTAGTTTTGGTCACGTGGGTCTGGGCACATAACTCTACTTTTTATCTCCTCATTGGGAGACAACGGGCTTTTGGCATTGGGCCTGGATCAATCCGAAAGGGAAGGATACGAAAACAACACCTCATAATTTTGAAACACCGTCAGACGACGAGGTCAACACCTGAGTTGGCACCCTAATCTCCAAACTTCCATACCACACCAACCAACTTAAAAAGTCACCTAGGCGAAACGTCACTTTATGAATGAAACCGGATGTACGTCATTCTCCCACGCAAACACCAGCGGCCCCTATATTTAGCTTTCCAGGTAAAAGTCGGATATTTTCACTTGAGAAAACAAAGTTAAACCACTAGAGCTCTTCCCGACTACTTATGACACTTCAATTTTTGTAGATTCAAGGAAATACTTCCATTCACTGGATATTCTTAAGGGAAGAAATATTTCCTGCAAATATGAAAACGCCTTCAAATAATGAAGGGAGGAGCGAATCCCCACATGAGAAGTAAACATTAAAATCAAAATCCCAGTATAATGGAAGCTATGAAAGAGCTTGGAGTATTCGGCTCTGTATTCATTCTATAGAAATATAGGCTAAAAGTAATCTAGAGAGCACCATCGTATTTCTCAGAAATGAAATGGTTTAGACTATACTTCAAGTTACGGAGAAAATACTAAAGTAACGTCTATTTATTACGCATGATTTCTAAGTACGAATAGATTTTGATTTGTTCAATAATATATACAGAGCTGTATTCAAAGAGAAGCCTGAAGGGTTCCTGATACTACACAAATAAATGCTGAACTTTGCTTGATCTATATAAATAGAAGTCATGATTGAGTCTCCAGCTAAGGCTACGATGTTTAAAAATGTTCAATTCAAACCATTGTGAAATGTTCTTCATATATTTGAATAGTACTTGTCTAAAGCTTTAATACGACAACTCACACAGTCGTGTTGCGGTCATGATTGTCCAGATAGACCACGACATAGTTCCAAGTGTTCACTGGTTTACAAGAAAACAATTTTTAAAAAGTTCATTTCAAACCCCTGCGAATTGTTCTTCGTGTACTTGAATATACCTCAACGAAAGCTTTAAGACGATGCTGCCCATAATCGGGTTACGTTCGCGATTGTCGAAACAAAACGCGATATAGTCAAAAGTGTTCACTGGCACACAAGAAAACAATTTTTTAAGTGTTCATTTTAAGCCACTGAGAAATGTTCTTCATATATTTGAATAAATCCAGAGCTTTAAAACGGCTACACGTTCAGTCGTGTTGCGCTCACGTTTTGTTTCTTACGCAGATTGATTCTTACACAGAGGCACAAACAGATATATTACATCATCTCCTCCACCCACGGGGGTAGAGAATGTCACGTGCACCATGTACTGCGCAATATGCGAACACGATTTCTTATCGGCACGGTGTTTTTAACGATTTCAATCGGGACTTATTTTGTCACAGGCCGTAAGTCACCCCATGCTAAAAGCGGAGTCTAACACAGTCCTAGGTTAAAACGTAGACAGGTCTGAATCATAGACGTGATCATAAATGGGCTGATCATTGCCATTGAGAGAAGCTTCAAAACGTGTGACAAACATTTCGACTAGTAGACACGTGATTTTTCTGTAAAAAATTAACTTGGTTGATCGATTTGGCCCCTTATCACCTCGTTTGGCGATCTAACACATTATGATAGGAGAGATGTGTGAATGCGTATTTCTGGAATGGCGATAAAAATGGTTCAATCGCCAAACTTTAGCATGTAGCGCGGACCAATCAGATGATGTATGCTCGTTTATATCCACAGAACGAAAGTAGTCTGTGGGTCATACTACTAGATTTAGTCACACGATCCTGGACACATAAAATGGTTACCATTGCTCACTCTATTTTTGTATTTCCTCTATGGACATACCCTTCTGAGATCTTATGACAGAGACCCACATGCTCTGTCTACATCATTGGAAGGTCGATAGCGTATAACCTTTCAAGCATATAACAAACTGTAGTGTCGTCCAATCAAATGTAAGAGTGATGATTTGAAAAGCATTTCCCGCTCAGACTCAATCACTCAGCGTCCACGTTCTTCCATTGGGGAAATGGATTGCAACAAAGCTGAAACAAAAGCCTTTTTCACTTGAAGAATGTAGCACAAATAAATAACGTTAACAACATACGAACCCTTTATTTCTGCCTTTAAAATTGGTGACTTCCGAAGGAAGTTTATCTAAAGATTGAGTTGGGTGGGGGCAAAGCAAGATTGGATTAAAAATAGAAAATACTATGGAAGCACTTCGAAGAAAAGCAAATTATTAATTTGTTAGTGTAGATGCAATGTTTAGCATTGCCGAATGAACGTGAGGTATTTTATCGAGTTATTTTTTCGCCACATTGTACTGATAAATCTATGGTTTAATACAATTGTGTAAAGTAGTACTTGTTTTAAGCTAAGCCGTAGAAAAGTTTTTTATATAGGGTGGGCCACGAAAAGGTAGCTCGTGCAAATTTTTGAAGGCTATCTTCTATGCTCACATCTGAAGATCTGGAATACTGCTTCTTCCAGCAGGACGTGGGATCAGCAACATATCTGGGGAATCCCTGACTCTATAGCATGAAATCTTAACTAAGAAGGGATTTTATACAGTAAGGACAAGAAGAAGCAACTCATGTAAATCTGAACAATTCTATGCGCGTCAATAGCCCGCGTCTGAGAAATTGGAATACTAATTCTTGCAGCAAGATTGAGCGATCTGCAACACGTCTAGCGAATCTCTGGATCGAATTGAAGAGACCTTCACTGAAGAACGGATTTTATACAAGAAAAAGCAACCTTTGCAAATATTTGAAGACTTCTATAGGTGCAGCATACGTCTAAGTGAATTGGAAGCCTGCTTCTTACAGAAGGACGGGGTGACCTGCCACACGTCTGGTGAATTCCTGCCTTGAATTCATGAGGCCTTCACTGAAGAACGGATTTTATACAGGGTAATCACGAAAAATCAGCTCATGTTAATCTTTGAAGAACTCCACCATCATAGGAACACGGCTTCTACCAGCAGTACCAAGTGACCTGAAACACGTCTGGTAAATCCTTGACTCGAATATATGAAGTCTTTACTGAAGAACGGACTGTGAACTTAGAGTTGTAGCCTAGTCGTTCGTTAGACCTATCGACGAGTGATTTTTCCTATTAAGAAACTCAAATGGGAAGTGTATAAAAATAATCTATAAACGATAGACGAACCGAAGGAAAACATTCTGGTTGCAAAAGGGAACTGGTATTGGTATTTTTAATTAACGTTGTACTAGAGCAACATAACGGGCTATTAACGAAGGTCCGTGATCAATCCCCAAGGATAAAGATCCTAGCTATAGGAAACATTGATGCCAGTGAGTTGCATACCACAAAAATCGTTCTCTTTATTTTGGCGATGGCTGGTATGTAGGTATTTCAATTAACGTCTCACAGGAGCGACACATCTGGTTATGGCAACGAACCGCTAGGGAAACCCGAAGGGAATGATCCGAGGACAACACCACGTAATTTTGAACGGAGGTCAAATGGAGGAGGTTGGTCACACCTGAGCTCGAACCCACTCTACAAACTTCCACACCACGCCAACATAAGGACATTTGATGTCACGGCAGATTTAATGTGCAACAGCCCCTTTGTATTAGTGATGTGACATCGATAGCAAAACATCGATGTTCAAAATTAAAACATCGATGTTGATTATACATCGCCCCCAAACCATCGATATTTTTAAAATTCAGTGCATTAAAATTTTTTTCCCCATTTCTTAAAAATGGTTTAGCAACTAGTAATGCGACATCGACTCCAATACATCAATGTTTTTTTTCTAAAACATCAATGTTTATAAAACATCGACATCGATGTCGCATCCCTACTTTTCAGACCCTTCACCCTTGGCCACTTTGGTCTAAAAGTATGTTTAATTAGCTAATCATAAAAATTATGCTACTTGGTTATTTTAAAATTTTTTATGACGGTACTTTTTTGTTTCAAAATAAAACATCGACAACATAAAAACATCTACAAGTATAAACATCGATGTTACAAAAACATCTGCTCCAATACATCGATGTTAAAATACATCGATGTTTTGAAAACATCGACATCGATGTCGCATCTCTACTTTGTACACGGCGGGCTTCGGTTGGATTCGAACTCGCAACCCTCCGGTTGTTAATCCATTAATCTTCCAACCGGGATACCATGGCCCTAGCGATGGCTGGATACCATATGTAGGAAAGCGCAGTTCAAACAACCATTCGGTGTAATTCTACACTCATAAACCTTTTTTAGTAAAGAAGCTGTTATTTATTTTTTCTCGCATAGTTTTGTAGCGTAAATTTATTAAATTGCACTTTCCATCACAATTCGCTTACATCAATTGATGTTTACTGTAATAAATGTTTACTGTTTAGATATAAATAAAAACGCCGTAATTGTTTTCTGCAAAGGTATATGCGTTATACTTTTAAGGGTAGTAATGAAAAGTTGTAAACATTGTTCGATTGTTTAGTAACGAAAAGGTTATTCGTTTTATTTATTAATTATGGTATATACAAATTTAAATGTTAAACTTCTGATAAATTAGTTATTAATGAAGTTATTAAAAATTGATGTTTTTCTTCATTATGATGTATTCATTAATTTGTATCCCAAGAACTCATTGTTTAACTTGCACAAATGTATATTTTCTCTCCATTCCTTTATGCACTTATTGCTCAGTATTGGTTTTAGCAATACACACACACAATGGAGATTTAACTTTTTGAACTAGACAATAGCACTCATTGAAGTTAGAAACCTTTTACATTCCCCAGTCCCAGATCCCAAGGTATTGTCCCTTATTGTCTTATTTATATTTTTTTTTCCTGCATGGAAGCCCTGATCCGTGCTATACCCAGCTCAGATATTGACCTCTTCATCTTGTGTGGTTCAAAATTACGATGTGTTGTCCTCGAAACCTTCCCTTTGGTATTGATCTCAGACCGTCGCCAAATGCTCGTTGTGTAGCTCCAGTACGACATAAATTGAACTACCTACTGTGCTGTACCCGAGGACTTACCCATAGTCATATATATCAAATATACTCCTTCCACTTATTCCACACTTGAGTTGCACATTTCAAATATTCCAAGATGATTTTATTTTGGAGTTGATTCACACAAAATATATCGTACAAAATACATCTTAGATTGTTAAGAATCTGATTTAAGACTTCAAAAATTAGTGAATATGCATAACTGACTCTAGTGTTCTGGATTATGTGTCTAATATACTTACCGCGCTTTAGAATTCCTTTAACAAGGATAAGGTGTTAAAAGTTTGACTAACTAGTCTGCCATTGCTTGTTATATAATACCTTGGAAATCATTAATTTCTACTTATCTGTTAACGAATCTAGTTAACGAAAGTAGTCGCTCCACTTATACACACTGACGGGAATGCGTCCTAGACAAGTAAACTTTAAAAATACCGATCGAAAAAAGTTTTTGTCTCATTTATGAATTCGAGCTTCCTAATTAGGAGCAATTTAGGTGCTGAAGGATGGTCGGCGAAAATCATACAGAAATGGAGTGTCTTTTAGCTAGATTCCTTTACTATAAAGAATAATCTACTGTATGGCCTAGACATAATTCACCCTTACACACTGCCTGGAAGGTGTTAGACATGTGAGAGCTAAAAACCGGTCTAAATAGGTTCATTTCTTATTTAAAAAAAATCAGGTTTTCTAATCCAGTGTATTTTTGGTCCTGCATCATGGAGGCGATCAGTCACATAGAAATTAAGTGTCGTGTGGACTCCTTCACTATTAACGATCAACTACTTCATGACGCAACCGCTATGATAGCAGTGTTTCTACACCTTTACACACTGCATGGAAAACGTACGTTGAAAACACCTATCACGTGCATTCTTCCCTCTCCTGAACCATGATAGGCGAAAAGTTGCACCGAAATGGAGGGTCTCTCTGACTTCCAGTGGGACCAAAATACCTCTTAGACACCTCTACTATTGAACGTCCAGGTAGTTTATTTACGAGTCGAAAACCTCAATGCAGTGGCCAGCCTCTGACGCAATAACCTGTTACAAACTGTCACCAGTTCTAGGCAAGGAATGATTTGCTTTTCCAACATCGATATTCATTCTCCTTTGGAGTCATACGGCAGTTTTGTCTCGACGAGGTACCTAGTTATCAGCAAAACTGATCAGATTTTGGAAGAGATATTTAGTTGAAAACACTTGGAGGTTTAGCAATCATCTGCTGGGTGACGATTTTAAGTATGCGACTTTGATTTCGCTAAGATATTTTTTACCTTTGTACGAGGTTTGCAAGGAGAGTATCCAGCCATATGCAATCTGACACAAAATAAATCGTATCTACTTTATTTCAAGGTAGCCACGTTGGAAATTCACACGCTTCTACACAAGTCTTCCACTTTTTAAAACACTCTGCAAAGTCCACTGTAGGAATCAGGTCCAACATGGCCTTCTCTTGAACCACATCACAGTTTTAAATCTCTTCCCTTTCAGAGAGATGTTAGTTTTGGGACAAGCAAAAGCCACAGGGTGCCAAATCAGGGGTGTAGGAGGATTGATTCACCTGTTGTTCACCGATTTACCAGAAAACAATTAAAAATAATAATTTTTATTTAAAACCACTGCGAAATTTTTTTTCTCGCGTACTTGAATAGATTTCCTCGAAAGCTTTAAAATGATGTTATATACAATCAGGTTTATGGTCACGATTGTACAGATAAACTGAAATATAGTCAAAAGTGTTCACCTTTTCACAACACTCTGCAAAGTCCATCGTAGGAATCAAGTCCCTCGTCGCGTTCTCTTGAAACGCATTCACTGTCAAAAATATCTTTCCTCTCAGAGAGATCTTAGTTTTGGGACAAGCAAAAGTCACAGGGAATCAAATCTGGGCTGTAGGAGGGTTGATACACCTGAGTGATTTGATCTTTTGCTAAAACCCTTACTCAAGAGTTTATTAACCAGCCAATTACCAATGACCCACAGCTGACCTGCTTTCTTCTAACTAATTCCCTCAGCCGGTGAAAGATATCGAGGTAATACTCCTTATTAATTGATTGACCTGGAGAAGAGTACTTTTGATGGATTACATCTTCACAAAACACAGTTAGCTTGGTCTTGATGCTCTCTTCTTGGGGAGGGAACGAGTGATGTTTCCCATTAGGATTGGACTAATGTCTAACAATTCAAGGCTCTTCACTCTCGGCCAATGCGAATCGACAGTTTCAAAGAACATATATTAACGGACGTCTAGCATCCAATGTATTAGGCCAATGGGTACGTGACTTTTGAAGTATGTGTATCAATGTCTCTTCGCTTTGGATGTCAAGTTACATCAATGGTGCGAAAACCGTTCTCCTTATATTAGCAAAGGCTTAATACTTTCGGGATGGAACTCGTATGGTTTTTCGAGCCTGGGAAGATATAGGTGTTTTCCAATTTGAGGATCTCTTAATCATCTGAATAGTTTTTGTAGATGAATTTTCAAGTATATTGCTAAATGTAATGCAAATTCGCTGATATGTTTGCTGAGTCATTGCGAATGCAACGGTTTCACATAACGTATATTAAAGGACGTTTATTGCCCAACGGATTAGGTCAATGGGTTTGCGACTTTTCACGTACGTGCATCAATGTCTCTTTCCTTTGGCTGCAAAGCTATATCAATGCCTCACAAAGCGTTATCTTTGCATTACCAATAGCTGGATACTTTCCGAAAAATCCTCGAACACATGGTTGTCTATTATGTCCACTTTTTAACACATTCTCTTGTACTTTGACACATACTGTTTTATGTGTAAAAGTGCATGTACTTGAATCAGTGTAGCTCTGAGCAGACTTAAGAAACCATAGGCGAAATATTTCTTAAGCTCAGTAACCTTTCAGCATGGTCCAGAGACAAGCACAGAAGACTAATATCGCATCCTGACCTTTTTGAGAACGATGCTACTTTTATTATACGCAGCACGCATTCATCACACATGCTCGACGGCGTTGTTATACTAGAAAATGCAAAGCCAATGTTTCACTGACTCGTAAAGTCAAAGATTTATTTTCTCTTTTCCCGTCAGAAGTTCCGAAAACTAGGATTTAGGAATTGAGTCCTGATCCAACGCCTATGACCAGTGAACTGTGAGCAAGACACAAAAGTGTAAATCCTGTGCCTTTGACAACAAGCTCGTGTGTGGAGGTTTCGTGAAGAGTTATTTCCTGGAGGAGACGTCAAAGCATCCGTGAGATTAGTTTGCTTCCAAGGAGCTTTCAACTTTAACAGTTATTTTCCATGGAAAGGATAAGAAAAAAGGTGAGACAAATTTCAATGCTCAGGATAACCCGCGCTTGTATGAAAAAATGGAAATGAATTCGTTAATTTGCTTTATTTTGGAGACTTAAAAGTATGAGGTTTTGGTACCTTCCAAATATTAAATTTCGAGAAACTTTATTTACATAGCCTAATCCCTCCACGTGGTTTCGATAACAAATTTCGTTCATCAAGATCTGACCAAATTTACTAAGGATGAGACACCTCGTCATCAAGATGTTAACAATTTGTCGATGACGAGATATCTCGTCCATGATCGGCCAATGGTTTTGCTAATGACGATCTATACAATCACTAAGAGGGTTAAGAGCATGTGCGCCAAACTTCAAATCAAAATTAGCAAAAAAATTGGCTCAGTTGTATCAGTAATTAACAGACTCAGTGTACAGATGTAAAATTAGGAATATGCGCCACTATATACAAAGGTGTAAATTATATAAATCTCATTAACAACGAATTGTTATCAAAATATGGCGATTACACGCTAAAGATCATACTTATCTACAGATATGTACGCTTATCTATTGTACTCGTATAGCAGATTAGCAAGATAATATTATAGGTACTTAAAACGCCTCCGTTAAATGTTACTGAAACTTGAAACACAAATACTTGAACTTACTGAACTTGAACTTACTGAAACTTGAAACAGATATATATATATATATATATATATATATATATATATATATATATATATATATATATATATACAGGGTGGTCCCGAATTCATGGTACAAACTTTAATGGTAGGTACAGGACATTGTAACAATGATTTATTGTATAGGAATGTATAGTCGCAAGTGACGCGGTGAGGCGAAAACAGGGGAAATAACGGCCGAAAGGAAAAACAAAGATTTTATTGAAAGCGTTGTTGACAAGTGTCATGTTTACAGTAATTGTTCAAAATTGCGTCCACCAGTATCGATACATGCTTGACAGCGTCGGTGGAGCGATTGGCGTACACGTTCAAAGATGCCTGGTATTTCACGCACACCTGCAGCAGCTACAGATAAGCGAGCGACGAGATCCTCATCTGAGTCAACTGGAGTCTCATAAACAAGATGCTTTAGATGTCCCCATAAAAAGTAATCGAGGCTCGATAAATCGGGAGATCGGGGTGGCCAAGGGACTGGTCCACCATGCCCAATCCATCGAGTACCAAACGTGGCATTCAGGTAATTCCGTACATCAATGCTGAAGTGTGCTGGCGCCCCATCGTGCTGAAACCACATGCGGTTACGAATGGCGATCGGAACATCATGCAGCAGTTGTGGTAACACTTCTTTCAGAAAAATAAGATAGCTTCCGCCAGTGAGCCGCGTGGGTAGTAAGTATGGGCCAATCAAAAAGTCGTTCACAATACCAGCCCACACATTAATACTGAAACGTTGTTGAAACGCATGTCGACGCGTTGCATGTGGATTATCGGTTGCCCACACATGGGAATTGTGCGCATTAAAGACACCCTCGCGTGAAAATGTCGCTTCATCTGTAAATAGCACATAATCTACGAAATCCGGCTGCAACGCACATTGCTGCATCACCCACAGGCAGAAGTTCACGCGGCGAGGATAATCTGCCGGATTCAATGCTTGTACTTTCTGAAAATGGAAGGGGTGTAAGCGATTTTCGTTTAACACTCTGCATACAGTCTGATGACTCACACCTACGTCACGCGCAACAGTTCTTGTGCTTGACTCGGGTCTATCAGCCACAATGTTCAAGATACTTTCTTCCAGCCTTGGAGTGCGTACAGCTCTTACTCGACCAGCGCCATGTCTGTTGACGTCGAACGCACCTGTTTCACAAAGTTGACGATGTAACCGTTGAAAAATTCTATGATCCGGCATTCGTCGATCAGGATACTCCGCGCGATACATTCGTAACGCAGCTCTGCCGTTACCATTTGCACGGCCGTACATGTAATGCATGTCTGCTTTTTCTGCATACGTAAAGTCACCCATCGTCTACGGCAGCACAATTGTGAATGGCGCTTTTCCCTACTGCGATGCATCATGTTCAACAGCGGCTAGACATCTACTGCCCTCTACCGGCAATGATACCAACCGATCACTCCGTTTCTCTTTCCTTTTATTTCCCCTGTTTACGCCTCACCGCGTCACTTGCGACTATACATTCCTATACAATAAATCATTGTTACAATGTCCTGTACCTACCATTAAAGTTTGTACCATGAATTCGGGACCACCCTGTATATGTACCTACTATTATAAAAGGAATTGTTTGTCTGTCTGTTTGTCGCAAAATCCAGCGTAATTAAGCAAACTCCAGTTAAAACTTTTTTATTGTTTTGTTCTTGGGCTGAAAACGTTGCTGGGATAAACAAACGAAAACACGGAAAAAATAAATTTAGAATCTGTCATATCTTTACGGTGTTGAATTCTAAGGAAAACAATAATAATTAAATTCCATTAAATTCATTTAAAAATGTTCTAAATTGAATTTTAAATTTCGGGCGCGATAGAAAAATTGCAGAAAATTCGAATTACCTGTGTGCTAAATCTTATTATTGTAAGAGCCTTAGATTCGTCAGGACTTTGATCATTAGAAAACAGACAGACACTTAATTTTATAATAGTAGAGATGAACCAGATAAGCGATGTATTAAATCACAAGGTTGTATTCATGTTGGGTTGGTGTGGAAGTTTGGAGAGTGGGGTGCTAGTTCAGGTGTTGCTTCGTCATCTGGCCGTGGTTCAAAATTACGAGGTGTTGTCCTCGGATCTTTCCCTTAAGGGACTGATCCCGGACCGTCGTCAATAGCCCGTTGTGTAGCTCTAGTACGACGTTAAATAAAATTACCATTACCACACGTTTGTATATTTTTATAGCAAAACACTCGGTCAATTTTTAGAGCTAAATCGTTATTTGGATTTGGCAAGTCACCATTTTTTAAAATACGATTGAAAATGCAACGATGCATTGATTATGAAAGGTTGGTTGGCTGGTGTATGGGGTTTTATGGCGCAAGGGCCATATTTGTCCATGCTGCCCCAGACACCAGACATAAAATATCAAATAATAGACACACACACAATGATAATTTTACTTGACACAGAAGAGAGAAATACATACAGGCAGTAATGCACCGTACAGGAATCGAACCTGCGCCGCCAACAACTCGAAGGTTGCTAGCGCAGTGGGCATACCCACTTAGTCACAACGACCGATTATAGAAGGATATGCAAATGATTAGCACTGCAGCGTTTATGCAAATCATGTGCGCCAGTAACCTCCCAGTAAGCAGTTTTAAAATGTAGAACAGAGAGCCGGATTTAAGCATTGGAATTATGTTTTCATGCTGTTACCGTGTATACAGGGTGGTCCGGGAAAGCAGGGGAAATAAAAGGAAAGAGAAATGGAGTGATCGGTTGGTATCATTGCCGGTAGAGGGCAGTAGATGTCTAGCCGCTGTTGAACATGATGCATCGCAGTAGGGAAAAGCGCCATTCACAATTGTGCTGCCGTAGACGATGGGTGACTTTACGTATGCAGAAAAAGCAGACATGCATTACATGTACGGCCGTGCAAATGGTAACGGCAGAGCTGCGTTACGAATGTATCGCGCGGAGTATCCTGATCGACGAATGCCGGATCATAGAATTTTTCAACGGTTACATCGTCAACTTTGTGAAACAGGTGCGTTCGACGTCAACAGACATGGCGCTGGTCGAGTAAGAGCTGTACGCACTCCAAGGCTGGAAGAAAGTATCTTGAACATTGTGGCTGATAGACCCGAGTCAAGCACAAGAACTGTTGCGCGTGACGTAGGTGTGAGTCATCAGACTGTATGCAGAGTGTTAAACGAAAATCGCTTACACCCCTTCCATTTTCAGAAAGTACAAGCATTGAATCCGGCAGATTATCCTCGCCGCGTGAACTTCTGCCTGTGGGTGATGCAGCAATGTGCGTTGCAGCCGGATTTCGTAGATTATGTGCTATTTACAGATGAAGCGACATTTTCACGCGAGGGTGTCTTTAATGCGCACAATTCCCATGTGTGGGCAACCGATAATCCACATGCAACGCGTCGACATGCGTTTCAACAACGTTTCAGTATTAATGTGTGGGCTGGTATTGTGAACGACTTTTTGATTGGCCCATACTTACTACCCACGCGGCTCACTGGCGGAAGCTATCTTATTTTTCTGAAAGAAGTGTTACCACAACTGCTGCATGATGTTCCGATCGCCATTCGTAACCGCATGTGGTTTCAGCACGATGGGGCGCCAGCACACTTCAGCATTGATGTACGGAATTACCTGAATGCCACGTTTGGTACTCGATGGATTGGGCGTGGTGGACCAGTCCCTTGGCCACCCCGATCTCCCGATTTATCGAGCCTCGATTACTTTTTATGGGGACATCTAAAGCATCTTGTTTATGAGACTCCAGTTGACTCAGATGAGGATCTCGTCGCTCGCTTATCTGTAGCTGCTGCAGGTGTGCGTGAAATACCAGGCATCTTTGAACGTGTACGCCAATCGCTCCACCGACGCTGTCAAGCATGTATCGATACTGGTGGACGCAATTTTGAACAATTACTGTAAACATGACACTTGTCAACAACGCTTTCAATAAAATCTTTGTTTTTCCTTTCGGCCGTTATTTCCCCTGTTTTCGCCTCACCGCGTCACTTGCGACTATACATTCCTATACAATAAATCATTGTTACAATGTCCTGTACCTACCATTAAAGTTTGTACCATGAATTCGGGACCACCCTGTAGAACGGATCTTTCTCTTCGGGATTGGTCCCGGACCGTTGCAAATAGCCCGTTGTGTTGCTCCAGTCTGACGTCAATGAAAATACCTACCAATAGGTAATACAAAGCGTAATTAAGCTTCGTCAAAAATAAGACATTGATACGAGTTTCTCAGTTTAACAGAGGAAGAATTGCGGTTTATGGATGCTGTGGATTATCTTACCGGATATGGAAGCACGCGTTGGACGTAGTCAAGTCACAGTAAGTCACATGTAGAATAGGTAGTTGCAGGAAGGACAAACTGACCAATGTGAACGATTGTAGTAACGAAAGGACAGACATTTTGCGCACATGGCAATTACAGATCGAACTTCATCATTAAGAACCCTAGCTTAAGAATTAGGGTGAGTTCCATTACAACCTATGTCAGCACGTACAAATTGATGTAGTCTATAGCATCGGGTAATTTCTTCAAGGCGTGCGTTGGTGAGTTTTCACGCTATAAAAAGATAGGGGGATAAAATGCTGGGCGAAAACTCCTGGTTGCTTGGTCGTTTTGGGGTTTTATGGCGCAGAGACCATATTTGGTCAAGCTGTGCCAAATCCGGGACAGACCAACTTCAAGTAAAAACTGCTGTGAAAGGGGAAGAAAAAGAGGGATTAGGAATTTGAATAATGGGATGGCAGATATTTTAATAAACGTCGCACTAGAGCAACACAGCGGGCTATTGGTGACGATCCGGGATCAAACCTGAAGCGAGAGATTCGAGGACAGCACCACGTAATTTTCAACCATAGTCAGATGACGCGGTCACACCTGAGTGGCACCCCACTCTCTAAGCTTTCACAACACGCCGACGTGGGAATAATGGGATGATAACAGAAAAGATCGCTTGGGAATCTCGAGAGCGCGACACTGAGCAATAGAATGTTCATGTTTGGACACGTCAATCGACCCCTTTCTGTGCTTGATGAGTCAAGAGAATAGAATCCAGGAATAACAAATAACGGATTTATTAACAAGTAACAACAGAAAGCGATGTTGGTGCTCGGCTGACAGTCGTCTTCCAAATCAGTGAAAAACAACAAAACAAGGAGGGGTTATGCACCCCTTTTGACATAAACATGAAGGCGCGGTGACATACCCGAGTGGTCGGGTCAGTCCGAGCACCATCTCGTAGGAAAATACTCAACAGCTCTGTTTACTCATATTTCCTCTATGGTGCTGAACACAGAACATAAACTGAAGTAAATACTGTATGTATAAAATGCGTAAAAACAAAATAAAATGTTATGAAAATACACTTATATTTGTAACAGCTCGGGATTTGCTTGTCCTCTTACAATTCCTTCAAGTCGGCGGTGTTTGTTTAGTGGCACAAGACGGATTTTCAATGAAGACAAACCAGACGAAATTCGAATATTTTATTTTTTGTTCCCAAATGCCCTCATATGATACATATCGGGGTTACCTTAAATTGTTGTTTAACGAAATTTCGACGACGTGTAGCGGTTAATCTGATTGGCGCTGACCGATCAACTATCAGAAATCAATTCGGTATTCATTCTTTGGAATTTTTATTGGAGACGCTCTGAAATTAAAAAAAAAAAAAAGCGACGTCAAGTACGGAATACGCATTGGAAACATGCTCTGTACTAAGTTACTTAGAAATGTACAATCGTCAGAAATATGTTTTGCCTCAGATATGACAAAAAATGCTATCACGATGAAACCGAAATAGCAGTTGTTTCACTTTAGGATTGCTCAAATTGCATCGCAGCAGATATGACCAGATTAAATGCGATTCAGGTACTTGTGTAATTTGGGTACTAAATAATTTAACGAATGCGGATTTCAAGGAGTACAGAATATCACTCCTAATTATATTTTAAGAAACGCGAGAAATTATTTTTAATGATGTATTTCTTAGCGCGATGAAAGTTATTCTACTTTTCAGCAAATCGATCCAATTATTCTGCGAATTCATAGAAAAGTTGGAGGATTGAAAACAAATATAATTAGGCCGTATCTCCGTAGCTTTAACAGCAATTGCCTAGGATCCTTACATTGCCTCCTTGCTTTTCTTGGGATATCCAGGGCAGATCTGCATTTTAATCGTATGCTTGGTCTTGGGACTTTTTGAAGGCACAGATATGATTGTCTAGACCAAGTGGGGTATGAATCAACGACATTTAGACTGCTTAAAAGAAAATTATAAACACTATCTCTCTTCGTTCATAAACACTCGTAGTGTAAAGCTTTGTTGAACAAGTTGAATTCAAGTATAATGCATCAGAGGAGAGCTTTCCTATATTCTTATTCTTATTCTATCTATATTCTTTTGAATAGAGCTGTAAAACTTACCCTCGATGTTACCTCTTTTCTATATTAGTAAAACATTCCTTGTGTGTATGTCCATTATTTGACGTTATCTATCTTGTGCTTGGCGCAGCTTGGTCAAATAAGGCCCTTACGCCATTAAAAAAACAACCCAATCAGTCATCGTCCCCACTTGTGTACAGTTTTAAATGAAATATAATTGAATTCAAATTTTAAAATGTTAAATATATTACAATACATTTTGCATTGGTGTATTTCTTCCTTCTGTGTAAGCGAAAATATAATTTTGTGTGTATGTCCATTACTTGAAATTCTCTGTCTTGTGTTCGATGCAGCTTGATCACATATGGAATTTACAAAACGCAACCCAACCAACCATCTTTGCCCACTTGTAAAAAAATTAAAAGTAGTTTCCTATAATGCATAAAATACGACATCAAGTCGGATTTTATGCAAATCCGCTGGCGTCCGGTCCATTATTGTAGGGTAGTGTACGGTGACCAATTCTTGAAAAGTTAAAGGTATTACATTTTAGGCAAAATTCATTCATAGAACGGGGTAGTCTTCATCTATTAAACTTTTTATATGAAGGTTTTTAAATGTATTTTGTAAAAAAGAACTGAATGTATTTTGTAAAAAAAAACTGAATGCATTTTGCACATAACTGAACTTAACGTAAGGGAGGGTAGGCCTCGTATGTCTCACCACCCATAATAACACTTTTATACATCATAATAACGAGTGAGAGAATATTTATATACCTTAAAAACTTTAATTTATGGTGGTGTCAAATTACGTGGTGTTGTCCTCGGATTTTTTTCTTTGGAATTTATCCCGGACCGTTGTCAATAGCCCGTTGTGTTATTCTAGTACGACGATAATTAAAAATTCCAAATACCTTTTTTTATGTATCTGACCTTTTAAAGGTTAGGTGCACAAGAATATAATTTTGAAAAAACAGCCTAATATCTAACTTAGTCTTGAAATGTTCTGATAGACTGGCTGTCTACCCAGTTTATTGCTTCAGATAGAAAGTCGGTTGTTGTAGAATAGAGACTTTTCCCATATTCTATAGGAGATTCTTGGAGATTTTCGAATTTGTCATATTGGGGATTACTTAGTGCCTTTTGGCTCTTCAGGTGTTTGTGCGATTAGAAGACATCACCTGCCGTCTGCTAATCACCTACCGCCAAATTCACCAAAACCTCATCCTCAAGCAAAATGTACGATACCTGCTTTTATAGTGACCATCAGTACCTAGACTTCGTGACTAGAGCAGTTCTCCTGGTAGACCGATATTACTTAACCGTTCCAAGATGTGGGATGCCAGACGTACCGCCTTCCTTGAAAGAGTTAACCCTCTGAGGGTTTCACTCGCTAATTCTTTATAGCCACCTGTAGTTCTCCCTGCATGACTTCTAACCAATTTTTACCTTCTTTAACAATATAGTGTTATAATAGGATTCTATTATAAAGAAATCTGTGTGAGCAACAGAATCTCTCTATATTAAAAAGCGTTGTCGCCGCAGCCGCAGGATTTAAAACTCGCTTTTTTTTTGCTCGATTCTTAGACGGTTTCCCGAGAAAATACGGATCACAAAATTACGAAATTAACATGGTTTGTTCAAAATTGTACAGGGAACAAGATAAAGAAGATTTTTCCCGATGCGGCTATTAGCTTAGGGTGCATTAAGTGTCAAAGTCGAAAAGAGCGAAATTTTTACTGCTAGTGAGCAAATCCCATACAAATTTTCAGTCTTCAGCCGTGAGTTTTTTAGAGTACCTCTAAACGCGTAAATTTTTGCAGCTTGTCGAGTTTTTTTTTTAAATTTCAATTTGGTTCCTGATAACATTGTTTTTGAAATTCGGGAAAAATCGGGACATTTTCGTTACTTTTTTGTTAAAACTATCATATCTATAGCTTATTACTATTAGTTTTTAAACTTGAAGACATCACAGAAAACCTTAGAATGTACTCTTTCTTTTAACTATTTTTGAAATTGGTTAATAAATAAATTATTTGATGCGACTAAAATTTGGTCGTACAAATTTCGGAACTTAAGGTTGTAATTTCCGATACACAAAACTAAAACTGCCATATCTATAGCTTAATACAATTAGTTTTAAAATTTGAAAATACCAAGTGAAAGCTTAGAATGCACTCTTTCTTCTAGTACAATTATTTTTAAAATTGGTTTATAAATAAATTCGGTGCGATGTATGTAGAAAAGTAGAATTCGCGAAAGTACAAATTGTTGATCGCGAAAGGTTACATTTATAACTAACGGGTTTGCTAGAAAAAAAATTACCATTGCAACGTTATTTTTTTATTTGGCCGTTGAAACTCTTTTTTATAGTCTGGCCTAGAGGCTTTCGCGCGGATATGAGTTAGAAAAAACTTTGTTTCGAAAAAAGCTATTGAAAACAGTCAAAATAGAATTTTTTTTTCAATTTAAATTTTATAATCTTGAGCTCAGATGAGTGAAACTAATCAAGAAGTGTATTTGTTTACAAAAAATTACTTTAGTTAAATCTTAATACTTACTATTAGGGCAACTTTTTTGTTGCAGTAAAAATGGGAAAAGTTGCATTTATGAAAATAAAGTTGCATTTATTTTTGATACACTAAAATCTAAAATAAATTATTAGTAAAAAATGAATAAATTCTAAATTTATTTGTACATTATTAAAAACAGAAGAACTTTGATGTCGTCGAATGTCCGATCCTTGGTCAGTAATTTCTTTAACATTGAAAAACTCAACAGACACCGATGTTGCCTGACATTGTTGCATTGGATTTTTTCTGGAGTAGTGAAACAATTGTACCACTCAAGTAACTTGGAGCAACCACGGATATAGCACCTTGAGTGTGATTCCAGCCGCAGTCATATAATGTGCTGTATCGGATAGCAGAAGCGCAAAATCCTTTCTCTCAACATTCAGAGATTTTATAACGTCATCTACAACGAAACAACATATTGATGATCGAAACTCACCTCGCAAACTCTGCAGTCGATTACGCAAGTTTACTCTGGATTATCATGAGTGCCAACCAATGTGTTAGAGTACTTCTTGTTATTTATTTCACTTTCCTCTGTTAGGACGAATACCTTCTTTCCATGAACTTCTTGTATGATCCGCAATATTTCGGCGTTCGCAAGACCAGACACACGTGATTGAAGGGTTGATTCAGAGGGCAAAAAAGGAAATAGTTATTTTATATTAATTAATTTTAAGCTAAATTGTGGAGCCGCGGTAGCTCAGATAGTAGAGCGTCGGGCTCGGATCAGAAGGGTTGTGGGTTCTGTCCTCGGCGAAGTCTGCAATTCTGATGATTGCGAGATCTGCGTTTCGACCTGGCTAAAGACCGTCGTGTTCACTAATGGTGACTGGGGCACGTTAAATAGGCCGTGGTCACAAAGTCCGCCATGTTCCCATACCAAATCAATACCTCTGGAGGTACCTGATCAGAGGGTTATCGGCCGATTGGGATCTAAATTACGATATGTGTGAGTGAATGGATGTATGAAGGGGGCCTTCCTGTAAAACGGATGTGCCATGTATATCGAGCAAAGTCGGACTTCCTCCCAATTGGAGCTCAATAACATGGAAGGCGCACCCCCTCCCCTCTTGCCGTCTTCGACGGGCCTGGTACTCCTCTGGTCTGCCAGTGTAGGCATGAGAAACAACAACAACAACAAGCTAAATTGTAAACAGTTGCAACTAAACAAAAAGTCGCATTTATGTAGAAAGTTGCATTTATGTTGCAGTTATAACTCACTTACAATACACCACATGTAGGAGGAATTTTGTGTTTTGGTACTTTACATGAAGCGTAGAACGTGTGAACAAAAGTTGCAAAAAGTTGCCCTACTTATTATTGATAACTGCTTTTACTAAGTTTATATCTACTACTATTTGTTTCCCCAAACATTGGCGAGATTATACTAAGTGGGTGATCAAACAAGAGATTTGATTCATAAGAAACTATGTTATGAAAATAAAAACACTAGGTTATAAGGGCGAATAATTTCCATAATAAACAACGTAGTTGATTTATCCGCCTCCCCCCTGGCATCTTAAACAAATGCATACTCATGAATTCTTTCTATTTGTCGAGTTTTAGAGGAAGTGATTATTTTATATTGTAAAAATCATAACAAAACGCAATTGGTTGACGAAATTGATCAAATAAATGTAAACATACAATTTGTTTACATGGGGGTACTTCTTATAACGCCTGCTTCTTATATCAACCAATATTACGAAGTAGTTACAATAATAGATAAAGCAAAACAAAAACAATCATGTTATATCTTGAATGTCAGCACAATATATATAAAGAATATAAAAAAAAAAAAATCAGACGGAAAATCATAGCACTCAACGAGGTAAAGATGGCGATCATCTTAACAATGTAGTAGGACTGCTCGAGAAATTGAAAAGGATTGCCAATTTCCAAAGTTTGCTATTCTCAAAGCGCTTTATATCGCCAACTCACCAAGGAGTGCTCAAAGCGTGAGGGATTCCCCGAAAGCGGCCCGGAGTCCAGAAGGTTGAACTCGCTTTTTCCGCTCTATTCTTATACGGTTTCACGAGAAAGTACAGATAAGAAAATTACGAGATTAACATGGTTCATTAAAAATTGTACAGGGAACAAGATGGAGAAAGTTTTTTTACTGATGCGACTATTAGTTTAGGGTGCATTAAGTGTTAAAGTAAAAAAAAAAGTGAAATTACTTGCGAAATGAGTGTTGGTTTGCGAAGCAGGGGGCAAAGCCCTTGCTGTGTCGTCATGGACCGTAAAGTCAAATCAGGATTATACGAATTATTAAGATAGTTTGGGCGTCACAGGAGATTTTCTCTGCAATAGGAGTGTTGGTTTGCGAACAACCCCGGGGGTTGGCGAGAGTAGGCGAGCAGAAGGCGGATTCCCTGGTCTTTCAAAAAAAAATTTATCTTAATGAAAGTCGCAATAAAATTTTCTCAAAGGATTCTATTCCATTAAAAGGACCAATCAAATCTTTACAAAAGTTGAAAGAATTCATGGATTCTTTCACCCAATATATGTAACTATTTAGTCATTAAGAGTGTTGAACGGTAAAAAGAACAACACACTACTCGCAAATCTCACGACGATCAGAGGGTTAACGTATTCCACAAATTCCAGATTGCTAATAACATCAAATGAATCAATATATCGCAATCGCGTGAAGTCTTTACAAACCGCGTGTTTAAGTAGCGTAAAAAAGTGCAGCCAAAACCCCAGATAAAAGATCCATCGGAAAAAGCAGAAGAAAAATAAGCTGAGAAAATATTCCTAGTGTGTTAAGATAACGGGGAATATCTTTTTCCCCTCTGGAGTATCGCCTACCTACCTAATTTGGGAAACACTTGTCCTCTGCCCCGCGAACGATTAGTTCACTACCGATACAAAAAGCCTCTGGAGTGATCTTTCAGATTAGTTTTATTGCTCAGGAGACTAAATATTTGGGGAAGCACCTTGATTTGTCAGCATGTACGCGGTCTGTCCGGAAAGCATACAACTATCGCTAATGTCATGAGAACGTTTAGCGCGGCGTCGATGTAACTTGGCAGACCTAGAGTGAGGACATTGATGTGAATATGTGAAAAGTCACGAACCCATTGAACTAATCAGTTGGGTTGTAGATGTCTTTTAGTGAGCGTATATTCTGTGAAATGTCGCATTCACAATGACCGAAAAAATAGATCAGCAAGATTGAACAAAACGTTTTGCTCGAAACTTAAAAATACGTCCACGGAAATTATTCAGATGATTAGGACAAAATTTCAGAACCCCAAAAAATATTCCTATTGTAATAAATAACGAGGAAACGCTGTCTTTTTGGATGTTTTTTTCCTCTCTCAGTAACGTCAACATACCCTAATTTAGGAAATACTTGCAATCTTCCCCGCGAACGGTTAGTTCACTACGGTTACAAAAAACCCCTGGAGATCTTTCCGATAAGTTTATAATACTCCCGAGACTAAATATTTGGAGAAGTACCTCGGTTTGTCAGTCTGTACGGTGTCTGTACGGACAGTATCGTTAATGAAACGAGAATGGTTTGCGTGACATCTATGTAACTTGGCAGACATGGGGAGAGAACACAGACTTGTAAAGTCACGAACTCATTCGAGTAATAGGTTGGGAGCTAGGCGTTCTTGAAAGGAAAATATGTTCTGTGGACCGACGCCTTCACAACGACAGAGAGTAGATAAGCGAATTTGAATAGTTAATTATTTGCATTAAACTTTAAAATTTGTCCACCGAAACTGATCAGATGACTAAGAAAGCTTTCGAGAATGATGCAACGTGTGCAGCACAAATCAAAAATGCGGACCAGCCACTTCATAGATGGACTGGTGATCCATGTTCTGGTAGGCATTTAACAAGCAGAACCGAGAATGTTAAACTTGTACGGGTTGCAATCCGAAAAGATCGTCGAGAGCAGTGACAGAATTAGGAAATGATCTGAGGGCTCCCAAAACTACTTTTCGAGATTTAAATGAAGATTCAGCTTGGAAAGTGGAAGGGCACCCATTCATCACGTCTGGTGCAAAAAGTTCGGTAAAATACCAAATCTACCAGAGGGCTCTGCCCCCTTACAGTCCGGATTTGGTTCACTGAATCTTCTCTCTTTTCCAAAAACTAAAAGACACCTCTAAAAAGTAAAAAAAAAAAAATCAGACCATGGATGCGATTCAAATTAAAACGACGAAACAGCTAATGGCGATGGAGATCCTTCTGGTCAGTTTTGCTAATGAAGAGATACCTCGTCGAGACAACTACATGGGAGGATAAAAATAGAGCAACCCCAAACTAGTAATCCGGTCAAATTAGCATTTTTATGTTTTTACAGAGAAAAGACCAACATTACACACTAAAAATTTACTTCTTGTGAAGAATATTGTATATATAAACAATATAATACAATATCTTAGCGATTTATAGCGACTAATTATACATAAAAACTAATACGAGAATCAATAAGAATAAGATAAGAAAACTGCACTAGTTTGGAGACAGGGATATACTATGAACAGGATTTAGGAACATCGGGTAAATATTTGCAAATAAATGTAAATGTTCAAAAGTTAAAAAAAAAATATTTTACTAATTTTGAGTAAAGCTATATATATAATTCTTTAACAGAAACACAATACTTCTGACATTATTTACCTTTTTTAAAATATGTATAAAGATTATTTTTTATTCTGCGATTGAAAGATCATTAAAATTGTACAAAAACTACTTCCTCGAAATTAGTCAACAGTTTTTCAAAATATTCTAAATGTAGTCTCAGTCGAACTTTTCAATTCGATCTGTAATAGATTATTTGTTTTTGAGTCAAATGACTTCCTGTTTGATGGATGTTGGATCCATTTCTCTCAGGATATTTTTGTTTAGGAGGTAGTTTAAGTACTGTGTGTGTCATCTTAAAGTAATTAGCTCCTATTAAGTGATAAATTAAAAAAAAAAACGAAGAAAACACTTTTAACTTTAATCTAAGAAACATTTACCACTGTCATTTACAACTTGTTTCCATCTCAATGTTTAATTTTCCAAATCCTGATAGAAGAAGCATTGAGTTCTCTTCAGACATCTTATTCCGAATTCAAAGATGTTCCAAATATTTTCGCAAACTAAGTCTGAAATGTTCAATTTTTGCATTTTTCAAATTGTCACAAGTGCTTTTAGCTTTTCTCGTGCCGCGAGGTCGTGCTTTGTTATGATAAAAATAGACGCCTTTGCTGTTGTCTAGTGTCGGTCTTTTATCATAATTTCTTGCTTTGGCCCGTGTCAATAGATCTTTAGTGATAGTTTGATTTTGAGGAAGCAGCTCATAGTATCGATAACATTTGACACTAGATAGCGTTTCTTTTTATACTCTTAAATTCACGCTTGGAAAATTAACCCTCCAGCGATTTCGAAGAGATATTTCGTGAATCAAGATCTGAAAATTTTGCCAATGGCAAGATATCTCGTTATCAAGATATTACAGATTTTTTATGATGACGAGATCAAGATTTGTTAAGTTTTCCTCTGATGACGAGATATCTCGTCCACCTAGACCTGGTTAATTTTGTTCTACTGGCGAGATACCTCGTCGAGAGACAGCCATAAGGAGGGCTAAACTGTCACACAATTATTTAACCCTGCTGGTGGTTATCTCTAAGATCTAGTAGTTTAACTGACCAGATCTTGATGAACGAGATATCAAGTCATTAAAAAAAAAAAACTGACGAGATATTGATCTCGTCGTCTTCAAACAAGTTCTCAATATCTTGGTGACGAGGAATCTCGTCAAATTGGTCAGATCTTGATGGACGAAATGTAAAAACCACTTGGAGGGTTAAAACTGTCTTCAACTTCTAATACAATACACACATTGCTCGATTACTAAAAAACTGAAACATTGCATTATCATTTTGACCAATAAGATAAAAAAGCATTGCACGTGAATGATCCAATAATACTCTGGAATAAATAAATCGAATAAAATTATTTTGTTTCTTAGGTAGTAATAGAACTCAGGAGGAAAATATTTCCTTTCCTTCTACCAAAATTTGTAGCATTTCCTTCTTAGAACGATTCAAATAAACATATCATATTCAAGAATAACCGTTTCGTAGACATTTTCGATTTCTGAAGTAGATTCTTCAATTTCTGTTGCTGCACACAGTCGATATCGTGCGAGTGAATTGTTCTTCAAAAGAACGGTTTTTAAATCTCGGTACGACACACTCTTTTTGCGACACTTTGAATAGAAAATTGTCAATTCAGCAATACCCACTCCAAAAACAGATATCGAAAGAAAAATGCTGATATTTTCTGGCTCAAATTCGATTTTTCTCTTGTTTAAAAAGATGTGTGTGTGTGTGTGTGTGTGTGTGTGTGGGACGATCAAGAACTACTACACTCTATAACAAAAAAAATCGACGAATCAAGAAGGAGTTGTCCTATTGCGATAAAAATTGGTGGATGTGAAGAACATGTATAGACAAACAAACGATTAAAATTTCAGAACAATTGAATGATTTATTCAGAGTTTGACAGTTACAAAGGGAGGAAGTCAATAAGGCGTTGGTCCACCTCTGGCCTGGGTGTAAGCTGTCACCCGGCGTGTCGTAGACTGAAAAAGTTTCCGGATCGTTTCCTGCGTAATTTCTTGCCAAATTGTCTCCAAATGTCGGGCTAAATGGTCAACATTTCGTGATGGTTGCAATCGACTTCCCATAACATCCCAAATGTGCTCTATGAGAGAGAAATCCGGAGACCTAGCTGGCCAAGGAAGTGTCGGGAAAGCTTGAAGACAATTCATAGCAACATGTGCCGTGTGCGGCCTAGCATTATGTTGATGAAAAGTAAGTCCGGGGTGTCTCAAAAGAACGGTAACACAACTGGTCGTAGAATGTCGTCTACGTACCGCTGTACTGCAAGGGTTCCAGAAATGACTACCATAGGGGTCCGGCTATCAAAGGAGATGGCACCACATACCATAACGCCCTGCTGTGGGCATGTGTGACGTACGTTACTAAGGGCAGGATCTCCAGACCTGTCTGGGGTTGTAGTCAGAGCTTAGTTAGAAACGGGACTCGTCACTTAAGGTTATACGTCCTCAGTAAGCGCCGTTCCAAGTTAATCGAGTCCGGCACCACTGTAACTCTGCACCTTCTTGATGCTTCAATTTTTTTTTGTTATAGAGTACATTTTCGTGTTCTCAAATGGCAAATGTCGTGTTTTTTAGCTCATCGCTTCAACATGTTTTATCAGTAGCTAAATCACAATTTTACCTCGGAGGGAAATTAAACCTCAGAGCAAACTCAACCGTCCAGATTTCAGAGTAGTGTGACACATGACTAAATAACCACATCTATTAGTTGAAAGAATACATGGAACCTCTCGAACACCAAAAGGTTCTGTTGGTCTTCACCTTAAAATAGAATCCTTTGGAAACATTCTATCGGTCTTTTCCATAGAATATAATTCTTTGCATAGACCCTTACTTTGAATATAATCCTTTCTATTGGTCCTACATTTAGAATTTATTCTTTGAAAAGATCCCATCAGTTTTTTACATGGAATGTAATCCTTTGTATTGGCCCTTTATTTAGAATAGAATAGGCATGCATCGCTAAAGAATTCGGAGCTTGCCGTTGAAAATCCGAGCGGGGAATGACGCCTAACGCCACAGTACGATGTTATCGATTGACCTAAACAGGGCCCTCTACAACACAAATGTGCCATTTCTGGACACATATCTTTCAAAAACATGCTTAATTTGCGCCACTCTATCACACTTTACAATTTGGCCAGATATTTTCGAAGTACACTGCATAACCAATGCCAATTCATAAAACAACATTTATTAAAAAATACGATTATAATTTTATTTGAAGAGCTTAAAAAGTATTTTATACATTTCTAGTACTTTATGTGCTGATATATTTTGCGAATAAAGAAACTAACTTTTTTAAGGGGAAGGCGGGACTTCTACTGCCTCCCCGTGGAAACACCACTGAGTTTCATGATTTTCGTGCACTATTTCTGTATGCAACAGATTGCAGAAGGTGTGTAAAACACTCGCCAACCTATCCGGTTTTATAGATCAAATAAAAATAGAATAAAACGCAGGTAATTCATTGAAAGATAAAGCAAATGAGAACAGTAATGACGGAAATGACAATGTCTTTACAAGAACTGGGCCTGGTTCTAAAACAACAATTACAATTTCACGACCATTAATTCTATTTTGTACATAGGGTTCAGAAAAAGGAACGAGTCCACATCACGTGGAATGCCTACAAAATGGCAATTAAAGGCTTAAAGGGTCCAATATAAATGGTCTGAAATCACAATGGCGTGCACTGTTTGACTCGAAGTCTTCCTACCAATTTCGCTATGCAGAGAAAAGTCGACTGTCAAAGGTCAGTTTTCTAATCATGAAGAATGAAAACAGTTGCGCTCATTTGTCAAATCATTTCCTGGAATATTCTTTATCACTCTAATTTGTAAGACATTAATGAATTGTAAATTGGGCAATTTTAAAGGAAGATTATATATTGTTCCCCTTGCAATGGTGCTTATAAATATTTCTATGAAATGTCGTGTTATATAGTCCTATTCTGAATAACACGGCATTGCCTCAGTTGAATAAATATATGTAAAATACTTATTTTTTAGTATGACTCTGAATTGAAGAATATTTAACCTTCCTGGTGGTTGCCTCGAAGAAGTATCTCATTATTAGCAAAACTGACCAGATCTTAAGGGACGAGATATCTCGTCACAAGAAGAAAACTGACCAGATTTTGATCTCACCATCATAAAAAATTCTGTAATATCTTGATGATAATATCCGTCATAAGAACAATTAGTCATTTCGTGATGGACGAGATATCTCGTCCACTTGGATGTTAAGACGCGAAATTTTGGTTTTATACAGCAAAGGCCATAGTTGCCTAAGCTGCTCCAAATATCAAGTAAATGAACATACACAAGGATATATTTACTGACATAAAAAGTGAGCGGAACCAGGGAGGAATCGAGCATGGGTCGCCCATAACTCGTAGGTTGCTAGCACAGTGGGCAAACCAACTGAGTGGTTGACCCCTCAGACACGAAAAAAGTTCGCTCTTGTCGTTTTATTCTTTGTGTAAATTTTCACTTCGTGGTACATATTTTTAATGTTAAACAGATTTTTTTTGACAAAAAAGGATTTTCTATGGAAAATAAATCATACCAAGATTTTAAGAGAACTATCCCTGATATGTCTAGCATTTAAAATTGTAATACTTGGGGGGGGGGGTGTGTCTCAAAAATGACAGAACGATGCAGTAATTTGATTAAATAATTGGTTCGTTCTCTATATGATTTTCATCTCCTTAAATTGTATTAATTTAACCAAAAAAAGGGAGCACTTCACTTAGTGGTATGAGACACAGATTTAAACTCCTAATAATCATTCAGAAATACGGAACCTTTACTTATTATTTGACAAACCAATCATGTATACGAACATTATTAAAATCCGTCCACATTTGCAAGTGTCTTGTGTTTCTTCCCTCACATAACAAAAACTGGGAAATTAGTTTAAAAAAAATTCAAATAAAAAATAAAGTACCTTGAAAATTAATCATAATTTTTAGTGGCGTCTAAAGAAAGAACGATCTACTGCTTTTTTCACTCAAGGTAGGTAGTTAATTAATGTCACTCTCTCTCTCTCTCTCTCTCTCTGGAGTAACACAACCGGCTATTGACTATTGACAAACTATTGATCGTTCGGCATCAATAACCAAGGGAAAATTCCGAGAACAACAATCCGTCATTTTTAATCATGATTTGATGACGAGGTCGATATTTTAGCAGGCACACCACTCTCCAAATTTCCATACCAAGACAAATAGAGGGCATCTGAAGCCACAACGGATTTAACGTGCAACAGCCCTTTCTCCAGTCAAGACAAGATGCCCCCTTCCAATTGTAGTAATTTTATTTCCGCTGCCGTTGATTCAATTTGTTTAGTTAATTTATTAAACAGATGACTCCGGTTGCATGACAGTGAAAAATTACCAGTAGTGCGAAACATACATCAGAGAAAATTACCAACACCATTATGCAGCATAAACTTTATAATATTCTTATGAAGTTACTGATGTGTATTAAATCGTCAAAGAAAAAATTAAGGGTTGGGGCAAACTATCGTTCCGAGAATTTGGGCTTGTGGTACATTTTTCAAATAGTTTTGTCTGAAAATATTTCCTGAAAATTATTTTATTGCAAATGTGTATCTTATTGAGAAGCCGGTACAATTTATTTTGCTACGCAACAAATTACTTTAAAATCCACAACAAAACAAAAAAAAATTATATTAGCAAATCAACGTTGAACAAATGGCTATGTAACCAAATTTTAAAGTCGAAAAATGATTAGATCAATACAGGTCAACGTTTTACATTACCGTTGGTTCCATGTGACACATTGACGTTAACATAACGAAAGCTGATAACGTTTCTTCACTCCAATTATAAAGTTGAAAATATCACTGAAGCAATAATATTTTAACGTCGAAGAAGGAACTAGTTAACGTTGAAAAATCGTATCCTTTCGACGTAAATTAAACATTGATTGGAAGTGACATTTCCACATAAATTCTCCAATGCTAATAAACGATTCTTCAATGGTTATTCAACCAAATTCCTCAACAACTATTCAACAGTTTTGTGCAACTTGGGTGTGAACGCACTTTTTTATAACTACAATGAACTCGAATTAATTTAAACTATTATAGCAATAAAGCTGGATTAAATAAATACTTATAATGTTCTCGCTTAAGACTTCATATGCACGTAGTTTTAAAAGTTTATTAAATTAAAGTTAAGGTAAGTATTAAGAAAAGTAGTTCATGCTGCATAGTTTAAAAGTTTATTTACCGAAGATAAACTAGAATTGGTGAACGCACAGTAAAAAGGATCATAAGTTTTATAACAGATGAAGTATAAACGAAGTAAAACGCAAGTTTACGATGTGTTGCCTCAAGAATAATAATCCTGAGCAAACGTTAATTTTCCTATTGAATACATCATTCGTTATTATATTATACACCATTTCTTTCCCACATTATTACGATACATGTGTTGCAAACAGCTTTATGAAAGGCAACGACAGTTTTAATTAGAGGTCTAGACTAAGTAACAATGTAAATGACGCTCATATAAATTTAATTAAACGCATATCTATTTCGACGCGCCAGAAAAGGGCTAGATACTAACCACCTGAAAGCAAAATCTTCATTTAAAAACATACATAGTACGTAATAAGTTTAATTTTATTGGCTACCTTCTCATTGTAATAAAGTTACAATAATCAAATTTATGCAATGATTTTCGATGTAAATTGGAAAAATTGTATAAATAATTTCATTGTAGACTAAATACTATTTCCCGTATACGTTTAATTTTAATCAAAAAATAAATAACTATACAGGAAATGAAATTTTATTTACTCACAATATCTTTACAATAAATATAATTATGTTATGCTGAAAAATGATTACCCTAAAAAAAGTTAATTTTAAGGAGAATATATTGAATAAGCGCCATGAATATGAATATAATCCGTGTAAGCAAAAACTACCGTATACCTATTCCATTTAATTTATATAAAAAGGAGCGAACAAAGGAGTAAAACATACCTCACTCGTGGTGCACAATATATTCCGAAAACTATAAATTAACTGTAAACGTGTAAGACCAGATTTCGAACGAGTTAAAGAGAATGTCATATCTTTATTTTTCATATAGAAACTTTTCTCACATTTTCAATGATGAACTGCCTATCCGATATTCTTTATACTGACGAATAAAGTTTATATGTATACACATCTTGAGCATAAATATTCTGTCAAATATGTCCAAAAGTAGGCTACATAAAATAGCCCATAAACTAAACTACAAGAAATTATCCTATAAAATAGAGGCAGAAAGCAATATTAACCCTCTGTTCACACACACAATTCCACCTCGCAATTATTAGTCTTGCCCGCCCTACATGACTTCTAACCATTTTTGACCTTCTTGATCAATAGAATCCTTCTGAAGGATTATACACTGCTGTTTGTAAAAAATGCAACACCATGAAGGAATCATCCGAATGAAATGAAATTTGCAGCAAATGTCAACTATAGGATGTTATGCAAAGTAATAAAGTTTCAGAGCCACCACGCATGCGTGGTGTGAGCGGCGCCCTCTGAACTTATGCTAAAAGCTTATAAATAGAGGGCTGTAGCGGGACGTTGAAAATAGTGCGTGGTTATTTTTTAGTGGCGAATGTTTAGTGAGACCTAAGTATGCCTACACAACGAAATAGGGTGAAATTCCAACAACTTACGGAGTTTGAACGGGGGAGAATCATCGGCCTTTGTGAAGGAGGATTTTCCTATCGCGCAATAACAGCTCGTGTGCAGCGGAACAGTTCCATAATGATGCGAGTTTGGAAACAGTGGACTGACGAGCACCGGACAATTCGAAAAACTGGGAGTGGACGACGGAAGATGACGTCGCGCGCGATGATAGACACCTGGTCCGCATAGCGGTGAATGACCGTACAGCTTCCTCCAGGTAGTTGGAAGCACTTTGGTCTGCTGCTACAGGCGTACTAATGTCGGCTTCGTCAATTCGCCGCCGTCTGCTGCACCGTGGGCTACGTGCAAGGAATCCTTTGTACAGGATCCCCCTCACGCCAAACCATCGACGGCTGCGTCTGCAATGGGCTCCTGAGCACAGAGCCTGGCGGGCTGATTGGCAACATTTTGTCTTTTCTGACGAATCCCGCTCTTTAATTTGTGGAACCATGATGGCCGCATTCGTGTTAGACGCTATGCCGGTGAATTCTGCCTTCCAGAGTGCGTTATTGAACGCCATTGTCTGGCCGAACATCCGGAGTTATGGTCTGGGGTGCGATTTCGTACCATGGATGATCTCAGCTGCTACTAATTGAGGGTAATCTGAATAGCAACAGGTACGTCCGGGAAGTGCTAGAGCCCGAAGTCGTTCCCTCCCTTCAAGGCATCACTGGAGCTATCTTTCAACAGGATAATGCACGCCCACATGTTGTAAGGAATGTTCGAGACTTCTTTTCAGCCCAACACATACAACTTCTTCCTTGGCCTGCTTATTCGCCGGATATGTCGCCCATTGAGCATGTGTGGGATTTGGTTGGTCGGCGTCTCGCTTGTGATCAACGTCCTACAGCTTCAAAAGACGAACTTTAGGTGCGCATACAAACAATATGGAATTCTCTTTCACAAGCAGACATTCAACATCTGTTTCACTCCATGCCACGTCGTATAGCAGCACTTATTGCAACGCGTGGTGGCTACGCCAAATACTGATTTCGGACACTTAATATTGTTTTTTAGCTTTTAAAATTTATTCATTTATTTGTACTAATACAAGCAGTTTGAGTATTAAATTATTGATGACTCCTTCATGGTGTTGCATTTTTTACAAACAGCATTATTTTATAAGAGAAGGAGCAATAGAATCTTTCCATTGGACTAAGAGAAGTATCAATAGAATATTTCTAAAGGTTCTATTCAAAGAAGAAAAAGCAATTAAGAATTTGCAAAGGATTATATTTCAAGGAAAGGAACAATAGAATATTTCTACAGAATGGGCCATTCCCAAAGGATTCTATTCTAAGGAAATCGAATGTTTACAAAGTATTAACATCCAAGGAAACGAGCAATAGAAAATATCAAAAGAATTTTAATCTAAGAAAAAAAAAACCGATATAAAGCGTTTTATAAATTCAGTTCTAAGGAAAAGACCAACAGAATTTTTTCACTAAAGGTTGAAAGAATTGATGAATTCTTTAGAAAACTAGGTAATTCAGTCATTAATTGTGTTGAGGGGAAAAGGCAACACTACAATTTTCGCAAATATCTTGACCCCCAGAGGATTAAAATTGCACCTGGGAAACTACTCTACAAGACCAGATAAAATTGAAAAATGACTTTTAACGTGTCAAAATTAGTCAATAAAGGATTTTGATTATTCATGTACGATGCAAATGGTTCAGTACATTCGCAGAATTGTCTTCGACAGGTAAAAAATGTGTAATTATTAATGGGACCGACATTATTTTGGAAACTTTGAGCTTAGATTCATAAAGTATTAGACAACAATGAGTTTCAATTACGCTTCTGTTGTCATGTAGAAACAGGAATTTCTTTTTAGTTTTCTTATTCTAGCAAAAACCCCTTCAAGTGCTTTCGGTAAGATATCTCGTCTATCAAAATTTGAACAATTTTACGAATGATGAAATATTTTGTCATCAAGATATTGCCGATTTTTTTATGATGACAAGATCAAGATCTAGTCATTTTTCTTCTAATCATTAGGATATGTCGTTCATCAAGAGCTGGTTCAGTTTTGAAAATGACGATAGATATCGTCGATACAACCACCAGGAGGGTAAAAGCAGGAATGTTTTTAGCTTAAAATATCCTTTCTTGGTACCAAGGTTAAAAATTTATGTGGGCTAATCGTACTATTTCCATAATGTACCCGAATCTCTCAAACACAACACACATATTTTAAGACACGTTGGGCTCATTTTAAAATTCAACAGTAATTTGGCCGAAAGTTAAATGCTGGAAACACCAAAAAAAATGTTCCTACTATTAAGAACTAGAATTATATTTACTTACTAATTAACACTATCTTAAAAATTACACATTTTTTATCTCTCTAATCATGTAAATTTTGCTAAATACCTATATAGGTTTTATCTTCGGACTAATGATATGTGCGAGTGTTCAGATAAGCAGCCACAAGATGTGAATCATTTGCTTTTCATCTGTCATGCATTCGAAAATTCAAGAATGTGCCTTTAGAAGGATTTGAGAAGATTGTGTAAAACATGGTCAGGGGGGTGAAAATCAACTTACTCCTGTAAGCCCCGTGTTGTACTTATGTGGTGCATGGGGAGTTTGCTTTTATTTAATAAAATAAAGTAAAATGTCATATTATAGATCAGTCTTAAGTAGCTGGCTTTCTTGTGTAATATATATACCTTTTCTCTCTCTTATGCAAACATTTATTTTTCATTTCCTCCGAAATACCATGCAGCAGATGATGTCTGTGCTTCAAAACTTTCTGCGGATGAGGCCATTAAAGCGTGACCCAATTATAGGTCTCAAAATTACGTCTGTGTGTGGTCTATGTCCGGGTTCTAAATGTAAATTATAAAGTAATTTCAGAAAATTCAAGTAATCTGGTCACTTCATTCTGAAGTACTGGAAAAAAAGCATAACAAATAAGCATCTCGAGTTTAATTTTTACTACACTATCATCCATATTTCATTATCGGCGGCGGAACCCGCGACTGAATTATTGTCCCAAAGTATGTCACCATCTGGGTCATTAAGGTTCCTAATGCCACGCTATTTACTGCTTCACTATGAAGAATATCGGTCCAATTAGCGTCTTGTAAGAAAAATATGACCGCTGAGAGATAAACCAAACCACTATCAAGTACTATGAACATCGGTATTCAGGGTAATGTATAACCATTGCAGCAACTATCGCAATCTGCAAAAACCACAATTTTACGTCTGAATCTAGCACCAGTAAAAGAATCCAAACGCAAAGCTTTAGGAGGTCGATGCTCTCTTTAGAATTCTTCTCCTTAGAACATCATTAGAGGTGTATGGACTTCACAAACCCGAGGTACCCTAGTGATCTATTATTTTCCCATGGGGTTTACTACCTCTGGTAAACATGAGAATCGCGAACCCAGTTTGCTCAAGTGATCGATCTCTTCTCTCCATCTTTTCTTTTCACAATTATTTGACATTGTCTTGTGTTTGGCACAGCCTGGTCAGATACGGCCCTTCATCTATTTCATCATCGGAGACGGAATTTGGGTTTGAATTACTGTCACAAAGAATGCCACCAACTGGGTCATAAATTTCTTAAACTCCACGCTACTTATTGCTTCACTATCAAGAATATGGGTCTAAATAGTCCTTTTGAAGAAAAAAATGGCATTAGAGCGGCAAACCACTATTAAGTATGAATATCGGTATTCAGGGTAATGTATAACCATTGCAGCAATTAGCGCAATCTGCGAAAATCACTATTCTATGTCTGGATCTAGCACCAGTTGAAGGATCCAAACGCAAAACTTCAGATGGTCGATGCTCGGCTTAAAATTTCTCTCTTAGGAACATCTTTAGTCCTGTACGGGCTTCACGAACTCAAGGTACCGTAGTGATCTATTCTTTTCCCACGGGGTTTACTGCTTCTGGTAAATATGGGGATCGTGACATCAGGGTGCCCCCATTAGCGATCTTTCTATGCTTTCCATCCTTTCTTTTCACAATTACTTGACATTATCTTATGTTTGATGTAGCTTGGCCAAATATGGCGCTCATAAAACCCAAAACCAACCAAACAGTGTTTATAACTATAACAGTTGTAACAAAGTGATATAGGTATTTTATAGAATTTCAATTTCTTTTGGACTTCCGAAAAATTTCTTTTTCCAATATCCGTATTTACATTACATGTTATCTGAAATAACTTTAGACTATTTGTTTATAAAACACTTAATCTGTTACTATCACGCGGTTTTATCATTTAATCATTGGTATTATAGAGCAATTTCATTGCTTAAAGGGATTATCCTTATCTTTCGCTTAAATTTACGGCTTTTTGGATAGATATTTTACGAACGAAACTTTGCTCAAATAATCCCAAACTTCGTACGTCTATATATTACCATTTCAGGTATTCACAAGATGTTATTTTAAATATTTTCAGGGAAAATAATTCCTGATAACCATCCTCCATCATGACACCCCACGAAGTTCCGTGGTCGCTGATTGGTATGATTTCTCATCTCCAAGTAAACAAAACTCCACTCATTAACAAAAATTTAATTTTTTTCCCCTCCATATACATGTAGCCATCGTTTGAACCAGATATTTAAAAAGGATATGAGGAAATGATGATTTGTCAAATTCAAATAATTGGTATATCTATACTACAGTCGAATAGTTAATATTTAAAGGAAACAAAGACTAAAATGCAACCTTCCTGTTGAAAAACGAACTATCCTGTTGTCCTACTTTAGGTCCTACGTGAAAGAGACAGTATATATAACTGATACATTTCGCACTAATCTTCCTCAATGAGCGCATTTCTTGACGCCTTCTGTCTTGCGTTTGAAGTGGCATGGCCAAATATGGGCTATTGCGCCATAAAACCCGACCCAACCAGTGCAGACACAACTTTCCTTATCTTGTTGAGTATATTCTCTTGTGATTCAGTGTCTTAATTTCCTAAGTAAGCCTTCAATTAGTCATTTTGAGTTCCCCATTTTCCCTCCGCCGTGGAATTTAACGCAGGTCTTAAAACTCAATTTGTGTGGAATAATGCAGGCGCCCGAAAAAGAATCGGAGGGAGCATCCCAGCGGTGTTCGGGCGCGGTAAAAAACCGTGTCATCTCTGACAAACGAGTTTAAGGAATCGATAAGAATTGCGTGAAATACGACAGACCCCAATTAAGTCATACACAGAAACTTTATACATTTGAATTAATTATCATCATCTCATTTGAGACAACCTGTCCCTTAAAATAATTACGAGATTTGACACTGCCTGTCTCCAGCGGCTTCCGTATTTTCACTACGAAAATGGATATAAATGAAGAGATGGAAAATACACTAATTAGGAATAATTATCGCAAAGAGCCTTTGATCATCTACAGTTATCACATGCTTGAGAGTGACTCATAAATGTTCTAAAGTCGGAGCCGCCAAGAGAGTTTTGTAATGTAATAAATAGGAACATACTTGAGTGAAAGCCATCGAAGAGTGTTCTGTCAGATGCATTAGATGCATCCGACAAGCGACCTTAATTTTGTAAATGTATTTATGGTAAAAGGGCTTAACCAATTTCACACGCATCAGTTTGCTCAATTAAATAAACCAGAAGTCCTAATTTCTTTTGACTTCATACCACCCGAAAACTCTTTCGGTCCTTAAATCAAAAGACAAAATTTCTATCATCCCATATTACTCATATGTGATGCTGGAAACTTTGTCTTCTAATTTTTCTGCATTTGGAAAGTTAGAAAACTTTTTGGTATTTCTAAATTACCGAAATAATGTAAGGTAGATAGGTGGTTGAATTTACGTCACACTGGAGCAACACAGAGGGCCATTGGCGGTGGTCAGGGACCAGTCTTAATGGGAAATATACGGGGATCTCCTCATTTCGAACCTGTCAGATGAAGATATCAAAACCTAAGCTGTCACCTCTCAAAACTTCCACACAACCAAATAAAATAGATCTATGTCTTAATTTCCCTTGTCTTCATACCACCAGATGTGACATACTACAATTTATGTCATTTTAGCAGTGTTTAGCACCACATATTAATAAATTAAATACAAGAAAGGAAAGAAGTGTTGAATTCACATCGCACTAGACAACACTATAAAGGTTGTACAAAACAAGAACATTTTGTAAATCATCTTTTGATTGATATTTTTTCTCATGCTGTAAAGGGAATTGATATTCAGTTCAAGAAAAACAAAATATGATTAGAAATGAAGCTTATATTGCAAGATGGCTGAAAATCATGTGTTTTAACTTGACAAAATAATATAATAGAAGATAATATAGTTTGTTTTTCCAGCTCAAGCCTTTTGTTAAATGCTGTTTGAATGAACATAATGGCGCTTCTCAAACTGAGATTAAACTTAAGCTATGCGCGTCCACATATGAGAAAGTATCGTAAGTTACTGCTCTTAAGTAGACACTTGACAGCAATTGCTCGTAAACACGCATGCGCAAACAACAATCGGCATGCGTGTTCACATGCAATTCCTCTCAAGTGTCTGCTGAAGTAGCAACTTGCAGTAAACACTTTTCCTGCATGTTTACACCTACCATAGAACAACAATAAATTCCGTTCTCTGTTTCATATGGTAATTCTATATTAATATAAAGCATGAACTGTCTATTCATACCTTTAATAGCATTTTTCACTCATGTACCAAGAATTAGTTTTGAATAAAAAAAGTGTAAGATCAGCTGTAAATTTTGTAGCACATTTGGGGATGAGGATGACACAGGAAGACATTTCAGTAAAAATCAACAAACCGTCATCACACACTCCCTTGCCTTAGTGTCGTGAGACACTATCAGTTTTAATGAGTGTGTTTGGGATGATTGTCCGAAATTGATTGCTGCATTTTTCCGTTGCTGTTCATCTACAAACAAACCAATGCATGGACAGTGTCCTCAAGGTGAGGGAAGTCTGTAGTTGTTTTGAACGGGAAAAGAAATTATTATGGGACGCTGAAAGGAAAATCCACTGGCCTGCCTAGTAAAATTATTAACATTATAAAACCTATATATATAAATTAATGTGGTAGAAAATCAAGATCATTCATTCAATGGAGTTTGTGGAACTTTTTGTCCGGGACAAAATCTTTAAATCATTAAAAACTCTCAGATTTGTAGCATTCATAACAATTTGAAATATTTAATGGTTAAATAAAAGTATTAAATGGCGTAGGACTTAATTCTTGTGCTTATACGTGTATTATGAACGAGTTGTCCCGTCTTTTGGTTTTAATGGATTAGCGTACAAGGAATAACTATGCTGAATTATACCATCTTTCAACCATTCTTGTATTTGGTCGCGAATGATTTGTTGTTCAGTGAAAGGTAAATATCTTGGACGATGACATACAGGAATGTCATCAGAGAGTACAATGCTCATTTTGATACCAGTACTTTCTACTTTGAGGGGAGTGTAGTCCCTAATCATTTTCTGCAACTCAGTTTTGTGTTCAGCGTTGAGAGCATGACTCAAATCAATGGGTTCAGTGGTGACCAAATTAATGAGGAGAATGGATTCGTCTTTGATTAATTTTACTTCATTATTTCCAATTGAAAAGTTAGCTTGTTGAATACTGTTATTTCGGAAAATAAGCGGAAAAGGTGTAGAGTAATCACGAACAACGCGTATTTTCGACTGAAAAAAAGTATTGTCGACTATGATGGAGCCTTGAAAATATCCAATAGGGTGAATTCTGTGTTTATCAATATCAGTGAAAGTTATATGCGAAGGGTTTAGTGATAGAGATACAATTTTTTCGTACCACGTTTCCTGTAAAATAGTGGACTGCGAACCCGTATCTACCAGGACATCTAGGAGAACAGAGTGCATTTTAACTTCAATGTGCATCAATGATTCAATGTTGGACCCATGTTAAGAGTAACGGAGTTAACGGTGTGCTCAGCTAGAGTTTAGGATTTGGATGTTAACTCTGATGACTCGTTTTATGGGCAAGTGTCACTTTTTATGCCCCAGCCCCTCTTGGACCTGGTCTAACCGCCGGCAAGACCGGGTCGAATAAGTCACACACAGAATTTCAACTAAAACATTTCGGAGATCTAGATGCACAGTCACTGCATTTGTGGTTTCTACGGCCACAGTTAAAGCAGATTATTTGACTTCGAGTATTGTTGTGTTTACGTTCAAAGTTCTGCTTACCCCTATTAAAGTTTAGTTTATTATTTTGAAATTGTCTGGCATCACTACGGCGTTCATTAAAAATGCAAAAACAAAAATAATAAATAAATAAATAAACCCTTACTGTAACCTTTATCTTGGTGGTAAAGGCTTTCAAATATTTGTAACTTTTCTTTGAACTCGGGAAATGTCTTACACCCATAAATTTTGGTATTTGCAGAACTAGGAAAATTTCTCTCATATCAACTTACCATGTAAAGATTGTACATATTTCAATGCTAATGAAGAATGACATCGTTTACAAAAAATATTCGATGATAACTATTGAAAATTCTGTTAAGAAAATAGTAAAATAATTCATCAAGGTCCTTACGCCATCTTTCGATGCTAAATGAATAGGATGTTCCTTCGAATTTTAGAATGGAATTTACCAATCATTAAAACCGATATTTACGAATCCACTTGCACTGTTGAAAGGAGTTGGTGTGAAGATGTGTTTATTCTCTTGCGTGCGAGAAACAAGCATCGTTAACGTGACTTTTAGAAGAAGCATCTAAGGATAAAGAGCCTCATCGGTGACCTACTTTATTGGGTATTTTATTACTCGAATGACAGAAGTTTGTCGATTCGTTCTGAGCTAAAGCCGTATTTTGATTTTCTGTTGTTCTTGTTTTAACACGAGATGGAGAAACGAGATGAGTGTATCTGGTCTGTTACCAGTTCCTAAATATCTGACTCGAGTTCGATTGTTGATATTAGCAACGCGAAATCCTTCAGACTTTCGTCAATGGTATTTAACAATTGTTTGTGTGAGCTGTCACAAGTCAAACCCGACAAATCACATACCAGAATGAAATCTGTATTGAAAAAAGATTTTAAAACCAACTCTTAGGATTCCTCTGATCGAATGAATTCAGAGTCAAATCCAGAAATAATCGTAAGTTTTTTCCGATTCGTTCGGTCGCCAAAAGAGTTAAAAATAATAAGATGTAATATCTTTATAACATTTGTTTATGCCTTCAAACTCTTTTCGATAAATGGAATTTTATTGAGAGTCGTCATTGTGGCAAATATTGAAAATGCCAAAACAAAATAAAATGAGGGTCACAGATTTGCCGATTGCTGATGGTTATCCAAAGTTTTTTCGGCTGAGAGCCCGCTTAGTTATTTCAATAGGAAGGCAGTTGCTTCAAAGGCGTCTTCTGGTCCAGGACGTCAATCTTGTATCGTCAATTCCGTCTTGTGTGACCTTACCATAAGGGCTATGAAGTGTCCCCATGTAACTGGCCGGTGTTCCTTTAAGGAATATTTTCGGTGTATGGCATCTTCCATGGTAGTTCCGGCAACAGCTTTAGTGTTTGGTTTGGTGGTGGTTCCGGCAACAACTTTAGTGTTTGGTCCGGTGGTGGTTCCGGCATCAGCTGTAGTGTTTGGTTCGGTGGAGGATTGATCATAGTCCGTATGTATCCGTTTGTTGGATGTGTTTGGCCGAGTCCCCATGTATTATGGACGAGTCGCCCCGTCCTTTTCATTTTAATGGATTGGAAGAGACAACTATCTTTATCATAATGATTTAATTGGATATTTAACAATGCTCGATTTACACGATGGAATGAAAAAAGTTAGTCCAGTTCCTGTAAAACACATCTTGATCACCTTTTTTGGACTCTGCTCTTCTCTAGCACGATATTTCTGCCTTGGCTGCTGGCTAGATCATAATTTTTTGGTTTCCACCAATAGCTGGCTGCTGACAGAGTTTTTCTGATTGATGATTGTACGAGTTGATACAAGACGGGAGCAATCCTTGTTTCACGTAACTGCAGCAATAGTCTTACTGACAATAGCCTGATGTCGTATACATAAAAGGGGTACATGAAATACACTTGATAAAAATAATTTCCTCTTCCGAAAGGCAGTCATTGTCTTGTCAAAACTTTGAAGAGATAAATTTAAAGCATCACAAAAATAAAAAAAATGAGCAAGAAAGGAAAAATAGTAGTGTATAAAACAGGGGAATTTTGAAGGTATCAAGAAATAATGTATGATTATAAATCCATTTTCAAATCGTTTTGTCTGAATGTTAATATGAGCAAAAGTTTTGCATGAGAAACGTGATAACTAAAAATGTACTTAAAATTTTTTAATGAAGTTTGGTGTGCTGTTTTTTCTATTCATTTTGGAGAGCCTGAACCAGGATATATAAGAGTTGTATTTTAAGTAAAACGTTTTAGAGGGATTTTAATCTTGTGGCATAAAGAAAAATTTCAAGCATTCATGTTTTATTCCACATTATTCTCTATATCTCATGATTGGAAAGAAATATTACACATATTTTAGTTCAGCCTCTAGCATATACATGGATTGGACAAAAATATCGAAACACCTAAAAAAAAACATGTATCCTTGCCTAATATGGTGTAGGAAAACCGTTGGCATTGAAAACAGCTTGCAGTCTTCTCGGAATGGATAAATACAGTTCCTGTATGCTTGTCAAGAAAATCTTGTACCATTCTTCCTGCAGAACGGTGGCAAGTTCAGATAACGATGATGGCGGTGGATAGCGATCATTCACTTTCCTATCCAATGCAGACCACAAAGATTCAATAATATTGATGTCTGGTGACTGTGGTGGCCAGGGAAGATGTGACAAATCGTCTTGGAAGACACCATCACCATTGGGGAACAAAGTTTGTACCATGGGATGGACTTGATCGGCTAAAATGTTCACGTAATTCTTGGCCTTAATGTGTCCTTGCAGAGTAATCATGGGGTCCACAGAAAACCACGATATGACTGCACAAACCATCACAGAACCCCAGCTATGTTTCACTCTTGGCAACAAGCAGTCTGTATTATAGGCTTGGGATGGCGTTCGCCAAACTTAAACTCGGCCAGAAGTGGGAAACAAGACTCATCAGACCATATTTCTATCTTCTATTGCTCCATAGTCCAGGTTTTATGACTTAAACACCACTTTTTCCTCTTACAGGCATTAGCATCACTGATGAATGGTTTATAAATTGCAGCTCGGCGAGAGAAATACCCTGCTTATGAAGCTCCCTTCTTATTGTTTTGGTACTCACAGGGTTTGTGAGCACGTCATTCATTTAAGCAGTAACTTTTTCAGCTGTGGTCTTCTTATTTCAAGTCACAATCCTCCTTAATGATAGTCTGTCGCGATCACTTAACACACCTGTGATTTAGAGGATGATGTTTTTCCGCGCTTCAAATATGCGGAACAAATCTTAGATACAGTACCTCTGGAAACACTAAACACTACCTTGCTTACAGAAGCACCCACCAAACGAGCTCCAACAATTTGCCCACGTTCGAAGTCTGTTATCTCTAACATGATGCAATTATAATTTCACAGAACAGTGCCCCGACAACGACTGACATTCGCAGCGTATTTACGTCGTAGGTGGTGTCAGTAGGCGAAAACACCAGCGCCATCTACACATTTCACTAGAATAAACACTTCTTTTCTGACATGCATTTCACGTGGTGTTTCCATATTTTTGTCCAACCCCTGTATATTTAAGAGACTTTATGCAAAATTTTTGGCAAATCACTGAATTTTTCGTGTTGAAGCGTTTTTTGCTAACGTCATTTTTGACCTAAATTTGAAAATGTTTGTTTGTTTTTTTAATAAATTATACTAATTTCTATTGATTTTTTGTTTTATAATGTTTTATAAGTGGTTTTTTACCCTTAAAAAAAGAAAATATACCTATAATTTTTAATTTAAAAAAAGTACTCAGGACGTCAAAAACGGGTATTGGACCGGTATTCGTTTGAATTGGGTCGAATAGCTTCTCTCGTCACTACAGGAAAACTGACCATATCCCGATCTCGTCATCATCAAAGAATCGGAAATATCTTGATAACGAGATAACTGTGATTGATCAATTTGGTCAGATCTTGATGGACGAGACCTCTCGTTGTAACCAATTGGAGTATTAATAAAACAGCAGATTATGTCGTTGTGAAGAAGCGAGGGGACTGTCAAATTTATAACCTTCCATTGCATCCTTTCGAAAGAACAGAGAATAAGAAGTACAATATACGAGTGCTAGAATTCATTGGAATTCGTGCATTAAATGTATCGTGCATTAAATTGATAATATCGTCGACCTACAGGGTGAAACTAACTAGGTTAAAATTTTCAAAATATGAACTTTTTTTCTTTTTTTCACCAGAATCCGGCGATCTTTATATTCATGAAGTGTGTGTGTGTCCACTAAGTCGTTTTTATCATGAAGATTATATTTATTCTTGAGAAACACACTTGGTAAGTTAAGCTTAGTGTATTCTCCTTCCGTTTTCTCAGAACTATGTTTTCCGACTGAGTGTGTTTAACTTGTTCGTCGACGATACCGAACAGTCCTGGTCGTTGTTTTAATCAGGTACCAGGTCATTAGCAAAGCTGACCAGATCTTGATCGACAAGATCGCGTCATTAGAGAAAACTGACCTGATCTTGACCATGCCATCCTCAAAAAATGGCAATACCCTCACCATTCTTAATTAAATCGGAATTCTTGATGACCATGTATCTCGTAATTAACAAAATTGGTCAGATCTTGCTGGACGAGATATATCGTTAAAACCACTTTGAGTGTTAAACTTATTCCAAATTCCATTCACGCTGAGCAATCTTTCTGAAATAAGATGTGCCAAGATTATTTCTCCAGAGCTTTTATATTAAACTACCGTAAAACGAAATCACGCATCTCGGAGCTTTTAATTTGAATGCATTTGAAGTATTTTCCTTCCTACATCAACCAGAAACTTCAGATTTTTTTCCACGTTAATTCTACTGAGATAAACACACACGTATTCAGCGAGGCAAGAATCACCACCTTCCATACACTCGAATAACAAGCTCTGCAGAGTCGCCTGGAATCATTGTGGGATCTTTTCTGTATAAAACCAGATAAATTCTCGGGCACTCGAAAAGCTGGCAAGGGTAACGAAAGACTCGTAACGATGCGGTTATTCTCATTAAGTCACGACATTGATACTACGCACAATTAAACTTGAATACCGCTAGTGTGACTTCGAGTCGCAGGGATCTTTGGGGTCCGTAGAAATGTTGGAAAAGTGTGGTTCAACTCCCTGGGTATTAATGCCTCAACAAACGCCGAGCTAAAGACCCAAGCGCAATAAGGCGACATAAATACGGGAAAGGGTCTCGGTTCAAAACTGGAATTAGTAATAGGGCAGAACTTTTGGGCAATGAACCGAGCAAAGTGAAAGTACCGCTGCGAAAAATTGCCCGATTTTGGACTTCTAACGAAAAAGATTTAACCTCTCTCTTGTGGATAGTCTGATGAGAATGGATTGCGGCACAAGGGCAATATTCCTTATCTTTTGGAATAAATGTTTTGAAATTATCTTAGGAAAATAGCAATCGTGTTTATTCAATGTTTAAACATATAGTCATTGTATCATAAGCATAGTGTCTTTAAACACAAGTGTTGCGTAAGACTTATAAAAATGCAATCGAACTTCCTATACAGCCGTGGTCACGAGATGGTAGAGGCGCGTTAACCTTCCAAGCGGTTTCAACGATATATCTCGTTCATTAAGATCAGAAAAATTATACTAATGGCGAGATATCTCGCATATCAAGATCTGAAAAATTTTACTAATGGAGATATATTTCGAACATCAAGACCTGAAACATTTGACTAATGGCGAGATATCTCGTCCATCAAGATCTGAAACATGTTACTAATGGCGAGATATATGGTTCATCAAGATCTGACTCTCTTTACAGACCATGCAGCAAGAGGGCATGTGATTACCACAGTGCACCCATATGGTCCACTTTGTTAAATCTTAAATCACAGGAGTACTCACCAAAATGGTCAATCCTATGAAGTATAGGTACAGCGGCACTCATGGTATTTTTCCAAATGGAACACCTTCGTTTACGTAAGTTTCACAACTTAGGGGATCCAAGTTCTAAGGACCTAAACCCCTTTGGGTCTAATATTATTATGGTCGGGAGCCGGACCCTCAAACATTAGAGATAAAATTATAAATAAAAGGATGATATATCTATATGTCCTATATATTTATATATAGGATATATATTAATATTTATATGTCCTGAATATATGGGTGATTAAATATGCAAGGTGGATCGACCCTGTACAGTCCAACCCCAAATATCGATAGCTGGACCCCTCGAAGGGGTGTCGAAAGACCAACGGGATTTCTTTTAGAAGAAGGTGTGCCTCCAGAGGGGAGGTCTTGTAAGGACTCTGTGCTTGAACAATAGTATAAGTATCAATTAATTCTTAAGTTTAATTACCCACTCCTTTTAAAACTTTTCTGTAACCTATATAACCAACCTGTAAATAAACCTTAATTTTTAATTTCACTAATCAGTTTCTGTTTAACTGACCTCTTTATCAATGAGTCTTTCTAAAAACTACAAAATGGCCACGGCGTGCTCATCCAAGCACATTTGAAGGAGGTACGTGAAAAGCCTGACTGACCCCTCATTCATTAGATCGTTTGACTGGTGTATTAGGACACAGTGACTCCACGTCCTAGGGGCACAACACTCTTTCGCCACAGTATTTTTATGATTGCGTCAGGACCTTCAAACATGAGGGATAAATAAACTGATGATAGGGGTAACCAAATATGCAGGATGGCTTGACTGATTCATTAGATTGCTGCTATGTCAGGAAAAATGGGTTCGAAGTCCTATGTGCCCAACCTCGTTGGAATCCAATATTTTTATGCTTGGGGGTCCGAAACCTAAACATGAGGGATAAATATTATAAATATATTCTATAGCAAAAAGTATCGATGCACCAAGAAGGCGCAGAATTACAGTAGTGCCGGGCTCGATCAACTTGGAACAGGGCTGACTGAGGACGTAGAGTCTTTACGACGAGTCCCGTTTTCCACTGTGCTCTAACGACAACCGCATATGTGTCTGGAGACGTCCAGAGCAACATGGGGATCCAGCACTTATTATCGCACGCCAAACATGCCCACAGCAGTGCGTTATGGCCGGGGTGCCATCTCCTTTGATAATCGGACCCCTTTGGTAGTCATTTCTTGCACACTTACAGCACAGCGGTACGTAGACGACATTCTACGACCGGTCGTGTTACCGTTCCTTTTGCGACACCCCGGACTTTCTTTTCTACAAGATAATGCCCGGATGCACACGGCACGTGTTGCTATGAATTGTCTTCAAGCTTTCCTAACACTTCCTTGGTTTGCTAGGTCTCCTGATCTCTCTCCCATGGAGCACATTTGGAACGTTATGGGAAGGCGATTGAAACCATCCCCGAATGCTGACCTTTTAGCCCGACAGTTGGAGAAAATTTGGCAAGAAATTCGGCAGAACACCATCCGGGAACTTTTTCAGTCTATGCCACACCGGGTGACAGCTTGCATCCAGGCCATAGGTAGACCAACTCCTTATTGACTTCCTCTCTTTGTAACGGTCAAACTCTGAAATACACTCATGTCCATAAATTAAGGATAATTCAGAATCACACGGAAAACAAACTCTAAAGTAAAAATTTCTCCGGTAGAATTATCACACACATCTTCAAGAATTATATCCAAATTACAGGAAGCCATCAGAGGACGCCGATAGTACGTCACAATGACGAGAGAGTAAGAGAGGTGTTTATAAGGAATGGTAGCAAAGAAGTAAAATTGTTCACAAGCGTTCTGTAAGCCGCTCAGTGCCACAAACGAATAGTTATGGCATCGAGGACCTTTCTCGTCAGCTATCTTCAGCCACGGGTACGACAGTTTCAAGGCAAACTGTTTACAGACGTTTGGGACATGTTGGTCTATATGCTCGCAGGCCTGTCAGATGTGTTCCGCTCACGGCAACTCATTGTCGCCAGCGGTTAGTCTGGAGTAGAGAACATGCGATGTGGACATCGTCACAGTGGGCGTGTGTGATGTTTTCCGACGAGTCCAGGTTTAGCTTACAGTCTGATTCATGGCGGACGTTCTTATGGAGAACGTCAGGAACCCGCTACCACCAAGACAACATCATTGAAAGACACCGTTACGGTGGTGCAGGATTGCTCGTTTGGGGCGGAATAATATTAGGCTCCTGAACAGATCTAGATGTTCAAATCGGAACCATGAGAAGCCAAATTCATCGGGACATCATTCTGGAACAACATGTACGTTTGTTTAGGGGTGCCATGGGTGCAGAATTTGTGTTTATGGATGACAACGCTCGTCCTCATCGTGCAAACATCGTAAACGAATGCTTTGAGACTGAGGATATCACCCGTATGGAATGGCCAGCATTTTCACCTGACTTGAATCTGATAGAGCATGTGTGGGACATGCTTTGCCGACGAGTTGAAGCACGTCAACCACCTCCTACATGTGTACCGGAGTTTCGGAGAGCATTGCTTGCTGAGTGGAGTGATCTTCCCCAAGATCAGCTCGATAATTTGATACTCAGCATGCCTAGGCGTTGTACGGACTGTATTTCATCGTCTTGGAGACATACAATGTATTAACGATCATACCAACCAAGTCATGTTAAGTTTTTGTAAGGTCGATATTTTTTTGTAATTTCTCCAGTGAGCAAAAATTGTAGTTTTTATGAATGGTATCATACATACACCATCTTTTTTGTTCTTTGTCTTTTGTTTAAAACATAGGCTTTATGAATAAGTCACGTTTGTTTTGTTTCTGAACCTTTATTTGCCGGAGATGGCATTATCCTTAATTTAAGGACGTGAGTGTAAATCATTCAATTGTTCTGAAATTTTAATATTTGTTTTTCTATGTATGTTCTTCACATCCACCAATTTTGATCGCAATCGGACAACACCTTCTTGGTGGGTCAAAGTTTTTGTTATAGAGTGTATTTAGTTTCTTTCAGCAATCGGAAGAAAAAATAAATTATAGCTAATATTGTACTTTCAAATAAGTGGATGAAAGTAACTAAAACTATTCTTTACTTAACTAACTTATCCCACACTAGAAGTAAAAGAGAGCCGACCAAATTTTTTACTATTCCTCCAATAATTACTCCTAGTTGGCACGACTGACTGTAAATATTTAGTTTCTTAAACCAATTGTTAAAAAGAAAATTATAGCGAACCTTGTAATTTCAAATAAGTGAATGAAAGTAATTAAAACTATCCTTTGTTTAGCTAACTAATCCGAAACTGGAAGTAAATGGAAGAGAGATAGCGAGAGAGAAAAAACATGTAAATGACCAGACTTTCTTCAGTCCAAGAGTTCAGGGCTAACCAAGGGTCTTTTATCGATCGATCTTACCCAACGTGCCTTAAAGTTTTTATCTATGATAGAGCAAGGAGGCAAATTCTAGGATAAGAGTTCGCTGAAATAAGCCATCCCATCATTTATAAAAATCTAGTGCCTAGTATTGAGAAAATATGAGGTTTGACCATTTTGAGAGAAAACCAAACATATATGTGTCTGATAAATGTTTACTCTAACGATTCCTCTGATGATATTTTTCGTCGAATGTGTGTAGTGAACTGTCAGGAGGCATTTTTTTCTTATGATGACTCACTTTTACAAGAGTTATATTTCAGTGCTTATAAATGGATATATTTCAGTGTGGTTTTTTTGACAGATTAGCCTATATAAATGAATAGGTTTGTATTTATAAAAGAAATTATTTCTTTGCTCGCAAAAGTCAAACTACGCGGATCGACATAGAATATTCTTTAAATATTCAAAGTTAGACGAATGCTTAATGCAAAAGGAGTTAAAATACCTCTCCATGGAACATGTTATTGTATGATTCGTATTCTAGATTTATTCGTCGTTTTTCATTGCTATTTTTCTGAAATTGACAAAAGATGATACAAATTTAAAGGCCTACATCGTTTAATTATGGATAAATAAATATATTTATTAATAGATTTTGGTACTATAACTAGTCATTCGTTGAGATAAGTTTAATATTTTTTACCAAATTACATAAATATTGTATCAATGTGACCCGATGATGGGGCTGTAATTGTGTGATCCATTTTCATTGAAGACTCGATACACTGCTATTAATATATTCCATTTATTTCCCTTTGTTTTATGTATAAGTGTTTTCACACAAGTTTGGTGGGCAAATTCCTACTAGGGACTAGGGATTTGCGTCAGTCCATACGACGATTATATTCATTTAACCCTCTTTGTGGTTGTTTTGACGAGGTATCTCGTCAATTGCAAAACTGACCAGATCTTCATAGAAGTGGATATATCAGGAAACATTGGTTCCTACTCTTTATATATAATATATATTTTTTATATAATATATATTATTACAAACATTAAATTCGTGAATATTTCATGCAATATATAGTATTGGTCTGGAGGTAGCATGATGGTTATAGACAGGTATGGTGAGGGGTCAAATATGAGGACAGATAAGAAATTCAAGAGTGGTACTCACGATTGGGTCTTTGGTATTAGGCGCTGGGTTATTGTTGATGCAGGTCATGCTGAAAGGAGAGCTAAGCTACATGACCAGGAATCACTTTTTGCTTTCACTTAGGTTTTTCTAGGATCTTATTTTGTCCAGTCATCCACACTTTCAGAAATTTTCAGATGTCTGGCGTATCTCCGAGAGAAACCCAGTTTTGTCCTTTGTCGGTAGACTTGACCCTCAATAAAACCCAGCTTCATACCCAATGCTCTGACCAATACCAGCGCGTCCACTCATTTCATATTCAATCACTGTGGTTGCGTGACTTCTCCCAATTCTCTACGCTGTAAATTATTCCAGTTCTTATTGTCTGCTGATTTGTAACTTGATACAATGTTGACACTGAGATAAGAATGAAGTTATTAAGCCACAGGAATCACTTTTTAGTTTCACTTTGGTTTATTGTGGAGCTTGTTTAGTCTAATCATCCATTCTCAGCAAATTACAGATGTCTGGTGTTTCTCCGAGTTTCCAGTTTTGTCCTTTGTTGGTAAATTCAGATCAATAAAATCCAGCATCTTACCCAATGCTCTGACCGAAGCCAGCAAGTCCACTCCTCCCATATTCAATCACTGTGGCCGCTTGTCCCTTCTCAATTCACTATGCTGTAAATCGTTCTTTTCGTATTGTCTGTTGCTTTTCATCTTGTCACACTATGGTGTCAATTACCTAAATTGGTAACATGGGATGCCGAATATAGGTAAGTTGACCTAACTCATCTCCTAGAGGACCTAGTCATTGTTCCACTCACCCAATATTTTATTTGTCACCCCAGTATAAATATTGTTACTACCACACCAAAGGCACGAATCTACGTTTTGTGGGCGATTTTCGCCTAACTACATTTTTTGAGTCACCATTTCATGTTTTGCACTATGAAAAAGTCACGAATCTTGATTCTTAGTGGAAATGCCGATTTTCATGAGTAAACGATAACCTTTGAATAGTTACTCAAATTTTCCCGAAGCATCAAAACTTTGAACGTGTTTTTGGTAGAAACATCAATTTTACCGATTCTTGCCTTTAGCGTGGAGGTAAAGATATTATAAAACTACAAATTACTAATAATGTGGACTAAACATAGGAATGGAATAAACTAAACAAATTGCTTTAATATAATTAAAGTGGGGTCATATTTCCCCCTCAGAATAAATTTCCCAAGTTGACGCTCACTGATACTTCAAATAATTTGCTGACATAAACTTCCTCCCCGAAAAAAATAATAGTTCATTCCACTCGCTGAAGTAATGGCAAGAAACTCGAGTTTTTCTGAATTAAACTCAGTACCGTAAAGTACACACACACTCGGTTTTAATCTTCATCTACTGGAGTCCATGCAAAGAAACTAGAATAATATAACAGAGACGGGCTGTCACTTCGGTAAATTCACGAAAGATAGCTTTAACCGAAACTCCCAGCTTCCATGATAAGTAATTCAGTGGAACTCGTTAAAAATGAGTTGCCAGGCCAAAGTTTTCTCTCGTTATAAACAGGGGCTCCTCATAACTGAAACAAGGGGAAAAGATCTGAATCTAAAGTTCACAGGGCTCTCTATGCGTCCTCTATTAAATTATGTTGATAGCGCTTGTAGCTCTTGATGAATATTCCCAGATATTAATGACCGCACTTTATCTACTGTTAAGAAATTCATAGCAAATACAGAAGATACGCAAGTTTTGTGGTGAAAGTTGGAACAGGGCTCCATTTAGCTGTGGCTTGTCTTAAAATCCAAAACCCGGTTTCTTTTTTAATTTTCAGGCACGGCAATTTTAATTTTAGATAGCATCGGATTTAACCCACCTGGTGGTTGTCTCGACGAGATATCTCTCATTAGTAAAATTGACCAGATCTGGATAGACGAGATACCTCGTCATTAGAAGAAAACTGACCACATCTTGAGATCGTCACCATAAGAAATATCTTCAATATCTTGATGACGAGATATTTTGACATTTGAAAAATTGGTCAGGTATGGATGAACAAGATATCTCGTCATTAGAAACTGAGCAGATCTTGATCTCGTCATCATAAAACTATTTGGCAATATCTTGAGCAAAATTGGTCGATCTTGATGAATGAGCTATTGCAACGAAACCACTTGGAGAGTTAAGTATGCGCTTCCCCTTTAATCTTTAACATGATTCAGGAAAATATTTTCATTTCTAAGGATATGAACCAAAGTTTTAATATTTAATCCATCTATTAGAAGAGGTTGCACGATCAAAGCATAAACAGACAATTTTGCTTTTATTGAGGTGGCTTATGCGCAAAATCGACGGGATTAAAAAATGTTCATTCATGCAGACAAGTAATTCTTATACTTTTTCACCTTAAATACAAGTTTAGATTTAGACTTACCATTAGCTAGTTTAATGTATTATAATCAAAACTTTTGTTGCTCCTTTCCTAAGAATAGAATCCTTAGTAACGATTCTATTACTCCTCTTCTTAGAATATAATCCTTTGGAATTATTCTACTGCTCCTTACCTGGAAATGAATTATTTGGAAAGATTTTGTTGATCCTTACTTTAGATTAGAATCATTCAGTAAGGTTCTTATAATAGATATTTACTTATAATAGAATTCTTTGGAAAAACTCTGTTACTCTTTCCTTAGAAAATATTATATCCAAGCTTTTCTTAGATTTGGAAAGATTCTACTAGTGCTTTCATTGGAAGTGAATTTCTTTGGGAAAATTCTATTAATCTCTCATATCTCTCTTTCATATTTCCTTAGAATAGGATCTTTTAGTAAGATTTTATTGATAATTTCCTTAGAAGAATTTGGAAAGATTTATTGCTCATTTTCTTAGAACATAATCCTTAGAAATTGTTCTATTGCTTCTTTTCATGGAGAGTAATCCTTGGACAGATTATGTTTCCCCTATCCTTAAGAGAGAATCCTTTAGTAAAACTCTGTTGGTTATTTCCTTAGAATAGAATTCTTTGGAATGATATTATTGCTGCTTTCCTTAGAATATATTCCTTTGGAAACATTCTATTGCTCCTTAACATAGAATATAATCCTTTGGAAATATTCTAGTGTTCCTTTCCAAAATAAAGGAATCCTTCAGAATGATTATATTGCTCCTTTAATTAGAATAGAATCCTTAAAAAGATTATATTGGTCATGAAGGTAAAATTGGTTACAATTCTTGCAGGGAAGACTGCTCGTTGCAAGGTGGAATTATGGGTGTGAACCCCTCAGAGGGTTAAGACCCAATAAGTAAGAAAATCTTTGCATAGATAATCTACTTAAAGTTTTAATGTGGTACTTATAGCACCCATTTACATGTCTAATCAAATACCTATAAATTTTACAAGAAAAGAACATATTCCCTCCTTTATCTATAAGTTTTAAAAAGTCCGAAAGAACAGACCATCGTAAATAACTTATCTAAACATGCGTTCCTATTTATTCAGAATTCGTGATGTACAGTAACGAGTTACCTGCATCAGTTTCTTATATTTTATCCTAAGAAAGTAAAAAAGGCTCAAACATTTAAAGATAAAATATTCAAAACAGCTTTATTTCCTTCCTAAAATGGTAGGGACGCATTTTTCTTTTCATAGGAGAATGAACACTATTTTTATCAGGCCCTCAAATACTCCGCACAGTATCGAAATACTGTTTTCTAAAGAAAAACAAATATTTGCAGTGTCATGAGGATGGGTAATAACCAAGCATCAAATGCTAAGCAGTTTCTGTTTCCTTCACGAGATATCTCGAATTGGATTATTTTCTGCTGTTGTCAAAAGTACTCTTCGATCCTCAAGTATGGGATTCAAAATACGTTGTTTTTGAGAATCTATTTGAATTGTCTAACACAAAATATGAAATACAACTTTGAGTCTATCGTTCAGTAGCCTCATCTGTTTTATTTTAACTTAGAAGTTGAAACATGCAGCATCGTGTTTCCGTTTCTGAGCACACATCTAATGCTTAAACATACGTCTAATATACACTGAGATCTTTTTAAAGAACACGAGATAGTTACTTTAAAAACAGTTTTTACATAACAAACCAATATTTCTCTCTCAAATTTGTTGCTCATACAAACATATAAAATAAAATTTTTTAGATAGAATGAATGGTGATCTCTGATGATCAGAATTCCTTCACTTCTTCATACGTAATATTCATTTATTCATAAAAAGAACGAGTTCTTTTAATGAATAAGTGAGCATTAGGCGTGAAAACTGTCCGTTAGACTTAGGGAGGCATAATCATTTAAAAAATAGTCCTTAGCTCAAGTGTTCGCTGTATAACTGTGGTTACAAATTGCGAGGTGTTGTTCTCGAATCTTTTACTTCAGGATTATCCCCAAAAGTCGCCCAACAACCCGTTTTGTCGCTCCCATAGAGTAAGCAATAGTAACCTTTATAAGTGCCCAGGATCATGTGATCAGAACTAGTAGTCACGTGACTCTCGGACCATTGATTGGTTCATTGATTGATCATCTGATAGAATAGACTTCGGGGCAATTTCTCCACTTTTGTTTTCCCTCTATAGAAATACGTATTCAAACACATACCCTGTCATAAGCTGTTTTTTCGCCAAACGATGTGATAAGATACCTAAGTTGGCCAACAATGGAAATTTCACAGAGAGGTCACGTGACTACTAGTCTACATATTGGTTACACTTTTGCAAGATACTCTCAATAGCAATGCATTATTCCATACAAAAGCTAAACTGCGAATGCATTAAAATATGAAAGAGCACACTGACGCAGTTGACGTGTGAGATCGCGTCTCTTTACGTAATGCAAACCCAATCTGAAATCAACTAAATATTTTGTTCCCTAATATTAGATCATAAGCAGACTAAAATCCGAGTAAACTTTCTTGCAGACTAAAAAAGATTTGGAGTTCAAGCTTATGACTCGGGTGACTGGTAACCATTGAGATTGCGAAAAGAGTACTCAAGAAAAATAAATCACGGCAAGTTATCGTAACTCGGTAGGATAGATAAAATTATCGTCGATCCATGAACTATCGCACATGAAAGAGGGTAATTCCAAGAACAGCACTTTTCTTAAAACTGCTTAGTGGGGTTAGTGGCATTCGTGGTGATTGTCGCAGATTATGTAAGACTGCCGGCGAGCCTGATTTTAGTTCATTTCCTGCTAAAATTAATTCGGGTACTTAAAATAGATTAGCTTCTACCGTATGACAGAATAAATTCAAAATATATAATCGGCGTTAAGTGCCGTGATCGTATCGGAAATGGCGCTGAAATGATGGTGGAACCTAAAACTCGGAAACTTGTATTAATTCAACGAATGATCTGTTCCTCTAATGTATCGATTTTCTCGAAACTCGGTTAACTCGTAGTTAAAGCAGCGAAATCGAATTAATGAAGAACTGATATTTGAATGGCGTATATGAAATAAATCTCTTATTGATGAATAGTTTCTTAAGGAATATTAATTCGGTGATTAAGAGTAAATTGAACGTCTAGTTTATAAATAAGATTTTACTGATAATAAATATTTAATGTTAATCGGGTGTTAAACGATAAGATGTTATTAAAAATACTGAAAAATAAGATTAAAAAACGAACACTTGTATTAATTCATCTGATTTTCTGCTTCCAAAGATATTTACTTTCTCCAATGTTGCGGAAATTAAATTAACTTAACTCTAGTGGTTTCTACGAGATATCTCGTCATCAAGATATTTTACATTTTTTGATAATTTCTTCTACTGATCGTGATCGTGTTTTCATCTAACGACGAAATATCTCGCCCAACAAGACCTGATCAGTTTGCTGATGACGATATAGCTCGTCAAAACAACCACCTGAAGGGTTAATCATAAATGTAGAATTTTATTTGAACGGAATTAAAAAATAAAATTGTTATTGGAGAAGGAATGTTTTCTTCGCAAATTTAATTTTTATAAAAGAATATATGAGATTATATAAGAATAATAAGAACTCACGATAATTTATTTAAGAACATATAAGAATTTACGAAAATTTATTTAAGAATATATGAGATTATATAAGAATAATAAGAACTTGCGATAATTTATTTAAGAACATATAAGAATTTACGAAAATTTATTTAAGAATACATAAGAATTTATCTAAGAATATATAAAAATTTATCTAAGAATACAATAAGAATTTATTTAAGAATGTATAACAATTCACATAAAAATATATCTAAGAATACAATAAGAATTTATTTAAGAATGTATAACAATTCACATAAAAATTTATCTAAGAATACAATATTAATTTATTTAAGAATGTATAACAATTCACATAAAAATTTATCTAAGAATACAATAAGAATTTATCTAAGAATTGTACAGTTTTGTGGCATTGTTTTCACATTTTTAATCTTTGCTGTCATACAAAATTGATTCGGTTCTGGGTTTTCCGTTCTATTAAGTAAAAAGGGAAAAAGAAATTCTTTAAGTGTTTGCAATATGAATAAAAATAATGGTTTTTGGTTTTGGGGTATTATGGAACAAGAGCCCTACTTGGCCAATTGCGCCAAACACAACAAAACATCGAAGGAGGAAAAAAAAAGCAGAAGTGTAGACAAAGATAAAACAGAAGAGAGGACAGATCATTAGGATAACTCGGGGTTATGATGATGCCCGTGCACACCTAAAGATGCGCCCCTGAGGATTCAAATTCATGAAGAACTGATTTTTTAATGCATTACATAAAATAACTCTACTGAATAATATTTTTCTTAATGAATATTAATTAGGTGATTAAGTGGCCATTAATAAATTGGCCATTTAAATTATAAATAAGCTTCTGCTTATGAGAATAAATGTTTAAATGTCAACCTCCGAAGAGATTTCGACTAGGTATCTTGTCCATCAAGATTTCAGCAATTTTACTAACGAAGAGATATATTAGCTCAAGATATTGCCGATTTTATTATGATGACGAGACCAAGATATGGTCAGTTTTCTCCTACTGACGAGATGTCTCGTCCATTAAGATCTGCTAATAGTTTTGCTAATGACGAGATCCCTTGTCAAGGTAGCAATTAGGAGGGTTAAGTGATAAGATTCTATTGGTGGTAAATTCCGACTCTGATAAAATCTAAAATTTGAGCTCGACATTGACGAAACAGATTTTATCTGAAAAATCTTGTCATCATAAAAAATGCTAATATTTTTATGACGATATATCTCGGCATTGAGATATATCTCACATAATTTCAAGTATTATGTAGGTTGTTTATTAACTTCGCACAGGAGCAACACAAAGGGCTATTGGCGACGGTCCGGGATCAAACTCGAAGGGAAAGATCCAAGGACGACGCCTCGTAATTTTTTAACACGGTCAGATGACGAGGTCAACACCTGAGTTGCCTCCAAATTACCAAATTTTCACACCTCGCCAATAATTTGAAGCACTATTGGCATTTTTAATTACCCGTATGAATAATTTTGGGTATCATTTGTTTTTATAAAGTATCATAAATTGTTCTAAAAATTTTTTAAACGCCATTCTTGACCAAAAAAGGGTAAGTAATTTTTATTTTTGCATATTAATCAAAATTAAACCTCTTTTTGTCAGATCTGAAAAAAAAGTTTTTTTTTTTTTATGTGTCGCAGAATTTTGAAGCTGAAAAAGGTTGAAAACTCGAAGAACTGATATTTGAACGGAGTAAAAAAGTTGTTATTAGAAGATGGGAATGTTTTCTTTGTAGATTTAATTTTTATAAAAGCTAGGTAAGTGTATAGTTCAGAGACATAACTCTTCATGTTCACAATCACCGCAGGCTTGAAAAAACTGAAATGGATCTAGTTCTTCTGGACTCTTAAGCAAAAAGTGAAAAATGAATTTCTTCAAGTGTACGCAATTTGATAAGGCATTTAAATGTTATTAATTATTTGTGAAAAATTAATTTAAGTACCTTAGTTTAGTGAAGGTTACCGTGGTTCAGTGGATCTAGCAACTACACTCGCAACCTGTGAGTTGTAGGCGGTGTCGGTTCAATTCCCACCTGGGTGTACTTCTCTTTTCTGTGTCAGTAAAATTTCTTTGTGTGTGTAAGTACATTTATTTGATGCCTGTCTTGTGTTTCCAATACAACCTTCGTTTATTGAGACACGGTTGAAACAAATACGCTTAACAATATTACTTTCCAAAGGATTCTAATCCAATGAAAGGATTGATAGAATCTATGGATACTATGGATCTAAGGATTGAAATAATCCATGAATTCTATGGATCTAAGGACTGAAATAATATCTGGATTCTTTCAACAAATAGATGTAGTTATTTATTAATTAATCGGCGTTATTGGGTAAAAGCAATTATACATTACGTGGAAATCTTTCGATGCTTAGATGGAACGATGCTCAAGAAAGAAACCAATTCAAGAGGAGTTCGATGCAAGTTAAAGCTGTAATATCAAAGGTGAACACTATCTTAATATATTTTAGCCTTAATACATTTAAGCCTATTATAATGCCTTGATATATTTAAAATTTTTGTAAATACATTTTTGTTTATCTTTCATGCAAATACAACTTCATATGTTAATTTTAAATCTAGTGATTTAACAAGAAAAATTTCTGTTTTTCCGTGTTTTCCATGAGCTGTGATTGGTTGTATCCGTAGCTATTTTTTTCCATTGCAGCCTCTGTCTCTTACCAGTTCAGTATGGAATTGGTACATTGATTAATATTTCAAGCCAAGCCAACTTTTAAATTGATATTTAAAATCATGAACAAGACACTAAGAATTTTTTTTATTACAAATTAAATTCAACTAAAAAATAAATGCTTATACTTAAATCAAATACATGAACTGGATAACAACTCTATTAATAAATGATAGTTCTATATATTGAACTGGAGTAATTATGTTCTGGCTTCTAACAGTTTCAACATAGACGATTACGATCTAATATTTCAAATGAATTCTTCTGTGTTCAAATGTAGAGTGATATTAAATTCATGAACAATACAATACGTACCAATTTAAATTGCAAATAAAATTCAACTAAGAATTGATTCTATTTAAATTAGATACATTAGACTGCATAATATATATCTATTAATAACCAATAATTCTATGGATTGAATTAGAGTAATTGCATTCCAGCTTCAAGCAGTTTCAACATCCATGATTACATTAAAATGCTTCCGTGTTTAAACATCAAATGATATTAAATTCCTGAACAAGACACTCATAGTATAACTGAAATAACCGATTATTGCTAAATTAAACTTATATATGTTAAACTATTTTTTTAAATATCTAGAATTCATTCCCCAAATTGGCTTCAAGCAGTTTCGATGTACATGATTAAAAGTGAAATGATCCTAAAGATGGATTGTCTTCAAATGTCTAGTGCAGGCCAATGATTTTGTAAATCAATAGATAGTCAAATCAAAAAAATAAACATCTTTTGTGAAGATTTGGAAAAAAATTACTGTGTACCATTTTCTGATGAAGTCTATTCAAACTTAATACAGAGAAATGAGTGGAACTATTTAATTTCATTTGTTCGGTCCTCTATTGCTCTTTACGGATTAATCTTCCGATTCTTCTGATTTCCTTTGTCTCTTAAAAGCAGTCGCAAGCCCTATTGTACTCAGACCATCTTTGACAACACATTCAAAATCTATGATTGTCTGGAACAAAGCCAGACTTGGGCTATTCTACCTCGTTCTGCATATGCTCCATCAGATTCCAACTTTGCGAAGGGATTTTTGTTTAATCTTCGTGGAGGATGCGAAAGGAAAAGTTATATGAACGCTCAGAAAAACAGCGCTTTCTTGTTTACAATCCATCTTGCGGTTTGCGGAAGGCTGTCATGATGGCAACTGCGATTTTTCTATTCAGGAAGGTGAATACTTCGAAGTCAGTATCAATTCGAGGGAGGTTATCTCGGAACTCTTTTGAGAGTAGATGGTAACTAATGTTACAATAAACTTGCCAACCTTTAGTAAATACATATTTTTACTCAAACGGGTGAAATGAACCATTTTTCATTTGGATACAGGTAACTGTGAAAGTGAAACAAAAATTTATAAACAAAATTATCTTGAAATTATAATTTAATAATTCTAAATAAAATAACGAAGATTCAATAATCATGAGAACTTTTTTTTTTACTTCATTCAGTAGTTTCACTTTTGACGTGAATACGTTAAAATCGGTACAGAACTGTGAAATTGCATGAAAAGTCGACCTTTACAACTGTTTTGTCTTAGGATTTCAGAACTGGAAGACATACTCTGAAGATAAATATAGCGTCGTGAAAACAAAGGATGTCCGTACATGCAATGACCTTCGGACCGAGTGCGCAGGCGCACTAAGCGTGGAGAAGGGGTCCTCAATATGTCAAAATTCTACAGTGATGGGCGAGCTTTGGGCCAGTGTAACTTTGAATTCCATGGAAGGAGGATTGCTTAAGTGATGTCATACGAAAGTTATCGAACTAAGCTGCAATCACAGACCTTTAACTAATCAAATTATTTTCCAATATTAATATCAAAATGCGCTTTAATCATTCAAACTGTAAATTAATTGCTGAATATTCACTATAAACAATCGTTCAAACTTTTTATGTCTGCTTCGTTCATTCCATAATCCAACATCAGGCTCAAGAGTATTCACGTTAAAACTGTGGTTTGTGTCTTTGACATAACTTAAAATTGTTTCGTAATTATTATTCGAACCAGTGTTCGATAATAAATTATGGATTCATCTGCAGCATTTTTACAGATTCAAGGTTGTTTTGATAAAAAATGTTTCCATTGCACAGAGTCAGAATTGAGTGATTTTTTTTTTCATTACAATATCTTATTTGGAAAATTTATGCAAATTAGCAACTTCAAGGAAACACTTCTAGAACACTTCAAGAAAACGAAAAAAAGAACCATTTCGGAAAATATTAAAATTTAAAATTAGAATTTTAAAAAAATTGGAGAAATTATATCGAATTCTTTAGTCATTGATCGCATGAAAATGTTTGTTTCTCCTTGAAATGTATATTGAAATGGGCGTACACTGAAGCATTTTGCTGATTTAGAACCAAAAATAATTGCTCAAAATCCTACGTCCCAATCAGATTCAATAAGTTAGTTATTACCATAAGCAGTTTCAACCACATTACCTTCTACTTTAGGGATATTTGTAAGACAAGTTTTGAGACTAACTCGTACTGGATCTGTAATACACTGGTTTCCAAAAATTAAGGAAAAATCACAAAAATAGTGATTACGCAAAAAGTTACACCTAGAATTTAATGAAACTGAGCCACAGTATACAGCAGATAGTAAGGTATAAAATAACATGAAAAATAACATACCAGACAATTATTGTGTTTTAGAAATTAGCACATATATAAAGTTAACAAAGTGAATGCGTCAATTTGGTATTGGAAAAGAACCTTTACTATGGAGTATGATCACACCTAGAAGCAATGCAGCACATACAGCGATGTATTATACTGTCAATTATGCAATCGATGAGTTCGCTGGGAAGTGCGAGCCATTGCTCTTGCAAAGTAGTTGTAAGCGTGGCAAGGGTTTGATGAGGAGGATTGAGAGCAGCAACACGTCTTCCTAAAACATCCCAAACATGCTGGATGGGATTCAAGTCCGGTGATCGAGCTGACCAGTCCATGCGCTGAATTGTATGGTGCTGAAGATAATTTCCCACCATGCGAGCTCTATGCGGTCTAGCGTTGTAGTCCTGTAACAGGAAATCATTACCTATTGCACCGACATAAAGGTGCACATAAGCATCAAGGATGTCATCTCTATTGACGTGAACATTCACGGTTCCACGTGGAAAGACATGGAAATCTGTGCATCCATCCAAAGAGATACCACCCCAAACACAGACACTGCCTCCTACTTATGAATCTCTTTCACGAATGTTTGATGGATGATAACGTGTTTCCTGGTCTCTCCAAATCAAACAACGTCTACTATCGCTTTGTAGGCTAAACCGAGACTCATCCGTGAAGAGAACACGCCTCCATTGATCAGCCGTCCAGTGGACATGTTGACGAGCCCACATCAAACGTTCCCTCCTGTGACGTGAGGTGAACGGCACACAAACGGCTGGTCACCTCGTGTAAAGACCACTTTCGTGAAGCCTTCTACGCACGGTAGATGTTGACACCAACCTTCCGCTGGCTCCAGCAAGAGAGGCTCTAAGATGAGATGGGGTTGCGGTTCTATTCTTTTGTGCACATAACTGAAAATATCGGTCATCAGCGCTTGTCGTAGCGCTTGGCCGTCCTTGGCTGAACCTTCTGGATGCCGAACCAGTTGTTTGAAATTGTTGCTAAAGTCTATGAACCACTCACATTTAGCCATCTAGCCACCTCTGTCTGACTTAAACCTGCCTCCAGTCTCGCAAAGGCTCTAAATCGCAATTCTACGGGCAAATAATATCTAGAGGTCATTGTAACGAATTGGCTATCCCATATTTCTTATCTCACTATCAAAGCGATATCTGCAGCCCTACTTTCTAACTTGCATTTTTTTTGCTCCTCACAAATGACGCAATCCGATTGCAGTGCCACTAATTTGCATTTTGCAGTTTTATTCAACATCTTTTATGTAACAACATATGTAAATTTCATACGGATTGGTTTCTTTTTGAACGAGTTATCGCTCTTTTTGTGATTTTTCCTTAATTTTTGGAAACCAGTGTATTAGTTGTTTTCTATTATATGATACATTTATATCCCGGGTACAAAAATAAGGTTTTAAAGGGGAAAAAGTTCGGGAACTCACTCTATCTTTGAGGGTTAACGACATTCAGTTTTTTTTTACTTATGAATCACTCTTAAAGTGGTTTAGACCAGATCCCTCGACAGTCAAGATCTGATCCTTTTTGCTAGAGACGAGATATCTCGTAATCAATATACTGAGGATTTTTTTTTGATGACGAGATCAAGACCTGGTCAGTTTCTTCTTATGAACTAAAACTATGAACGAGAACTAATGAATGAGATATATAGTCTAGCAAGATCCGGTTAGTTTTGCTAAGGCCAATCTTGTCTAGACAACCACTAGAAGGGTTAAGAATATAGGTTATTTACCAAATAATATCTAATTGAATATTTTCCTTTTATCTTGGAAGAGGTGTTTGTATATGCTATACTAGTGTTCAAAAAGTTATTATTATTTAAGAAAAAATAAAAGAAAAAAAGCCACAAATACGTATTATTTTTATAAAGAAAGTCTCTGTAAAGATTATAATTTAGAAGGCTCAAAAGGTCAATTCAAGATGTATATTTAAGATTGTATATTCAAATATTAGATCTATTAAGTAAATAAACAGAAAAAAAGTTAGACGCACTGTTAGCGTAACTATTAAAAAATGTCAAGACCTGTAATAACTTTTTTTCCAATAAATGCGGAACCACTTGTGCTGGGCGGGGTTGCTTCGCAACTCAAAATCGTCGCCGTATGGCTTCGGCCGGGTCGGTGTAATAAGCATACTTATCTTGGAAGAGGACTCGAAGAAGACTATAGTTTTAGTTCATAGTTGTAGGAATCTTGGAGGCACTGCGGGACCCAGGAGAAAATAGATTGGCCTTGAGGAACAAGAGAGGACAATAAGATGCTAAAACAGACGGCCACCTAAAACTGTTTTAAGAAAACACTTATCCTCTTAACCGTATACACTCCCTACAGAGATGTACAGCGGTATGAATTATATGCTGAAAAATCACAACTAATCGGTCTAAAACCACGACAGGTTGTACCAAGCTAGAGTTGACCCGTTTGAATTTGAGCACACTTCAGACTAAATATTGTATTTTTATCATCCTGTTTAGCTGAATGGGGATTTAGTTTGATAACAAGTCTTTTTTAAATTCTAAAATTACACACACAGCTGCATAAATACTATGATGAAATTAAAAAATTACAGCCAGTCATACTTTCAATTGATTATGAAATATAAAGATTTCCTGAAGGGCGGCGCCGAAGATTTGAGCCGAAATGATTTGTTATATGCATGCATAAGCAGTGTTTCAGAAATTTCAGGAGTATGCAGGTATTTTTAATTAAATCTCGCACTGGAATAACACAATGGGCAATTGGCGACGGTTCGGAACCCGAAACCAGAGGGGAAGATCCAACAACAACAACAAGTAATTTTGAACCACGGTCAGATGACGAGATCACACCTGAGCTGGCAACTTCGTCACCAAACTTTTCAGAATGCTAGTTTGTAAACCCAACCACTTGGAACTAAAAAAATACAAAGCTATTTCAAAAAAAAAAACTGTCTGGAAAGGGGTGTTGAGACAAAAAAGTTTGTTGAAACTATGTTTCATCTTGGCGATAATTTATCATTTCCGTTTCGAGTCTAGACTTCATAGAAGCCACTTCTCTGATTACTTTTAACTGCTTGTTCCTAAGGATGCACCGTCCAATAATTCTGCCAGCATTAAACTTCCCGTCTGAGTTGAACCAACCGCGATGAACAGTGGAGAGTTTATGAGAATGCACCGTCTCAACTGAAATCGCCCACCCATCGAGTATTTATGACTTGCAAAGTTTTATGTCTTATCTATTTGGATTAGTTCTATCATGTGCAGTACACGGTGCTTGTTATCGTTTTTCTAGGAGACACATTGGGACAATGCTTCCTTTCTGGAAATATTTAAATGATCCATGTTTTTTAATGATATCGAGATAAAGTTACCCGTCTAGTCTTGGAAATTTATGATTCTTAATTACACGGATTTGCAGTCCCATTTTCTTTGGAAAAGCTTTATTTGTATCGAGTGTGTCGAAAATGCACGCCTTTTCCAAAATTACGATATCTTGTATTGCTATTCAGGTGGTTATAATTTTAAGTAGCCTTCACTTCTTCCTTTTTGTTTTGTAAAATTCTAGATCTTGTAAATACTTATAAACAGATCAGGGGAATATAGTGCATGTGTGGTGATCACACTTTCTAATTGTCTCACTTTTTACTACGTTTCTTCTGCTGCGTGAAGTCGTAGGTGGTCAGATAAAAAACACGCCCTTTCAGATAGCAAGGGCAGGTCTTTTTATCAATAGCTTGCTTCCGCTGAATCAGTTCACAGCACTGATCTTTAGTGGTTTTATGGAAGCAACTCATTAAAATGGATTAATTTTAAATAACGTAAAATACACTTTCAACTTCAATCTAAGAAACATTTACCACTGACATTTACAACTTGTTTCCATCTCAATGTTAAATTTTCAAAGTCATAGCATAAGAAGAGCTCTTGTGTTTTAATCAAAACAATGAATCCAGCTCTCTTCGGCTATCATTCCGAATTCAAAAGTTTTCCAAATTGTTTTCGCAAATTAGGTCTGAAACTTTCAATTTTAACATTTTTTAAAACTGTCGTAAGTGTTTTTAGCTTTTCTCGTACCGCGAGGTCATGCGTTGTAATGGTGAAAATACACGCATTTGCTGTTAGCTAGTGTTGGTTTTTTTCATCAATATCTTGCCTTGGCCGGGTCAAAAGTTCGCAACACAGATCTTTAGTGATATATGATTTTCGCGAAGTAACTCAAAGTACAAGTAATAACTCACGAAAACGTTTACTTTTCACTCTTAAATTCACGTGCGAAGCACATAGACGCATAATGACTTACCCTCCAAGTGGTTTTGCCGAGATATCTCGTCCGTAAAGACCTGGACGATTTTACTAATAACGAGATATTTCGTCCATCGATATCTGGTCAGTTTTTCCAATAATTAGATACCTCGTCTAGGCAACCACGAGGAGGGTTAAAACACTACAAATTCTAATAAAATATACGCTTTGTATGATTACCTAATAACTGTAAAACATTGTATTCAGTGACATACTGGCTTATTAAATCACGACATGGGAAATGTAAATTTGATATATAGTTAAGGCGAACGCTACAAATGAAGCTCTGAGTAAGATGAGACAGTAACTATTACTCGAATACTGAACTTGCAATTGTTGAAATTATTTTTTCTTGTGTTCTTATCCAAGACACATCATTTACCATCATTGGTTCAAAAAATGTTCTTGTAACTTCAAAACATGCATATGGCTGACTTATATTAAAGTCATTATTTCATCTGTTCGTTTCCGTTGAACTATAATTAGATAAGGAAAGAAATAACCTGTTAAATTGGCCATTTTCGCTACTTTCTACAAATTAAATTAAAAATTAATACTCTGTCGAAGGTAAAGTTGTAAAATACTAGAAATAAAAATGTAGTCAATAATGAATTACAAGCAATTATTAATTGTGCGAATTATAATTGATTAACGAAGATTAATGACATACTAATTAGGTTAACTGATCCTTATTGCTTTGATAACTAATTTTAATTACTCTTCAATCAATCTCTGAAAAGAAACAGCTTCCGATACCTCGTAGCCCCCCCCCCCATAACAATTTTGGATTTGACAAGTTACCATTATCTCAAATATTAGAAAAAAATTATGGTTCTAACGATACCTACGTGTGTATGATGTAAGCCCCCATTCAATTGTTTTGTTTAAGATCTCTTGGAAATGCCAGTGACCACCTAACTTCGCCTATGACGCCTTAGTAGGCGTCATAGCAAGGCGTCATAGTAGGAAAGAGTTAACTGGCGTTACTCTTTAAGAAAATTATTTTTAAATAATCTTGAATACCTGAAATAATAATACTAAAGCTACGCACACAGTTTTGAATTATTTGATTGTATAACTTCGATAAAAAAAATTCCTCGAAAGCGGTAATACAACAATATGAAGATAGAAAGCACTATAAGTTTTAATGAGTTATATTATGTAACTAATTAAGAAATAGTCAAATGATACCACATAATTTATTTAAATATTACCTATAATTTAAGAATTTGAATATTTATTCCATAACGTTTGTCTGTTAAATGTTTTCATAAAAATATTTTTTTATGTCACTGTTAAGGAAGGATAATGACGCAAGTGTAAAATATAGATATTTTGAGTTTGACGCGTTACTTTTCTTTGACATGATTCACCCTTCCAATGGGGGCAAGGACAGTACTGTAGTAACATGCAACTCACCTAGAGAGTATTTGTTTAAATTTCAACTGTTTCTCGTCATCTTTAGAAGAAGAACGGCGCAAGTGTTTGTTGAGACGGATTTTCATGGCTGAAGTTAAGATCTTCTGTACAACAAGGACGCATGCTCTCTTTAGAACGATTATATGCGAAGTTGTGTGTTATAATTCTACTGGAACAACAACGTAAGTGTATGTTGTCTCACAGTTAATTCTCCTGATGGTTTTCTGGAAGAGATATCTCTTTATTTGAAAAAAAAAACTGACCATTTCTTGATGTTACCATAGTCAAAAAAAACGGCAGTATCGTGATGGTGAGATATCTCATCATAAGCAAAATTGGTCAGATCTTGATGGACAAGATATCTCGTCGAAACCACTTGGAGTGTCAATCTCTGTACGTTTCATGTTGTAAATAATGGAATGAATAAAAATTTCAACAAATACGTTGCAAAAATAACATTATAAATAAATGAACAAACATGTTTTGCATCGTTAGTGACTTAGTTGAATATTTCATTCCAAATTTTAAGAGAACGATACAACTGAAAAGTTGGGGGTGGGGGAATATTCAAAATACACCTGAATGAGTGGTATCACTTAACAGTAATATAATATGGTCGTATTAACTCCCCTTTCATTACCATCAGAGGTGACCATTCTTACATGGGATAATTCATATTAATCATGAACGGTATTTTCAGTTTTTGTTACCTAAACAAATCGTGGATTTTCACTTGTTCTTCCAGAACAGCGTTATGTATTTCTACATCTTGAAGCTGCTAATTGCACAACGACCAACATCCACGAGAAGACATTTAGGCACGCCTCTTAGGAAGATAGTTCATGTCACTCCAGTGAACGATCTCTGCAAGGTTGCAAGTGATAGAACCTCGTCAGCATTTCCTATTCTACCTTTGCATCAGAAGTTGAATTACATCAACAGCCACCATTTATTTGCGACTAAATACAACGCTAAAAATTAACCCTCTGAGCGTCACGAAATTTCCGAGTGTAGTATATTATTTTTACACAAGAACATTCTTAATACTCCTAGAGGTTTCGACGAGATATCTCGTTCAAGATCTTGTTGATTTTGCTAACAGAGACAAAACTGCCCTATTACTCCAGAAGAATAAACATTCAACTAGGAAAAACAAGTTGTCCTTTACCCAGAACGGCTTGTCAGTTTGAAACAGGTTTTTGAATTAGAGGCTGGTTACTACAGGACAGTTTACGAGGCAAAGATAAAGCACCAGGTTAGTTAAAAACTAAATAACCACACCTATTGGTCTTAAGAAACCATAGGTTTTTCGACCTTGGAAATGACTTCTTTCCTTAGAACAGAATTCCTTGGACAGATTTGATTGGTTCCTTAATCCGAAGAGAATTCTTTGGAAAGATGGTATTGACCCTTTCTCCTTAGAATAAAAACCTTTGGAAAGATGCTGTTGGTCCTTCTCTTAGAATTGAATGTTTTGGAAAAGTCCTGTTGGTAATTTCCTTGGAGTAGAATCATTTGAAAGATTTTACTGACCCCTTAACCCCTGTTGGTTGTCGTGACGCGGCATCTCGTCCTTAGCAAAAACTGACCAGATCGCAATGGACGAAATATCTCGTCATTGGAAGAAATCTGACCCTTGATCTCAACACCATCAAATGCTGAAGCAATCTCGTCATTATCAAAAACTAAAACGATCTCGTCATTATCAAAAACTAAAACGATCTCGACATCATAAAAAATCGGCAATATATTGATGACGAAATATCTCGTTATTAGCGAAATCGGTCAGGTATTGAAGGACGAGATATCTCGTCTAAACCAATTGGAGGGTTAGTTAGGAAATAATCTTGTGGAAAGATTTTATTGCTTTCCTTAGAATCGCATCCTTTAGAATGATTCCAGATAAGATAAAATCTACTGGAAAGGTTCCATTGGTCAAGAAGGTTACAACTGTTTAGACGTCGTGCAGGTCTTAAAGTAGAATTATGCATGGGAACCCCTCAGAGGATTTAATAAAGCAACCTATTTCACTATATCTCAAATGGCTCAGTTGAATAAAGTAAGGTAATCGAATCGTCCATTTCCACCGAATCGTCTAATGAAATAAACCGAGCATGTGGGCGGAGTCCTCGTAAGATCTCTGAAGGTAAATAACATGGGTATTCCAATCGACTTAGCTGATTGGCTATCGAAGCTCAGACTAGTGATTTTGATCACGGTGGATAATCACTTTAACCAATCAATAACTTATGATTCATGTTTTTCCCCTCAACCACGTGACAGATCTTTAAACCGAGCGACCAGCAGAAATAACATAAAGCTGCCCTCACATGTTAAGTATCTTTCATTATAAGGTGGATGTCAAGTTCTACGTGACGTATTCGGGACCGAGTCTATTCTCATGATGGTCGTATTATACCATTATTTCTGTAATTTGGTTCATCCGATGCGAATTAAAAATTAATATTCTGGGTAACAAGTAAGTACTATGAAGGCAATTTGTGCGTCTGGCAGTTAAGGAATATCAAAATGTCAAAAACATGCTGCCTGAACACCAGTTATAATCACTTAAGCTTCTTAAGTGATTAATATTTTATATGAAAACACATTTCTTGGTACATCTGGTAATGACATTTAAACATGTCTGTAAACAGGACCTTTTTCTAAAATTAGAAGCCTAAAACCCCTGTCATGATTGAGGAGGTCGGTTCAAATTAAGAGATTTTCAATTTCGGATGCCTTCAATCATGTTTTTCATTTTTCAAAATATTAAATTTATTGATCGCATAAGCAAAGCAACTCCAACTTTTGATGCATGATGCATAATTTTATAGCTCGAAGGCCTATTTTCTGTACTACAGTCTATTCCCTGACTCGCAAATAATAAAATTTCTCTCATGAGGCATATGGTATATAATATGGAGCATATAGTTTAAATATATGTTGCGTTCAGGTTACAAATAAATGTAGCGAGGATGTTTCTTTAAAGTACAGTGAGTCAAGCAATACTAAGTGATTTGTCCATTTAGCTTTTATAATTCATAAACTAGTTTAAGTTACACAGAAAATCGACTATAATTTGGTCACAACTCATATTGGGAATAAATGAATAATAATATATAGCCCCCTAATGTATTCTTAGATTGAACACACTATTTTCCATCTTCATATGCTTTATAAACATTTTATAAAGCTATAGCTAGTTATACTACAATTTTACTACGATGAGCATACATTTGTACAAAATTATAATTTATTTCATCTGTTTAAATGCGTTATAGTTACGTTTGCTTTTACAACGGTGAACATAGACTTGTCTTAAACGATTAATCCATTCGATCTAGTTTTTTAGATAATATGATAGTCTAAGAGAAAAGGATATAAATTTCCACGTTCATCTAAAGCGCATTATTTGTGACTATCCCTGGAAGTAACAGACTTCAAAGCAAAGTAAATCTAACATACAGTAGATTGTAATATCCGTGTAGATTGTTTCAATATATTGGTTAGAGGATGTGGTGACTCCTGTTAATTCAGCTTTCAGTAGACCAATCTTTTAGCAGATTATTTCTTGCATTACTCAACGGAAATGGAAAGTCTATTCTTACCCGAATAAGGCCAAATTCTGTCTCTTTAGGTCCATATATTTTCCGACATCGTTTCTTTTGACAAGAACTTGACCACCTCGACGTGTTCCTTGATTTTCCACGACTCTCAGGCACCATCCCCGATATCCCTCCAGGAATTGACGCTTCAACTGCTTTGGTGAAGATGAGTGTTGTTGAGTTCCTCTTGGTCGATGTAATCTATCTCTGGTACTCATTCTTGTCTAAGGTATTTCTGGCAGAAATATTGCCCGTGTCGAGGGAGATATGTAAGATTGTCTGACCTATTTGTTAGAGGTGGAGAATTGATTGCCCTTCAGGAGTTACAGATTAGTTACTCCTTATGCACGTATATAAGGCTCTTCTCGAGATTCAGCCCAGAGGCAAATTCTGATTGCTTGTCTATCTCTTACCATACATCGTCCATTAAACTCATCAGGCCTTTAAACGGAACTTGTTTTTCTAAGTTTATTCTTTGATAAACCAGAAGGATTCATGGGTGTTAGGATCTTCAGTTTTATCTGTTTTTTCCTTTTTCCTTTCTTGATACAACATGTCACAAGAGTGTTTAAACTAATGCGAAACGATAATTCAGTGTACAACTCTACAAGATTCTTAAAGAGGATTTGCTTTTCTTTTATACGAAAAAAAAAAAGATTTTGTATTTTTTACATTATTTGTAATAAGCCATGTACAGATCCGTTACATATTATACAGTAGTGTAGGCAACTTCATAAAAATGTAAATTCTATAAAGCCCCTACCTCCCCATTTACAACGATTTTTAATAAAAAAAATCACATAAGACTTTTAAACGGAGTTAATTTTTCTAAATTTCTGTGATAAACCAGCAAGACTCACTTTTGAAATGAGCTTCCGTTTCATCTCAGTTTTTTAATTTTACCTTTTGCGTTACAACATATCGTAGGAGTTTTTAAACTAAGATGAAATGTAAACAAAATATTTAACTCTACAATATTCTTGGGTAACTCTAAATTTATTTAAAAAAATATTTATTTTGATCATGGATTTCATAAAATTACGCCTGAGATAAGAATCTGCAAACAGCATTAGAATTGGTTATATACATACATATTAAACATTACTTTTGCTTCAAAAATGAAAAATTCCATACCTCCTTCGTTGATATTGATCAAACTACCGCTACATTTCATAAACTTGGCAAACCAGACTAAAATGATTTAACGATATATTGACAGAATGGTTTGAAGATATATTAAATATGCTACGAGTAGAAAATGAAAAATGTGATTATTTAAGTATAAAAACAAGTTTTAGCTTTTATTCGAGAGGGGAGGATCTTCGAACCGTTCAGTGAATATATATCACTATTTAAATGTTATGAACGTTAGTTTTATTCAAATATATCTTTACTTTGTATATTTATTTTTTAAAGTTTTTTACTATTTCTCAGCCAAAGTAACGTAACCTGCTACAATTGGATATTTGAAAAGGTTACTGTAACTCCTCCCTCAAGAAGTTTTATTTCAAACAATTCACAGCATAAACTTCTAAAAGTGTCGTTTTTGGTTTTGGATAAGTATTGTGGTATAAGAACCCGAATGAGCAAAGTTTTATTTTTGAGGAGAGTGATTAAATATCAAATTCATTCACATGGTTTCATTTTAAATTTATAAGATAGCATTTTTGAGATTTTTTATAGATATTTTATCACGTAACAACTTATTTTAGCTGGACGAAAACTGGAATGTTTTTAGTATTTTTATTCGATCAGATTTCATTTCTGTTCTATCATCAATACAAGCTGTTCATCAAAAGTTTGTTTCCAATTTAAATATAAAACTGGATTTTGTACCAAATTTGAAATATTTCTTTAACATACAGATAGTCAAAAAAGTTTTTGTGGCACAACAAACTTTTGAGGATTTTGTGAAAAAATGTACTAACTTTTTTTAAAGTCAATTTGTTTTCGTCACATAAAATATCTTAGGACTACAGAAAATCTTATATAAAAAACTAAGTAAATATAATAAGAAAATACAAAATGTGTTGATAGTGAAATTAAAGTTAGAAAACGTATTGGGGCACTTGGGAATTTAATGTCTTTTTGAAACTGTTAAATATATAAAATTGATGTCTACTTTTAAGAATTAATTTTTCTTCAATGGCTTTTCTGAATCTGTTTGGCACTGGATTTAAATAATTTACACAAATTATTGGTTCGACTTTTATTATTCTGCCAAGGATAATTACAGTAGTTTGTTTTCATTTGAAATTTTAAATGTGTTAACTCTTAATAGAAAATAATGACAAATAGTCTCAATAGGATTGAAATATGGTCAGGTACAAGAGTTTTGATGTCTTCAAACAGTGACATAAGTTCTAATATAAACACTATGAGTCGGATCGTTATCCTGATAAATTTTAAAAACCGACAATTTGTACATTTATGAACACTCCAGTTCAAAATTTCTTCCAGGATTACATACATTTGATCCATAACGTATCATTTTACAATCAGTTTCTTAAATTTAGAAAGCACTAATGCAGATCCAGATCATATGCTACCATCACCACGTATAAAGGTGCAAAAAACCAATTCTAAGTAAAGAAAGCTTCATGAATCAAAGAACATAGAGAAATAATATAAATAAAACTCTTCCAAGTAGTTTCGGCGAGATATCTGGTCCTTCAAGATCCGATCAATTTTGAAAATGATGACCAGCATAAACGTATTTAATATTTCTATGTAGAGCAAGCCATATACAAATTGAATCAGTATATTATGAGCTTTCTCCAGCTTGGAAACATTCAACCGAACACCATCGGCCTTCAATACTCCATCTAGTCTCTGCCCTCCCCTCAGAAGTAGTATATAATGAAATGTAAACAACTCTAGATTTTATCATAAACATGGGTCGAGAGGTGTCAATGCGCACACGCCATTCGCAACATGCAATCAGCAACACTATGTCTTATTGTGGTAGTAATAGTTTTCATTTCAAGAGTTCAGTATTGAACTTTTAATCACAACATTTTTTTACAAATATTGAATTTAGATTTATTTCTAATAATAATCCAGTCTGTATATGAGTGTAAGATGTATGTAGATTTTACTCTAGTATAATCCAGTTACCGAATTCTCGAAGCTGATAAATGTCGACCCCTTAGAAGTATCTTGTGTCTTCCTTGTAGTCTCTCCAATAAAATCTTTAAATCGCTTTATTTGTGTATGGGAGTTTTCGACATACAAGACCCAGAGTTCACTATCATTTTTCTCACTTTGTAAACCATCTGTATCGAAGCGATCAAACCTTCCCCAGCTCAATTTTGCGTTAACCTCGAAAATCATCTTTTAACTGCTTAAGTAGGAAATGAACTGGCCTATACTAACACCAGTAGACAAAGCGTAGCTGGGTGTGAGAGATCGCAATTAACAGTCTGAGATAAAAGCAACAGTGGAAATCAAGTCTAATATGTTAGATAAAAGCCTAGTATCTATCCTTTAAAAATTTTATTATTCTGATTCGGTTCTCGTACAAATCTCAAAAACCTTTGTCTCAGCGTGGCGATAAACCGGAGTCATTTCGAGCATTCCGTGTCTGTCTTCGCAAGAGGAATAGCAGTTTCGAAACCAATAAAGATTCGAAAACACAGAAAGAGATTTATAGCTGCAATCAAATAGCCTGCTACTGTAATAAATTGCTAATGATAAAGAGAAACTTCGAAGGAACAGAGCAGGAAAGTGAAGTTCGAATCTGAGATTAGTTTATTTTAGAGATATCAATGACATTAATAGAGGGAAAAGATTATTTCAAGTTTTTTATTCTTTAAGATTTTAAGAACACGTGTGCCGAATTTCAAGACGAAATTCTCAAAACTGTCTCAGTTATAAGCCATTAAAAACTCGGCACGTAGATGAAAAATTTGGAGCGGCCAATTCATAAAGATGTTGTAAGTACAATAAAACATTCAACCTACAGTGATTTAACTTCAAAAGATTACACTGTATGGCGTTGACAAAGCAGATTAACAGGAAAATACTATGATGTACTGATGATGTTTCTGGAAACTGTTCTGAATCTTCTTTTAACGCGTTTTCATCGAAACAGCGGTTTCGTAAGTGGTTGGCATGATATCTGCAAAAGTATTGTATTTATTGATTTAAAATGTTTACAAAACCTTGAGCAAGCATCCTTTTACCGCTTGATGAACCAGAAAAGCGATATGTTTTTTGTAGCAAATAGCTCTGTCAATTTTTGGAGTAATATACATGATTTTTGATTTGACAAGTCAGCATTTCCTCAAACATTTTCTAAATATATTTGGTTCAACAATCAATAGCTACATGTATATGAAGTCAAACACCGTTCGATGCTTTTTGTTTAAGACGTCTTGTAGTTGAGAAATCATGCCAACCAGCGACCACGGAACTTCGCGCTTCGTCATAATCGAGGAGGGTTATCAGGCGTGATTCTTCAGGAAGATAAATAAAAAACTTTGAGAACATCTGAAATTATAATAATAGACGTATAAAGTTTGGTATCGTTTGATTGCATAGTTTGGATGAGTAAAAACAATCCTCCAAGTCGATTATTTCAACAACAAAAAAAGCGTTCTTCCTCTTTCGGAAGGGATTTTCAAAATGAGTTGAATGAAAATTCCCAGAGTTTATTTTTGGTTGGTGACGAAAATATTAGAATGTGTAATCCAGTTCAAAGGTGCGAAATTTGGCGTATATGACAAAAAGTTATCGCCAAGACACAAGTCGTGAGTTTTTTACTTACATCTACTATAGGCTTTTAATGTAAAACTAAATGTAGGTGGCGGTAGTGCTTCTGAGCCGGAAAGCACATATTCCGATCTTTACGTCACTTTGGCTTGCTTTTAGAATATGATATCAGCACTTCACCTGTAAAAATACCACAGAATAAATTCCAAATAGATGTATGATAGTTTATTGATCAACACCAGTTATATTAATAGCCAAACATTGCCAAGACCGCGATAAACTACATTTTAGGTAAGCCCTATATGTATAATGAAAGTGCTTTCGATCAGCACAGGTAAAATCTTAGCAGGTAGAACGTCTGATTTGTTTGTTTACATTGAAAATCCCTTTCACAGGTATGCAAATCCATGAAACGGTTGGTTATACAAACGGGGGTGATAAGCTGCATTTTAAGATTATCCTGTTATACATCATGTGCGAGCATTTGGGTATTGGATTTTAAATTGTTTATTTCTGATTTATTTGTTCTCATTCTGTCCGAAGATATGTCAATGAAAAAAAATTAACTCCATCAGTATAAAAACGATACTATACTACACACATCAGTTCAAAATACAGACATACTAGACAAAATGTGCCATCATTCATCCTTCCACATGGTAGGTAGTTCTCGACGGGAAATAGACGTGTTGGTAAGACTCGTAAGCGATGTTTGAGTTGTGTTGCCAAAGAACCTCTATTAAGTTAGGGCGGTGCTCTGAGAATGTCATTTGTTCTTAGAAGCATATTGTTCACACATGATTCCATGCCAATCTCTTCAAAATGCACTTTGTTTAAATAGTCTCCAGTTGCAAGCAATGTTCGAGTTCATGCCAAAGGACCTCTAATTGGTCCATGACGGTGAACTGAAAAGATCAAGACATGTTTCACACATGAGGCCATACCAATCATTTCAAAATACATTCGGTTAAAAATGTCTTCGAACGCTAGATCATTTGAAGAAATGTGGCTTTTATAAAAATTTCAATAGTGTGTCAGCCCACCTTTGGCCGCAGTTACATTCTGCGCTGTTTCGGCCATGTCTTGAATCAGCGTTTTACAGGTATTTTGCATCATTGCATCATTAGTACTTAGAGACATGGTAGTCAGTTCTCTCAGGAAAGCGGGACGTGTTGGTGTAAAGTTTTTAAGCTATATTCGAGTTCATGATAAAGGACCTCTATTAGGTTAGGACGGTTCTTTGAGAAGCGTATTGTCCACACATGATTTCCATGCCAACCAGTTCAATATACACTTTGTTTAATAAGTCTCCATTCCCAAGCGATGTTCGAGTTCTTGCTACAGGTCCATTATTGGATTAGGATGGTACTCTGAGCAGACCAGTTTATCTGAGAAGCATATTATCCACACATGATTTATGCCAACCATTTCAAATACACTATTGAAAAAGTTACCAGTCGCATGCGATGTCTGAGTTCATGCCGAAGGACCGCTACTAGGTTCAGGACCATGCACTGAGAAACCCAAAGTATGTTGTCCACACCCTAAGTCATTAGTGCCTGGCGGTGATAATTTGTCAACAAATGAAAATATTTGAGTTTAAAGTATCCCACAAACTATGAGAAAATGTATACGTCAATTCGAAAGGAAAAAAAAACTAAACCCATGTAATTTATACAGAAAATGCTAATCGGAACCAAGGTTGGTATGGTTTTATGACACAAGGGATATGTTTGGCCAAGCAGTGCTAGACAAATACGTCCAATTAAAAGCACACACACAAAGACATGCTAGCACAAAGTTTTATTGAGACACCCAGGGTAAGTCACAGGAAAAGAATCTCGCAAGTTTCCAGGGCAGTGGGCAAACCCACTGAGGCACGGCGTTCCCATTGGAATTAAGGGAATAAAGTAATTAAATTAGAGGCAAATGGAAGAAAGAAAACGAATTTTAACGCTTTAGATAAAGTAATATAGATTTCATCCATTCATCGGGATATTACATTTTGCAGTCCTCATTAAATAACAAGAAGTAATTTAAATAAAATATCACAAGCAACTCGTATTTAACTACAAAAAATTTGTGAGGCATTTTAAAGTGCGGAACGTTTAACTTTTCACGCTTTTAGAGCTCCAACTGTCTTGAAGGGTAAATATTGAAGATGCCAAAGAAACGTTTTCAACATTCCTAGTACAGCAGTCGAGAATTAAAATTCTGAGGATCCTTTGTAAAACTGTTTTCTCTTTGAAGCAGATTATTTCGTATTAAATTCAAACACCCACTAAGAATCCACAAAAGTAATGAATTTAAATGATAGAAATGTCTCACTGGAATATTAGAATTATCACCACATTAAATTGATTTAATAACTTATTCCTGAAAATGGCATTGGAATGAAGGAAATAATGTAAAAAGATGATAGGCAAATAAAAGAAATCAAATAAAAGTAATTTTTTTTTCTACAAAAAAATAACACACCAATTTCTCTATTATTTGGAACGACACGTTTAGCAGTTATATAAAGGATATGAAGTAATTCAATTAAAGTTCCATGCTATTCGTATTTGCTTAAAATCTGTGCGTTACAAAGGAGTGCGAAATGTAAACTTCTCACGGCTTCTGCATAGCACCACCCTGTGCACCAATGAATAAAGGTAAATATTGAAGGTGATTTAGAAGCATTTTAAACATTATAGGTGCAACAGTCGAGTATTCAACTTTGAAAAGGGCTATTGTAAAATCAGAAGTTTCTCCTCTCTATGAAGTATATATTATTTCATATTAAATTCAAAACACGGTGAATACACCCAACTAACGAATGACAAATGATGGAAATGCCTCAAAGGAACGTTCAAATTATCCTCACATTAAACTGATTTTATAATTTATTCTAGAAAATAGCATTGGAATTAAGGAAATGACGTGAAAGATACCAAGACAAATAAGTGCTAAAAATTTCATGATTTTGTTACAAAAAATAACACGAATTTCTTCTACATTTAGCAGTCTCACTAAGTGGCGTGAAATAATTCACTTCAAATATTAAGTTACTCGTACTTGTCTAAAATCTGAAGGTATATCAAATTAATCGTAGGTATTTAATTAACGAAATGTAAACGTTTCACGTCTCCTGCAGATCACCACCAAGTTCAACGACGAGCAAGGGCAAATATTGAAGGTTGGTTGGTTTGGGGTTGTATGGCTCAAGGGCCAACCGGTCAAGCTGCGCCAAACAAAATACAGAAAATGTCAAGTAATCGTGAAAAGAAAAGATGGAGGAGAAGGATTGCTTGGGCATCCTGGGGTAAGTAGCTATTTAATTAATGTCACACTTGTGCAACACAACAGGATATTTTCGACGTTCCGAGATAAAACCCGAAGCGAAAGATCAGATGACAACACCACGTGAATTTGAACGGTGGTCAGACGATGAGATCACACCTAAGCAAGAACACCACTCCCTAAGCTTCCACACCATGCCAACTTGAGGACATTTGAGGCCTCGACAGGTTTAACGTGCAAAATCCCCCTTTGTACACGATGGGCAATGGTTGGATTCAAACTCGCAAACCTCCCTTATCCTGTCCGTTACTATTCCAACCGGGCTACCGGGACCCTGGGCATCCTGGGGTCGCAAACCCCATGTTTACCAGAGACACCAAAACCCATGTGCAAAGATAGATCACTAGGACACCTCGACTTCGTGAAGCCCATACACATCGAAAAAAGACGTTCCCTTAAGGGGAAATATTTAAGGTGATCTGGAAGCATTTTAAATATTGCGGGTGCAATAGTTGGCATTACGAATTGGAAAGAGGATTTTGTAAAAACAGAAATTTGCTCTTCGAAGTGTTTCATATTAAATTTAAAACGTAGAGAATGCACCAAACTAATGAATGTCAAATGACGAAAACGTCTCACTGGATTTTCCCCCACAATAATGCGCAAACAACAGAAAATGAAAGAATAGTGGTAATCTAAAATGCAATATGTCGGATTAGATTCGATTTCAATTAATATTTTTATTAGCGTTGCAGTTGACGTTTCGCTCACGGCATCCCGAGCTTCGTTACAAAAGCCACTGAAATCGATCGAGACGTGTTCAAGTGTATTTACGACGGGGATATAAAATCCTTCTCAGCTGCTCGCTTCTTCCGTATTATTCCACATTTCTTACATAAATATTTTCTCTGTCCGTAATATTGTGATTCCATCAGAAGAATAAGAAAAATGAAGGTGTTGATAAAAAGTATCGAGCAACTCCGTTACTGGATTAGGATACTTAGGAGAAAACATTTTTTGGAGACTGAGAGGATTGGTGAATGAGGAATGAAAGTCGCAATTGTAAATTGGCGATCCAAAAGTCCAAACATAGAGGGTACCATGGTACCAGGCGCGATGGATTAGAGGGGGCCTTAGGGAAGTGTGAGAAGTGTTTGTATTGCACTGTGCAGTTTGTTTTCTCAGTTTAAAAAGATAAATATTTTTATTGCGTTCGTGAAAGGTTTACGTCAGTTATGTGAAGTAGAGGTTTTCAGACTGTTTTACGGCTCTTTTAAACCTTTTTATGGTTGTCTCGTCATTAGAAAAAAATATTTGCAGGTCTTGATGGGCGAGATATCTCGTCATTAGAAGTAAACTGACCTGACCATAATCTCATTAGCCAATGAAGACGAGATATTTCGTCATTATTCAAAACTGATCAGATCTTTGGATGGACGAGATATCTTGCTGAAATAGCTTGGAGAGATAGGCCGACACACTGTTTGACAATTTGGAATCCCAAACATAGTTTATAATGAAAGACGAAGCTTGATTGTGTTCTGTGATAAACTATATTCCGCGAAGTATTCGGTGCTTTTGGATACAAAAAGTGTTTGTATTGTAATGTGCCAGTCTGTTTCCCCAGTTCAAAGTTACAAATCTTTTCGTTGTGCTCATGAAACTTACGATGAATGTATTCCTCTCATATGTGTCTGTGAAGTTTTAGTATGCATGTCCGTTACTTGAGGTTACCTGTCTTGTGCTTGTGAAGCTTGGGCAAGTATGGCATTTGCGCCATTAAACCAACCAACTCTGATATTGTACTCAACGATAAAAATATTGGGAAGGGGGGCCAAACTATTCGGGACCCTAAGTGCACCTTCCACGGATGACGCTTGGGGACATAAGTACCTATGCGAATCTTGTTTAATTTCGTGTTCCATACCGTAACTTAACCCTCTGCGTAGTTCACAAGCATAATTCCAATTTTCAGTCTTTTCTGCATGACTTCTAACCAGTTTTGACCCTCGTGGCCAATCGAATCCTTCCAAAGGATCATATTCTAAAAAATGAAAAAGTAGAATACTTCCAAATGATTCTATTCTAAGGAAATGTCGAACAGAATCTTACTAAAGGATTTTATTCCAAGGAAAGGTCCGAAGAATTTACTTCCAAGGAACAACTGATCAGTAGGATAAATCCATAGCTTTCTATTATAAGTAAAAAAATAGAATCTTTACAAAGGATTATATTATAAGGAAATGACCAGCATAATATTTCCATAGGACTCTATTCTAAGTAAAGGCCCGGCTGAGTCTTTCCAAATGATTCACTTTCAACGAAATAGTAATATTATCTTACCAACGGACTCTATTTGAAAACGACCAATATAATCTTTTAAAGGCTGAATGAATCCATGGATTTTTTCACCCAATAAATGTTTTACAGGAAGTTTTGAAACACCCTGACAATGTCCACATTAAAAATTAGTCTTGCAGAAATAACTTTAAAAAATAATTATTTGCATTGATTAACTTTCTTCAAAGCTGGTTTCAAGTAAGTGAACGCGTGAGATACTTTTTCTAAACTAGGGTATTTTTTGTTTGTTTTTCTTTGTCATGGTAAAAAAAGGCACGAAAACCAGTCATCCAAGAAAAACAACAAGAAAATGACAAGCCACTGACTTTATTGATAATGTCCATTGTTTGCATGAACGGTTAAAGCACATTGAACCTATCTTTAGAAAACTAGATAATTTATTTTTGTTACTGAGATAGGCGAATTTTTAAAATAAAAATAATAAATTAATTTGTTTGTCCTCTCAGAAGTATCTCCTCGGTACTTTAAGTGATAAAGTGTCCTTATACATTTATAATCCTGATTAATTATGATTTCAACAACTATATAAATATACAAGACTGATTTTGTAACTTTCAAAGTGCTTTCGATTATATATCTCTTCCATCAAGACTTGACAAATTTTGCAATTACTATATCTCGTATACTGCCGATTGTTTTGATGACGATGAGAGCAAGATCTGTTCAGTTTTCGTCTTCTGACGATATATCGTGTCCATCAAGATCTTATCAATTTAATTTTAATGAGGAGATATCATCTCAAGACAACTACTAGAAGTCTTAAAGAATTGTATAGCGCGACTTTGTTGTGATGGCATTTGAAACATTTAAATCCAATGTAGAAATTATCACTTAACTTATATTGTGTGGATTTTTCTGAAAGTTTTACTCAAGGGAGAATTTCTAAGTAAATTTTGTGTTTTAATATTTCTTGGAAATGGAAACGGGTGTAGTATTTTTTTCAGAAAACGGATAAATGTTTCTCAGAAGAGAAATCATTTCAACTAAATCAACAGCGAAATGTTTCGTTTCCGCGATTCTTTTAAAGACTATAAAATTTTATTTAAAACCAATTACTCGTTTATATTTAAGAGAATCTTTAATCTTCAGAAAAGTATTTAGAAAAACAATTCTGTTTTTAAATAAACCTCGAAGAACTTATGTTTTCAATGAATATTTTTGTTTAACAAGTATGAAGTTGATTTCACGTCTGGAGCTTCCCCAAATAATTGATGAGAAAACCTCGAGCGAGCTAACGCTTTAAGTAATAAAGCAGTCTTTTCTATTACACGCACAACTTAGCCCGCACACACAATAAACGTTAACTTAAATAGATAACGAACAATGGGCATTAGGCTACATTGCATAATGTAACAAAAGGCATTTTGAGGAATCTCAGCTTGTTAATACGTTGACGAGGTAGTAATAGGTTTGCACACTATTTATACCAATTGTGAGGGGGATTTTCAGTGTAAACAAACCATACGGATTTTTCTTCCGCTATCCAAATACTCTCGTGAGAACACTGTAGACGGTTGAAAGAGTAGAGGTATAGCAACCGGAGGGTTACGAGTTCAAAACTCGATCCAACCAAAGACCGTCATTTTGGTGGAGGCTAGTGCACGTTTACTCTGTCGTGACCTCAAATGTCATCACGTTGGCGTGGTGTGAAAGTTTTAAGATTGAGGTGCCAGTTCAGGTGGTGACTCGTCATCTGAGAGTAGTGAAAATCATGAGGTGTTCTCCTCGAATCTTTCACTTCGGAATTGATCCCGGACCTTTGCTAATAACCCGTTTTTATGCTCCAGTGCGACATTAATTCAACTGCTTGCCCAATACTCTAGCATGAAACAAATCGGGGATTGGTTTTAAATATGGTTTATCGCATGTACCTCCTGTTTGTGCGCTCATGCCAAATGATAATCGTTCGGGCTGGCGTTGATATCTTGGCTCGCTAAGAAGTGAGAATCATTTTCAGTTTTTTATTTTTGCTTTTATTCTTTAGGGGAGGGGGACGCCAGTTGTGGCAACATTTAAAAAAGATACCTTTAGAATTTTCGTTTCTTGTTATAGCTGTTCGTGTTATGAATTCTTCGATTAGCTGTACGCCGATTGTGGCAACTTAGCCACAGATCTCCATATAATCCCTATGAAAGGGAATTTGTAACGCGCATCTTACCTACCCGATGGGGAATTCGTCATATTGACTTGGAACGTGGTAACCGAAAGACTACGTCGGAATGAACCTATTCATTCTTTGTGTTTCATCGTCTTTGTGTCAGTGTCCTGTCTTTGTAAATAAATAGATGTTCAAAATAGAAATGGACTCGTTGTAATAGTTATTACGTCACACCGATCTTTATGACTTGAGGTGCGCATGAACGCTTTATACTAAAGCCACAGCCTCTCTTATTGTACATAGAATTTTCGTGAATAAATAAATTTTAACTACACAGTACACTAGTTTGAAACTACTACGTTGCATGGGGCATCGCTATCTTGGTGACATTTGGCGTTTAATCTAATAGGCGTCGACTAATCAACAATCGTATATCAATTCGGAATTCATACTTTGGTTTTTTAATGGCGAAGTACTAAAATTGCATTAAAAAACAACTCTACGAACGGCATGTTCGGAATACGTACAGGAAACACGTTTCGTACCATAAACGCTGCTGTCACCTATATTTAGCTTGTCAGAAAAAGCCTGCACTTAACTGTTCAGTCCCCTTAACCCTCCAAATAGTTTCGACGAGATAGCTGGTCCATCAAGATTTGATCAATTTTGCTAATGACGAGCTATCTCATCAAGACAACCACCAAGAGGGTTACATCCAATGCTACTCAAATGAAAAGTGCTGTGCCTGCAGATTGAAAAAGGAACCGAGTTTCGGATTTTAGACAAGAGAAAAGTAGACGGAGGCCAATTTCCACTCTCATCACGAAGCTATTACGTACCTAATGCATTTGCCATGAATTTTTTAACGGTAGATGAAGTGTGGTCATTAATATCTGGAAATATTCAACAAGAACTACACGCACTATCGTCGCCTAAATTTAACTTGACAGAAAAAGCCTCACATAAAATGTGACAAATCAGGTCCTGGATCACATCATAGGAATTCTCTGAGTATTTACTTGAAGGTAAATAATATTGGTGCACGTTTGTCCTTTCCATCTAAAGTACTTTTATATTCTTTACATAGTTCAGGATAGATCAGAATAGTATTGTCTGTTCTCTAAAAACTATCCAAATTTGGAGAATTATTGCGGAGGATCAAGCAAGTTTTCAATCGTTTAAACATTGAAAACCGTTTTACTACTCATATTTTCATAATTTTTTTGTATTCATATTTTTGAAATTTTAATCTTGGGGTTGGGTATTTTATCCCAATTTAAAAATATTTAAGGAGTTTACTTCTTTAGGTGTCTAGGTCTTGAAACCCTTGACAATCCATCTTATAGTTTCAGAAACAGTAAAACTGTGGGAGGGTGTCTGTAAAGCTAAATAGAGTACTAGTGCTTCAGAAGCTTCTTTCGTAACTTATGGTGCAAGTTCGCATGTTAAACCTCTACGCGTCACGAGTTTTTAGAGTAGTGGTAGTATTGTTTGTCCCCACAGCTTACTTAATGACTCATTTACCACATCTCTCTAAAGACTTCATGGATTCTTTTAACCTTTAGAAAGGTTCTATTGATCCTTTACTTGGAATATAATTATTTCGAACTGTTCTATTGTTCCATTTTGTAGAACATAATCTCTAGGAGATATATTACATCGCCTTTTCTAAAGAATATAATTTTTGGAAAGACTGCAGTGTTCATTTCCTTGGAATAAGATCCCTTGGTCAAAAAGAGCCTATTGATGAAGAAGATCAAAACTGGATAGAAGTCATGCAGGGAAGATTGCAAATTGCAAGGTGTAATAATGCGTGTGAACCACTCTAGGGTAAATGGAGGGCAGGGAACACAAAATTAAACAAGATTCACATAAGTATGTATGTCCCCTAGCTTGTTCTCCCTGTTTGTTTCTTCCTACTGAAAATCAATCTCACTACAAATAAACGTAAAACACAGTCAAAATGGCAATGAATCAAATTAGTTCTTAATCGAAATAACCTTTCTTCCTCGATTGTTTATTTCCTCCATAAAACCCATGCTATTGGCATTGGTATTTTATTTAAAGTCTCACTGAAGCTATGGGCTATTGGCGATGGGGTGGGATCAAATTCGATGGGAAATATGTGAGGACAATAGCACGTAATTTAAACCAAGCCAGTTGACGAGGTAACACCCGAGCTCGCACTCCACTCTCTAAACTTCCACACCACGCCAACGTGAGGACATTTGAGGCAGATTTAAAGTGCACCACCCTCCTTTGTACACTACGGTCTTTGATTGGATTCGAACTCGCAACCGTCCGGTTGCTAATCCGTTACTCTTCTAACCGGGCTACAAGGGACCAGAAATCCATGCTAAAAGTTTGATTAAGAAGTCAATCAGTGAAACATTCAGTGACTTGTATATTGTTTTTGAGTTAAGACAAATTCCTTGCTGAACAGTTGTTAATAATTACAGTCTCTCCAATGTTATATATTTCCCATTTCGTTTATTTACTGCCAGTCCATTGATTGCACCAGTTCTTTTATTTCAAACTGTAATTTCACGCTCTGCCTGAGATGTATAAAGAGCTCAATGGCTTTTCAAAGAATTTCAGATAAGAAAAAGCGGAGAAACGTGAAAAATAATTCCATATTGAGCGAAATTCTTTCATGATTGAAATCATTGTTGAATATCAAGCAGAAAAAGTTACGGTTCTCTTAGTCAAAAGGGTATAGTTCAAAAAAACACTCTGATTTAAATTTTTTCCTAATAGTTTTCAAAGAACTATTTGTCTTTTGAGTTTATATAGGGTTGATGTAAGAGTTCGTACTGTTTCTTTGACAAAAATTGAAAAAAATTTATTTATTTACTAAAAATTACATTAAATCAATATATAGTTTGTGCCGTTCTGTTCGATGACTTTCTCCATCTCTTCGGCAGCTTCATAATACCGCGATTATAGACGTTCTGATGTTGCTGACAAAGAATTGATCTAGGTGGCGAAACTTTCTGAATCACTTACGGCACGTATAATCGTCAACTGTGTCCTATAGTACACAACACATATATTGTTTTGCATCTGCGAAGCATTCTTGCCTTTTCGGAAACAGCTGAAATACCGTGCATAATATCTCGCAAATGCTCCTTATTTTTGCCATTTTTAATGCTTAACAAAATTTTAAAATCAACGAAATAACACCTTTTTCCTTGCTGAAATTCGCTTTTTCAAACATCAAAACTTTAAGCGCGTGAAGAAGATAACTCTTCGTTTTTGTACGATGCAATGGCGATGTTAAGGATAAAAAAGGAACGAAATTTCTCATCAAAACCCTGATTTTTATCTTGAGTTTGGCATAATATGTCCCAAGAGGACTCAATGCCACAAAACCAAATCCAATCCAATTCAATCTCATCAAAACCCGATGTATAAGGATACTTACAGGCGTAATGAGGAATAGGATTACTTAAAATACTCCATCGGAAATATTGATATTTCACTAGCACAACGCCTCGTTATGTCTAATAGACCTTCTAATGAAGTTGACGGAGTGCTGTCTAAGATCTTAGAAAGATAGGTAGGTATTTGAATAAACATCGCAATGCCGCAACACAACGGGCTATTGATGACGGTCCAGGATGCATCCCGAAGGGAAAAGACAACCTCTCGTAATTTAGAACCGCGGCCAGATGACGAGGTCAACGCATGAGCTTACACCCCACTCTTCAAACCGCCACCCCACGGACCATTAAAACATTTCAGGTCACGCCATATTTAACACAAATCTCTGATTTTGGGTGCAAAATACTGATAAGTTAATTTTTAATCAATTACGCACTCTCATTTCCCATAGAGAATGTCTTTACAACATTTAAATTATTTTATTTCCAAAATATGTTTCATAATATGGACTGCACCTACGCTGATCGATATTACGTACGCGTATTTTCCGTCAACGCTTCGACGGATAAGTTAAAAAAGGATTCTTAACAGACCCTTAAACATCCGAGTGGTTTCGACGACGAGATATCTCGTCCATAACGATGTGACCAATTTTTTTAATGAAGAGATATCTCGTCATAAGAGTATTGTCGATTTTTTGTCTTGACGAGATCGTAATTTGGTCAGTTTTTTCAAAGGACGAGATATCTCGTCCATTAGATCTGGACAGTTTTGCTAATGGCGTGATTCCTCTTCGAGACAACCACCAGGAGAGTTAAACAGAATATGTTGGGATGTGTGTAATCTGCTAACATAGAAATATTTTATTCACATTACAATAGATTTCGATGATATCTGCCAATATACGTATCTCGACATTCCATAATACGTGCACTTACCCTACATTTGAAGCATCTGGGCGTCTAACTTGCACCTCTTAGTTGGGTCTGGGAACTTTGTTGGTTTCACTGGCCAGCATGCGAGAACCTCTAAAAGGTGAAAATAATTATTTTATAGCTATAAGTTGGTTCTTCACAAGTAAACATGTTTCAAACTTTTAACCGGCAGTATTTAAGTCAAAACGGACATGTTTGTTTCAAAAAGTCTTTTGAATAAACCAAATCTATATGAAAAAGCTCACAACAGCCGTAATTGAAAATAAAGTAATGTGTAACAAAAAAGATGGTTAGACAGCATTGAATATATTTGAAATAGAAATCTGTATTTCGTGAAGAACGCGTCATTTAACCAAGTATAGGTGCCCAGATCTGTTGGACGAGGGGGATAGGGGGGTGGGGGTTGAGGCACAAAGAGTAGGTGGTTGAATTTCTTTCTAAATGATTCTTACGAAGAACTACCCTTCCAAGAAAATAATATTCTCTAAAAAAAAAGCACATCCTATAGGTTTGTGAAATTGAAGATTGAGCTGTAGGCTCAGAAGCTGCTACTGGATTTTCTGAGAATGTTTTTCAATAGGTCAGATTTGATGGTTCATAGAAGTAGACTCGAAATCCTTTTTGAGCTTTTGTGATAAGTCCATTTATCGTAGAAATATCTCGCAAACAGTTTTTGATTATAGGAATCCTTGCAGCGGAAAATTTCAATCAACAAAAATCGAAAAGGTTTGAGAAATCAGCAGGATGCAGTCTTGTATGGAATCCAAGGTATTTACGAGGGTTATTCGATAGGGTCGGTGTATTGTACTATAAAAATAATCTAATGTAACATTGATTTTGCAATCCTTATGCATAAATTCGAATAGTGGAATTCATTGGATCGGTTTGAGGTCAATGTGGTACGAAATGGGCAATCATTTGAAGCGAAACCAAGAAACTAGTTTGAGTTGTATTTTCTTATGATTACTTTCTATTATAAATGGAACAGAGTGAATGCAAATAAAGAAATATGAAGGTAAAAATGACTTTAAAGTTAGCTATGTGGTGGTGGTGGTGGCAATTTTTAGGAACCAGAATCTCGTGCCGCCGATATGTTTATGACATTCAGTACCGGACTCTCACCCCCAAACAAAAACTGTGACTGTTAAATGTTACAAATACACATATATTGGGCCTAGAGAAATACGAGTTAAAAAATTTTGTCATTAACCTTATATATTGGGTTATATAATCTAAAGTACAAACAACAAAATGGAACCATATTCACTTTGGTATGTTCGTCCAAAGCGTCAGTTGGAATTCATAGAGGGCGCTATTTAGTATCACGACAGTTGGCCAGTTTATACAGCAATCCATTTTACATTTAGAAAGTAAACTACACATTAAGGTACACAAAATTTCCATATCCTCTCAGTTCCTGCTCTCGAGCCCCAGTACTTTGGTACCAGAGACCTTCGGGCCTGTTTTTATTTGGAGGCCCTGATTATCCCTTCGAATGCACTTCGTACTTATACGTTAAAGTTCGGGATACATAACTATCTCTCAAAATACCCTTCAAATGTACACATTAACATACGGGGGCCCTGACATACCCTCCGAATGCTATTAGTACGCATACTTTAAAGTGCGGGGACCCCTGGCTACCCTCCGAATTCCCTTCATACGTATGTGGTAAAGTGTGTGGGCTCGTACTAATCCTCTGAATGCCATTCGAACGCATTAGGGATGTCAATACCCGTCCGGTTAAACCGATAAGTCGGTTTTTCCGTTTCGGTTAACCGGTTTTTTTCGGTGTTTTCTTGGAACAGTTATAATTGCGGTTGTTATTTTAAAAACTAATATCGGAAAAAAAACCAGCCCGAAAATTTAAGAAAATTACATTCGTGGCCTGTGTTTATGGGATGCAAATGGTTCTTTTAGCATAGCTGATTTTTCAATATCCACATAGTTTAAATCCCTTTTTAACCACTCCCGTGACATAGCTTGTTATCATTCTCTGACTTTGCATTGTTTAGTCTAGGTATTGGTATAAACTAGTTGAGGTCTAGACGAAAATTTGACAAAACCCATTTTTCCAAAATCGCAGTGTGCAAATGCTTACTTCCCCAATGAACTCAAACTATATTTGCAGCAGCCTCTGTTGTTAAGGCAGGCCTCGAAATAGATTTTTTAATACATATGCACCTTGTGCACAAGTTTTTAAATTAGGTGCAAAGGCTATATTTTAGTTGCATATTTAACAAAAAAATCGGAATATAAGAGTATTAATGTAATGTAAACTACTTTATTAGTTGGGTATGATTATATAGGTTAGTAGTAGATAGTAATTACAAATATTTAAACATCTAAATTATACCTTCTCCGGCGCACGGCTGTCGCGACAGTCGCTTCAACAGAGCCATCTGGAAAATGTTTCGATCATCGGAAACTTCTGGTGGCAGTGGCACAAGTAAACCTTCCTCCTGTATAAACCCGTTACAGCCCAGCGATTTTGTTTTCACATATTGTGTATTTAGGAATTTTAATTACGTTCCTTTATAGCAAGAGAAGTCGATACTAATATTTTGTTCAAACATCAAAACACGTTTCCCACTCCCCTTTTTAACGTAAGGTGCACTGCGTGCGCCTAGCGGGAAAAAATTAGGTCCACAATTTTATTTTCATATGCACAGTGCACCTGTGCACCCGGGTAATTCGAGCCCTGTGTTAAGGGATAGTAGTCCAATTGAATTTTGGGGCCAAAGAAAGACATGTTTACCTGCATTAGCATTGCTAGCAGTTGATAGTTGTTGGAAGTTCAGTGCCAACTGAAAGGTTAGTATCTGCTCTGGATTCTGTGGTTTCGGATGAGAGGAAGTCGATTAACTAACCAGCATATAACTGAGTGAGTATTTATGAGCAGAGTAAATAAAAAATATTGGGTTGAATAGATAAAACAATATTAACAATGTATATACTACCCTACAATAATGGACCGGACGCCAGCGGATTTGCATAACATCCGACTATTTTTTTGGGTGGGTGTGTGTGGGGGGGGGGGGTTCGTGGTATGGCCTGGGATGCATGGCTTTTGCATGTTGTTCCTGGTATATCGCCGACGCCTACATGAACATTTTGGACAATCAAATTCTTCCAACGCTCTGGCAATTTTATGGAATGGACGAATGTTACTTCCAGGACGACAACGCTCCATGTCATGTTGCAGCCTCTGTCAAGCAGTGGTATCAAGGTATGGTTGTAAAACATCTTACCTAGCCTGCTCAGAGTCCCGACCTAAACCCCATAGAACATTTGTGGGACGAGTTAGAGCGACGCTTACGGACCAATGAACCACGTCCGAAATTTACAGCTGAGCTGGCGACATTCTTGCAGTAGGAATGGACACAGATACCCATAGCTGTGTATCAAAACCTTGTTGAGAGTATGCCCAGAAGGGTTGCTAGTGTAATTGCAGCATGTTGGGGACAATCCCCCTATTAAAGCGTGTATTATTTCCCTCACACCATCACTTCCCTCATACCATTACATGCTGTCTTCGATCTTTCCCTTCGGGTTTGATCCAGGGCTGTCTCCAATAGCCCGTTGTGTTGCTTCAGTGCGACATTAATTCAAATACCAAATCTAAAAGTCAGTCGGTTTCACGCCTGATATTCGATGGGAACTCTTTCACTCCGCCACAGACTAGATATGACACTCCTAGTTTTTTTTTATCACACCCGCAGATCATATACGGCCCTACAAATATATCTATCAAATCTACAATCTAGATATGGCACCCCGAATAGGTTTACCTTGCCCACAAACCAGTTACAGCAATCCAGATATTGTTTACCCGATAAGCAGATCAATTGTGGCCCTCCATGTGTTTTCATCAGGCCTGCAGTCCACATACGAGATTACGAATATTTTTTATCAGGCCCGCTGGCCAGGTATAGCTCTACAGGTATTTTAATCAGTTCCGAAGTTCAGACATGGCCCTCCAAATATATGAATTTACCTATGCGCGTGGACATTGTGGAATTTACGGGAATGAAAAAGCTGATTTTTTAGCCAAAAACGCGTCGAATTTTGCAGTTCGTGTAAATGTTAACATTCCTACATGTTATTTGAAAGCCGCATGCCCGGTAGCAGAAAGTGCTTAAAACTGCGGCATACGTCGCAGAACAGGCAAATTCTTTGCAGAACAATTTTCCTTAATTTTATCAAAATTTTGGCAGATTTTTTTTAAATCATAAGAGTTAAGTATGTTCTGTAGTGAGAGCGCTTTCCTTGTCACATCTTTTTTTATTCTCTTGCTGCGGAACAATCTCCCTACACCGCCCCAAATTATCACAAACTCTATAAATAACACATCTTCTCTGACAATGACAAAATATTTAACTTCAAAAGTTATCGACAGAATTGCAAATTCTGAAATTATGCCTTGGTTTTAAGTAAATAAAGAAAGTTAATTAATTTTGATGTTTAATTATAAATATGTAATACATATTTAGCCGATAATTGTGTTTTACGTCTGTTTTTGATTTTACTGCAGTTTTCAAAATCCGGACAAAATGCCTGCAGAACAATTGTCCTTGGAGTTGTGTTGCAGAACCCTGAATCTAACTCTGCACCTGGGGCCTCATGTTATGACAAAACTGCTACTCAGTGGAACAAAGGGTATGTCTTGACTGCGAAAGATGGCTACACCAAAAATTTTTTCTAGTATTCAGCATAGACTGAATTGGGGATTATTTTTCTTCACAAACTTCAAAATTTCACAATTTTTATCCCTCTGGTCATGAAAATTTTGCTAAATACCTATATAGGTTTGATCTTCGGACTAATGATATGTGTGAGTATTCAAAAAAAAAAAAAAGTAGCCACAAGATGTGGATCATTTGTTTTTCAGTTGTCCTGCATTTAAAAATTCAAGAATGAACCTTCAAAATGATTAGGTGGTAATGGTAATTTTAGTTAACGTCATACTAGAGCAACACAACGGGCTATTGACGACGGTCCGGGATCAGTCCCTTAAGGGAAAGATCCGAGGACAACACCTCGTAATTTTGAACCACGGTCAGATGACGAAGCAACACCAGAGCTGGTACACCACTCTCCAAACTTCCACGCCAACCCAACGTGAGGACTTTCGGTCACGACAGATTTAAGGTGCACCAGCCGCCTCTACAACAAACGCTTACAAACATCCATGCCCGTACCCGGATTCGAAACAGAAACCTTCCGATCCAGAGGCTAATACTTTAACCACTATACCGGATGGTCGGCGAAGATTAGCTGAAACATTTACAGAAACTCAATGGCTTAGTTAAATCTAATTTACTTTACTTCTCATTTGTTAAGTTAATCAAATCTTGTAACTTTAGTTCACTTTTATTCTCCATTGTCTCCTTGATAAGGTATGTAGGTATTTTAATTAACGTCGTTCTGGAGAAACACAGCGGGCTATTGGCGACAGACGAGGTAATCGGTCATTTTTTAGTTGACGTCGTACTAGAGCAACACAACGGGCTATTGACGACGGTCCGGGATCAGTCCCTTAAGGGAAAGATCCGAGGACAACACCTCGTAATTTTGAACCACGGTCAGATGACGAAGCAACACCAGAGCTGGTACACCACTCTCCAAACTTCCACTCCAACCCAACGTGAGGACTCTCGGCCACAACAGATTTAAGGTGCACCAGCCGCCTCTATACTATATGCTTACAAACATCCATGCCCGGACCCGGATTCGAACCAGGAATCTTCCGATCTAGAGGCTAACACCTTAACCACTCTACCGGTTGGTCGGCGCCACAGACGAGGTAATGGTAATGGTAATGGTAATTTTAGTTAACGTCGTACTAGAGCAACACAACGGGCTATTGACGACGGTCCGGAATCAGTCCCTTAAGGGAAAGATCCGAGGACAACACCTCGTAATTTTGAACCACGGTCAGATGACGAAGCAACACCTGAGCTGGAACCCCACTCTCCAAACTTCCACGCCAACCCAACGCCACAGACGAGGATCAATCTAAAAGGAAAATATAGAGGATATCACCAAGAGTAATTTTAATCCACGGTCAGGTGACGAGGTCACACCTGAGCTGGCACCCCACTTCCACACCACGCCGATGTGAGGACATATGAGGCCAAGACAGACTGAAAGTGCACCAGCCCCTTTGTACACAACGGTCTTGGGTTGGATTCGAACGCGCAATCCCACCGGTTGCTAATTCGCTGCTCTTCCAACTGATCTACCACGACCCTTCTTTGATAAGGAAGGAAGGAATGTTATTAATTAGCGTCACACTGGAGCAACACAACGGGCTATTGTCGACGGTCAGGGATCGATCCGCGGATTACACCACGTAATTTTGAACCACAGTCAGAGGACGAGAACACCCTTTCTTTGATAAATCAGTTTAATTATGTAAGCCCCGTGTTGTACTTCTGCAGTACACTAGGATTTTGCTTTTGTTTAATGTGCAAAAGAAATATTTGAATCAGGTCAGATACTTTCCTCCGTAGAGTTTTCCTCCGTACGCATTCAAGATACGGCCCTCCAAATAATTTTATCAGGTCTCCAGATCAGATATGGCCCTCCAAATATTTTTATATGGCCCATTAAATGTTTTTATCAGGTCTCGATCCAGATACGGTACTCCGAATAGGTTTTGACGGCGCGCAGACTAAATATAGATACCAGACATTCCCTATATAGGAAATTATTCATTAAAAAAATATTGAAAAGCAGCAAATAGGAGACCAGCGTTTTGTCAAGAAAGTCACTTTGCAGTTCAAGCAAGTGAGTATTTCATTTTATTTTCGTTGCTTTGTTTGGCAGTTTGGCGAGTTTTTAACTTCAGTTTTCTCCTAGGTTTTTAAATTTTCGGCAAGAAATTTTAGCTCTGTTAAAATTCCGTTTTCCGTGTGAGATTAGGTTGGTTGATTGGCTTTGGGTTTTATGACGCAAGGTCCATATTTGGCCTGACTGCACCACAAGACATATGATGTCAAGTTATTGTGAAAAGAAAGGATGGGGGGGTGGAAGAAGTGTAGAGAAAGATTGTATCCTCGGGTCTCGAACCCCAATTGTCATGTGCGAGCTCGAAGTCCAACTAAGAAAAAAGAAAGATTTAATAATCTTTTTCAAGTATTATTGCACTTATTAAAAAAATTTAGTCAGCGGATATTAATTAAAATTATATTTAAAATATTGTAAGATACAATATATTGACTAAAATAATTCGTTGGTTGGTTAGGCTGTGGCGCACTCAAGGATGAAAATTGGTAATTGATAATTTTTAGTTAACGTCGTACTAGAGCAACACAACGGGCTATTGACGACGGTCCGGGATCAGTCCCTTAAGGGAAAGATCCGAGGACAACACCTCGTAATTTTGAACCACGGTCAGATGACGAAGCAACACCTGAGCTGGCACCCCACTCTCCAAACTTCCACGCCAACCCAACGTGATGACTTTCGGCCACGACAGATTTAAGGTGCACCAGCCGCCTCTACACCATACGTTTACAAACATCCATGCCCGGACCCGGATTCGAACCAGGAACCTTCAGATCTAGAGGCTAACACCTTAACCACTATACCGGTTGGTCGGCACACTCAAGGATGAACTAAAATAGATAACTTATTAGTATCTTGTGACTGGGGTAATCTGGGATGCTATTATTTTTCTGTAGATATACATTCTTATTACTGAGCGGAGTATAACATTTCCGTATACATAAAAAATATTTTTATCCTGAAAACAAAAAATCAACTTTATGTCGAAATTTATATGCAATTTCAATATGATATATTTTGAGTTATGACTAAAATGATTATTTAAATATGATTTTGAGTACTTTTAAAAAAAAGTATTATTGGACACAAAGCTTGCATACACACTCGGTAATAACGTTTAAAAAAAAATAATAATAATAAAATAAAAAATAAAAAAAATAGACAATTAAAATTTGAAAAATTGTACAGTGTAAAAAAATCAATCTTATAAAACGTATTGTGAAGATTATAAAATAACTATGTAAGAACTATATTTTTAAGGTGAAATAATTACTGAAATATTTACCGTTTTTCAACCAATTTATTTGGTATTTGGGCACCACATTCCAAACAGTTTAAGCAATCTAGCTTATTTTCAAAATTAAAATGCAATTGTCTGCCCGAAATAAGCATTCTGATTTCAATGACAACCTGAAAAAATTAAAACGCGGTTTTATTTAAGCAAGCCAAGCCGAGCCAAGCCAAGCCAAATTCAACTCCAAATCCAGCTTTTCTACTTTCCGCATTTAAAATCCACTTTCTCCTTTTTTAATCACGCTGGACAAAAAGTTGGTACATAACAAATAAATAAAAAAACCGCTGCGCTCACCTCTCCGAAGAGTAGATTCGTCCTTTACTCCCGGCATGCACCGCGGCGATCGGCGAAACTGCTCGCTGTGCTCGAAGTCGAACCACAACAGTCTCGGCTTCTATCGGTGCTGTCGTGCGGGCTTCGACTTAACGCTCCAGCGTGTACAGCGGTTGACCGGCAACTCGCCACTTTCGCTTTTTTTTTCAAAAACAAATCTCATGTTTTGAACTGGAGGACGGTGTGAATTTGGGAAAAATTTTTTCCAGGAGAGGACTCTCGATTTGTCGCAGAAAATATCAAAAATGAATTTCTTCTGAAATTTTCTCCGTGGCAGAGAGAGTGAGGAATACTCTTTACGTCAGGTGAGTACATTTAATTCATGTTTGTCGGGGTCACTAGACTCGAATATTGCAATTATTATTCGACCGGCCGTTACTTCAGGTGGTTTTTCTCAAGTGGCGCAGGTTCATGTAGGTCAGTGGTTGGATTTTCGTTGTTTGATAAATTGTTTACAGTGTGTTCGGCGCGGTAAATAACGAGCTGGATTATATCGTTTGCTGTGATTAATCGGTTTTCGAAATGGTGAGAAAAATCACAACAGTTGTACATCATTTGTGGGAAAGAAAGCGTGTAATTGATGCTGTGTTTTGTTTATCGGGCAAGTTATAATATGTTTAAAATATGTTATAATTTAAATGTTTAATTTTAAGCAAGTCTGTAATTCTTTTATTCTAAATAAGACATTTTTTCGATTCTACTGTAGTTCTTGAGAATGGAAATTTTCGTTCTAAATATTTTGTAGCAAATATTGCATGCAATTATTTTGTTAGTTTTGGTTTCATTTTTGTGTTGTGTTGAATTCAATGATCGTAAGCATAAGATTTTAATGTCGACTACATCGTACTTTATAAAATTATTCAACTCTATTTAATTCCTTTCATGATGTAATAATCCCGTTAAGAATCGACTCATTCGTAAACAGACTTCAATTTTGTCAGAAATTCGGTTGAAATTAGTAGAAAAATATTGAAAAATAGTCCATACATCCTGTTTACCTGCACCATTTCGCAGAAACGAAATAAGAACATAAAAGTATTGAACTTCGGCTTTTAAGTAGATTATTTACAGGTTTTTTTATACTAGTTCGAGTATTACACACACGCTGTAGTGGTAGATACCTTAGTTAGCGCGCGCTATGCAAGGAATATGATCGACAAAGCCGTTTCATCATAGAAGAATTTAAGGATTTACTGAACTGGAAAAATGCTATTTTGTTTTCAACTTTCAATTTCCCTTTTGAGATCATTTATAAGTGATCTTTCTGAAGGAGAGAGTTAGAAAGCAGTGCGTAATCCTAAGCTAATAATGTATATAATTGTAATTAAAAATTGTTCACGACCATAAAAAATATTTTCTCACCGTTTTGTCGAATTAAAAACCGATTGAAAATCGCTGCTCTGAGGTAATAATTGTTTCTTTTCCCTACACGATGAGGACGAGAATATATTTTCAAAAATATTCTATTGTGTTTAGATTAAAAAGTTCCAAAACAATTTTGTGTTCAATGTTTTTTCCTAGAAACAGCTTATGGATCACATAACCCTTGTATTTAATGTAGTTTCACATAATTAAAAAAAAATTAATTTAATGTTCTATTTATGTTTTTTTATTTTTTTAATCAACAATTTTTTTAACCTCGCTTTCTCGATCCCTTTGCTATAGATATTGCATGTGCTATTACTTGTCGTTGTCTATGTTGCGATTGCATATGCTCTCACACAGCTATTTTCCATGCCACTCAATATTTGCCAAATATGCACTCAGCAACATAAACCCAAACTACTCTTTCTGTATATCGCTCACTTTTCATGTCCTACAAGAAGTGAAATATACTAAAGAGTATATCGAAACAAACCATTTCGTCCACGTTTTCGAAATACAAAAAAAGCTTTTATATCCATTTAGTCTAGGACAGCTTGAAACAAGAAGGTGTATGTAAATCTACTTGCTCGAATTTTAATGGCAGCTCTTTGCGAAGTATCGGTTTGCTCTTCTTTGCTTCATTTAAAAATATTATTCTTTCATGAACTTCGGCTCTAGGAATATCTTACAACCGTGTCCGTCGACGCGAGGGTTAAACTTATACGGAGGGCCATATCTAGCCTGATAAATATATTTGGAGGGTTGAAGAGGTTAATTTAGAAACATTCAGTGATTAATTTTTCAAAATAAAAGTATTTTAATTTTATAGAACAAAAAGGGAAGCATTATTAGAATAGTCTTGTATATCATATGAAGTTGGAAATATTTAAAGTGTTTCCAATACATATACTCTAGCACAAAATTAAGTTTAAATTTTCTTTTTTCTAAATATTCATATTCATCACGTATAATGTTTTCCCAACAAATTGCCGCACTTCTGAGTAAAAGGCTAAGATTTCTGATAAAAAACTTACTGTCTGGATAGTCTGCCCCAGGTCAGTGTTTTTCAAACTTTTGCCGAACCCTCGGGCTCTTCCATAATTTCCAGACTTTGCTCTGCAGTTCTGAAAAAATTCTTAATTTGTTTCACCCCATAAAATAGCCTTAAAGCGAATCATCAAATCGTATTATTAGGAGAAAGAACAATTTATAAATATTTCAGCTAATTGTACACGGGAAAAGATTCAGGGAAGAGAAATTGCAAAATCTAAGATTGAATATCAATGTAATAATATCTGCTGTTAATAAAATCACCGATTAATATAATTAGGCACTTAAGAGAATAAAAGATTGAGGAACGGTTTCAAATAGCTATTGTATAATTATTCCAAAAACGCCGTCAGTAAATTTAACTCTGATATTTGAAGCTATTCATCAAACAGGATCGAACTCCCAAAAGCATGTTGTTTATTTATTGGAATTCCTGGCTATTCAACTGAATATAAGGTTATTTTAGGAGGGAAGGGGAAGTTCAGAAATTGTTATGTTGACTGTCAAAAGATCTAAGACTACTATCTCACAAGGAACTTTACAAGATACATGCTTTTTTAAAGATAACTTGTTTCTAGTTTGCATACCTTTTGTACTTATTGATAAGTATGTTGTGTAATTAATTTTTGATAATTAGGTAAGAATAATTATTTAATTCTAAATTAAACTCCTTTAATCTGTTTGAGTTTTTTATGGTATAGTTGACCACGTTGATTTTATTTATGATATCATTGAAAATTGTTTTTGTAGTCTTAAAACAGTCAATTTTCTAACTGCTGGTTACAGCAACCACGCGCTTAATAAAATAAAATTCGTTAGATCAGAATATTTAATTAATTGTACTGAGAAATGAAGCTTCGAAATTTTTTTTTACTCTCTCTCTCTCTTTGAGCAGTCCTTTTCACTGCATATTGTTGTATAGAAAACTAAATTTTAGAGCAGAATATTGATGCAGTTTGCGATCAAAAGAAAGCCTGACCCCGAGAACTACTAATAAAAATTGTCTAACACCTTCAAAAAATGACGAATAAACAAGATGATAAAACTGGTCTTGCTATTTCGATGGAACAAAACGTCCACCATCACCAGGACAAAAATATACATAAACAAGACAATTATAAACAAAAGGAAAACTCGAGTTAAACGCTATCTTTAAACGGTGTTGCCTCTCTATTTTTTTAACTAAGCCCATCCAAGCCATTTGTAGTATTATCTAATTTACGCGCTATCCGCATCAGTGCAAACCGCGCAAAATCGTAAAAAAAGTTGTAGTCTGACAGGTCTAGCAACGAAGCAACTAAGAAAAAAAGAAAAAATCAAAAGCCTATTCATTTCTTTGAATTTCTGACTCACCAGTTAAAGATAGTTTTATTTTAGTCGATTAGTTGTCAAGAAACTATTTTCCACCATGATCTTCAATGTATTTCTCATAAGCAAGGAAGAGAAACGCCATTGGTGACGTCAGAGACATTTAATATGGCATCATGTAAAATCCACTCGTATTACTTTTACTATTTGAGAATAAAAGCCTTTAACCACTGAGTTCACTTAAATGTCATTGTTAACCCTACGAGTTGGTTTTTAACTCGTCCATCAACATCTGACCAACTTTGTTAGTGACGAGATATCTCGTCGAAATTGATTTTTTATGAGATCAAGATCTGGTCAGTTTTTTTCTAATGACGAGCTATCTCGTCCATCAAGATCTGACCAACTTTATCGATGACGAGATATCTCGTCAACAGGAAATTGGTGTATTTATGACGAGATCAATATCTGGTCAAATTTCTTCTAATGATGAGATACCTCGTCGAGACAACCACAAGGAGGGTTAATCATTACAAGTGGTTTCATTACAATATGGTTAATTAGTTTTATTTGACCTTTGGTGGTCATGGAAAGTAGTACTTGATTTTATATAAAGTCAAATTTGGATTGACCGGTTATCAGAATCAACCGCTTAATAAAAACAATTTTGATTAAACAAGTGATTTTATAAACGCGGCGGGCACCACATGAAGTTTTGATTCCATCGATTATTACAGCATTTATTCAATGCTTTCTAATCACCACGTACATCTAAAGCCGTACGACTTATCAAAGAAGTGATATCTTACGAAAGCATGAAGCCGATGATAGAAACAAACGGTGGAGAGATGTCTGATTAAATATACAACTGTACAAAAATAAAGACATAAATATGGCTGGCATTTTAGATGCCAGTCACTGGTTGGTTATTTAATGACTTCGTATTATGACTCCAGAGATAAATAAAAATAGTGTCCAAAAAATCGTACAAATATTTTAATAAATACGAGGAAAACAAGCCACGGGAAACCTAATAAATGTGTCAAATTATTAGGATGAATTAGAATAAACAGGCAAATCGTTAGAATTCATGAAATAAATAGGCAAATTATTGAGATTAATTAGAAAAAACAGGGTAAATTATTAGGAATAGTTAGAATAAATAGGTAAATTATATTAAAATTAATTAAAATAAAACAGGTAAAATTGTTTGATTAATTAGAGAGAGTGAGATAATATATATAAAACAGGTAAAGTTGTAAAAATAACTAAAAAAACCCCAAGGAAAGGTGTTAGGATTATTAGAATAAACAGGCAAATGTTTAGGATCAATTAAAGTAAAACAGACATGCTTTAGAAAAATTAGAATAAGCAGTCATAAAATAATTAAAACGAAACAACTTATTCTAAATTCGATGCAACAATTAAAGTTATGATAAAAATGATATATGATGGTGTAAACGTAAACCAATGGAAAAAGAATTAAATATGACTCATAAGACCAATACCAAAGAGTTGATCGTTAATGAACTATTTCTTCTTGTTCATACCCACTTAGTGTATGAATTAAAAAGAATAACATATATGAATGATTAAATATCAAACAGTAAACTTATAGTTAAGGAACAAATATGATTACTGCACATAATATGATTTCCGTATAATTGTCACTATTTCCGTTTTATTGCTATCGTAAACAGAATCATGCGCATTCAAAACACTTCCCAAGATTAAACTGCTAATTCTAACTGTAATGTTCTGACCAAACCGTCTATCGCAGATTTTATTTTAAATTATCTGTTCTTGGTTTCGGCTATGAAAAAATATTAACGGGGGAAGATCGGTATTGATTTAGGTTCACCTTAAAAATAGGATGATGAATGAAACATTTTCTTACAGAATTACGAATAAGTTCAATTTAAACAATACTCGATATACAAAAGGAACAAGCACATCCAAAGTTTATACCTCTCGAAGTCTCGATATTGGTTTAGGTTCACCTTAAAAATGGGAGTACGAATGAAATATTTTCTTACATAATTACGAATGAGTTAAATTTAAACAATACTCGACATACAAGAGGAACAAGCACACCCAAGTCTCCTTGAATAATGCAGTAGCGGATTGAAATTGCCCTCTGAAGTCCAACGGTTTAATTCGCCGATGTTGTGCTCTTACAACGTCATCCTAACTCCTTTCCAAGGCCGAAAGGCATGTGGCTTTAGACTTAGCCTCTGCATACAAATAGCGCCGTCTGGTCAATCTTTGTGGTCAGTTGATGCCACGGGAGCGTGCGGTAATCACGCGGCCAAGAAAACTGCTTCAGGGAAAGGATTGTTTCCCAGAACTGATTGCATTTCACAGCAGCTATTGAATATTTATTTAGATTTATTTAAAATATTTCTAAATGGGAGTGAAAGAAACAACTATTTCTCTAAATTGTGCTGAAATGTGGCAGAAGCTGTTTGGTTTGTCGCTCAACGCTTACCTGAGAGCAAATCAGACCGACAATCTGATGGGAAAATTCTGATACAATGTTCTGCTTTTAAGCACTTTAATACATTCTTGATGAATAATAAAAATAAGAAACTTTGATGGGGTGAAGCGATGAACTTATATGAATGACCTTGCGCACTAAACTTACATAGTTTGTTTTTTAAAGGATTGTGTGGTGTCATAACAAACCTGAAATTGTTTATTTTTTAAAAGGTGGTGGTGCTTCTACCGTCCTTAAAAAGGGTTTCGTTCCCCCGCCTCTGAAAGGGTTAAACCTATCGGAGATTGTTGCTTAGAATTCATAATCCCAATGTTAGATTTAAAAAAAATAATAATATTTTTTTTTTAAACTTTATTTGTGAAGCCTTTATATGAATGTATTTAAAAACCATAGGTGAAGCAATCACTTTATATACACCTATTATAAAACATAGAACTGAAATATTTTAATATTTTAAAAGAGTGCAGTGGTGTCATATTTAAAGATAAATGTATATTTTTAAAGAAACCCTTTTAATTTCATTCCATTACTTTTAATTCCATTACTTTTATCTTTTTATCAGAAATCAACGCTTTTAATCTAAAAATATTTACCTGAAACATCTCTCAAGCTTTATTAGTGACTTTATTTTCTGTTCTAAATTTCGTTTTTATTCAATGGCTGAAAACACATTCTATCTCCCTTTTCATAATGTACTCAAAAAGTGTTCTGCAGCAACTTAGTTAAGGCAGGCTTTGCGCTAGGGAATTTGAAACACCTTCCAGGTAGGCTAATTAAAAAGGTATTTTAGTTAAAAACCATAGTGAATGGCTTAAGTCCTACGTTACTCTTCAAAATGTTATGTAATCTTTCAATACTCTTTGTAATTGTTTTCCGAGATCAATCAGAATCTAGATAATACATAAAGTTGAATAAAATCGAAAGAGTATGACAGCAGATTCGACGTGGATTCATTCCCCCATAGGCTTCTGAACAACTTGCCTTTTTTGTTGAGATCAGATTTTGCTATAGCTATGGTTTTCATCTTGATGTTGTAGTTCCGTATCTAAATTGTGAAGTGAGAGAATAACATTATTGCATAAGCATGCCGGGTATGTTTTCTTAAATTTCCAATGGCAGAGAATAAGAGAGACGTTAGTACACAAACAGTACAGAAACTGAACAAAAACGTGAAAAGTCAATATCTCATCATTTGGCCTCTAGAGTTCCAATACTTCTCCACCTCTGAAGCTCCACGCAGCGCCGGGCACCTCCCGATGTGGGTCCTGTCCATTTCTTCATGCGACTCGCTAAGTGGGCACAATGGGCTGGTAAGAATACCAACACGATAGAGATGGCTCGCCAAGCAATCGTGACGAATTTCGGCCGCTGCCTTATCCCGTGGCTTGTCTACTATTTTCCTTTCCAGAATGTCAATCCAGCTCTTATTTGAGACACGCGCCATAAGTTTTTCTCTCCACTTTTGTTTCAAAAATCTACAAATATATAGTTTTACAGAATGGTAGAAATAATTTATAAGTAACTTTTGAACTATTTCTGTACACTTTTTTGCAAGCTTATCGGCCTAATCGTTTCCGTAAAGGTCACAATGTCCGGGGATCCATTATAAGATAAATTATTTGCCTCCAATCTCAATTTTTTCAAGAGAATTTGGCATTTGAGGATTTCCCTGGAAATTGGACAGGCCCCTGATCCAATAGCCTGCAGTACTGCCCTTGAGTACGAGAGAATAATCACTCTGTCAGAGCAGAAACTTGGGGTGTTAATCTGTCTTAGGATCACACAAATACCCATCACCTCGAGATCAAAGGCAGTTTTCTGTTCCCAAGCAAAGCGATCGGAGTTACCGGGTATGTATACAGGGTATTTCGAAAATATCTGGCCAAATTGTAAAAGGAGGGGCTCCAAATAAACATTTCTTGGAATGTGTGTCCGGAAACGCCGTTTTTCGGTGGTAGACGGCACTGCTTAGGTCAATCGATAACATCATTTCTGTGGCGTAAGACATCCTTCCCCTCTCGGATTTTCAACGACATTCATCGATACACGAATTCTGAGCTCTCAGATATACATCTGATGAATGAGGCTACAAACGGAAACGGACGAGCTGTTCAAAGGTTGTATAGTGCGCGTTTTTAGATCACGTTTCCGGATACATTCTTTGACAAAAATTTTGACCTGCAAAATGAAGGAGACGCAGATGTTACTTAGGTACCCAGGATGTATTTCTTTCTTTTGTGTCGATGAAACTTTCCTTGTGTGTTTGTCCATTACTTGAGACGTTGTTTGTCTTGTCTTTGGAGCAGCTTTACCTAACATGGCCCTCGCGCCATAAACCGCAACCAACCTTGACTTGATTGACTGAGAGGAGATTGAGAGGAGTGGCCCACATGGCTCGAGCCTTCCCTGAAATATTTTGAATGTTGATAAAAGTCAACAATACACACCGAAACTGTTTTAAACCCAATCCCTACCGTCTATTTAGTATAGAAAACATTTCAAACTAGTATCTTCTTTTGGCTGGGCTTTATGTCGCAAAGCCTTATTTGGGTGCTCCAAACTTCAAGTAATCACGTATCTTCGATGTATTTCAATAAAAGCTATTTAGATGTTGGTTGGATTAGGTTTTATGACACAAGGGCCATATTTGGCCATACTGCTGCAGACAGACATCAAATAATCACTTATCTTCGATGCATTCTGAAAAAATCTATTAGAGGTTGGTTGGGTTAGGTTTTATGACGCAAGAGCCATATTTGGCATAGCTGCGCTAGGCAACGTCAAGTAAATGGACATACAAACAACATAAAGTTTTACTGACAGAAGATATAAATATACCAAGGGATGAATCAAACATACGTCGCCTAGAACTCGGAGGTTTCTGGCGTAGTGAACAAACCCACTGTGCCACTGCGGCCCCAAAGCTATTTAAAAATTAAGTAAAGTTAACAGTGTATGTATTATATGTTAACTTAACATTGTACGTATACAACCTTCCAAATCCCGTTGAATTTGCAAAATTCTCCGGAATCTGCAGATTTGAAATAATAATAAGCAACTGAATGTCCTTTGGAACAGACACAGCTATATCCATTGTTTATTGATTAGATATGCCTTGAATTTTTTTACCGTTCCACATGGCTTTGTTAGTTACTGTTTAACATATCGGTATGGTACCGATTCCACACTTAACCTTCGTTTAATCGACTTTGACGCCCAAATGGCGGAAGTGATTTTGATAAAATGGCTATGCACTCCTTATTTTTCCTCAGACTCTGGGCGCCGCATGAGGTATTAATATTCGGTTGATTGTATTTTTTTCTGTGCGAACCATAATACCATAATCGGGCGAATAAATTGTCTTCTTCCCGGATATTTTTGTACTCTTTAGACCCGATCTTTCTGCCGTCTTGCTTTGCAGAGAATGTAACCGACCGAAGCTGTCACGTCACTCGCGTATGCTTTCGTGTGGCCTTTGGCGATAGCGTTTATTTCGAAATGGAAAATCGCGGCGACCTTGGTGTTTTCACATTATTGTTTTCGCGTTTTGTTTTCCAATTAAAGTTTTGCTTAACAAATTACCCCTTCTGTTAACATCACATCAGTTACTTCTTGTTTGTTTGGGGTTTATGGTGCAAGGGCAAAGGGCCGGTCCCCAAGCCTATTCCCCTAAATTTGGACCCGCACACTACTAGGGCCCTCGTCATGGATGCTATTGGGAAAATATGCATTTAATGTTAAATTATTTTAATTGGACGACGGGTTTAAAAAACATTTTTTTAAAGTGTGTTTTCTACTGTCAACTATTCAATTAAGACTAGATCTTGCACTTCGTAAGACAGGGTCATATTTGTCCAATCTGCGCCAAACAACGTCAAGTAAATGGACATAACCACACAAGGAAAGTTACGTACCTGTGTCCATTTACTTGGCGGATGAAAATCATTGCTTGGTGTAGCTTGCCCAGATTTAGCTCCTATGCTTTTAAGAATAACAATGTGTATGTGCACTTAAAATAGAATATAGAAAAGTATTGTAATATTTTAAAATTAAGTAACATTTTATTCGAATTTCATAAACTAAATCTACAAGACAAATATTTGCAAGGCCAACCTGCGCGCAATTTTCTGAGTCAACTATGCTTTTTCTACTAAAATAATGACTGAAATGAGAAACAGAGTACTTGTATATTTAAATTAGAACCAATAAATGTCACAAGCAACACGAAATATGGATAATCAATTAATATTTCAATTGATCAGAATTTTTTTAAATTTTATTTTGAAGATCTAACGATAATACAACTTCAATCCAAATTTCGCGTGTCTAAGTTTAATAATTTAAGAATTATAGCGTGCGCGCAGAGAGTTGAAAATTACCATTCCTTGAAAAATAAAAACCGATTCAAGTTGAGCTGTAAAGGGTTAAAACTGAAATAGGGGGGTCAGAAAATTCTTAATTGCAAGCAAACTAAGGCGAATTTTTCATGCTTTTTTTTACCCGATTCAGACCGTTCCAGACTTTCTAAAGTCATCAAAATTGAATAATCGATTTTTTTAAAGTTAAGTGAACTGCGTCCTCTCAATGCGAGACCATGAATCTTGTTTTAGTTTTTGTTGCGAAACAATTTAAAAGCAATTGTTAGCAAAAGCATGGGAAAGCATTATCAATTTTGTTCTGCCCTACTACTCAGTCCTGGATTTGCTGTATACAATTTCTTCTTTTCATGTTTATTTAACATTTTGTGATGGATGTTTCTTCTAGTAAGTGCCATCAACGCAACCGTTTTCCTAATTTAACTAAGGCGTATTTCGGTATCACCTTTATGGTAAACAGTACATGAAACCCTTAGTTAGCCTAAAGCAGAAATGCTGGATTTTTGTATAAGACTCTAGAGGAGAAAAATTGGCTATTATGATCGGGTCACGGGTGTTGATTACATAATAACTCCTGAAAATTAGTCCTTAAATCTCAAAATACAATAATATGTATAAAACAATTTGTTTTTCTGAATTAAACTTTTAACTCTGAGCGTCACAAAATTTCGTAGTGTTGTATTGCTTTGCCTTCACGCACAAAAAAACATGACTGAAAAACCATATCTATTAATTGAAATAATCTATGTATTTTCTCTTGACTTTTTAAAATATTCCATTTGTATTTCCTGAGAATAGAATCCCTTTGAAATATTCTATCGGTCCTTTCATCAGAATAGAATCGTTTGGAATCATTCTATCGGTCCTTTCGTTTGAATAGAACTCTTTGGAAAAATTCAACCACTGACGAAGGTCAAAACTGGTTAATGTCATACCGGGGCGATTAGGTTCAAAGGTATAATTATGCTTGTAAATAGTACTTCAGAGGGTTGAAAATAAACATACATGTAATAAATAAAAATTCAATTACAAATAAATAAAATTCACACTAAAAAACATAATTTCTCTATCCTGTTAATTATGTATTTAATTTTGTAAATGTTTGTCCGCAAGCATATTTTAAAAAGAGTAACTATCGCTTCCCTTACCAATCAGAAAATGGCTCAACGGGTTTGCCCACTGCGAGTTATATATTTTCCTTTTCTGTGCCTGTAAACACTTTCCTTGTGTGTGTGTATGTCTACAGTTTACGTCGTTTTGTGTGTTTGGCGCAGCGTGGCCAAATGTGGCGTTTGCTTAATAAAACACTAATCAACCAAATCGAAAGTAATATTTCTACTTGTTTTCGTGTCACAGAAAGATTGCACTTTAAGATGTAGTATTAACCAGAAATACATAAAGCCAGTATTTCTGATTAGGCCTAGTTAGTATATAGAAATTCTGCCAGTTAATATATAACGATTTTTAATCTCTGGAACAGCACAAGGTATAAAGTTCCATATTCCTTTCTTTCCCACTGTCTCTCTTATTAGAAGACAATGGAAACTCTCGTTCTGAAACATCGGTTACGCTAATATAATATTTTATATTAACATGAATGTTATGTACTCTCGAGTTTTTAGTCATTTGGCAATCCTGGTTTTAAGTGTTGGAAATTGCACTATTTAAATCTAAATTTATATTTTAAAAATTAACCTTTAACCAGGGTGTCAAAAATCACTTGATTTAAATCAACAATTCAAATCTTGATTTAAATCAAATGATTAAAAAAAAATCATTGATTTAAATCACAACCACTCCTACACTTTTTTTATAACTAAGTAAATGCACCCTAGGAAAATCACAGAACTCATCAAATGCTTTAAATTTTCTGCACTCATGGGGATTTCAGCACTAATGGCTACACCCAGTACTGATCAGCGTTTGAAAAAATGTTTTGCACTGGACACTTGCAAATAATCTGAGGTGTTTATGGACTAAGGCCCCGTTCACATGAGACAAAGGTCAAGGTCGCAAAGATAGATACCTGAATTAGAGGAATAAATAAACATAATTGAATGGTGGGACTTCGCTAGCCTCGTCATACGCGCGTTGAAACGCCTCATGCGAACGGGACCTAAGTAATCTGCTGAGTGTTGAGTTAGGGATTCTGCCAAACAGTAAAATAAAAAATAAGTGAACATCTATTTGAAAATTTGACAATGTTCTTGTATAATTTTATAATATGTTACGAACAATAAAGCATTCATTCAAGTGTGGGAAGCATTGGAAAATATTAAACATTAATGTTATACTTAAAAAAGTCTTAAGCTATTTATATTGCTCATGACCCCACTAGTAGGCCTAAACTACTTGTTATCCTTTTAATTGACTGTGGCCAATGGCTTAGCTATAGTAATTTTTCAACTACTTTTTTTAAAAATTAGGACATAAATACAAAATAACACAATTAATGTGATTAATAATTTATTAAATAAAAAATACAACCGAGCTTTTTATTTGAAAGGATGAAAGTTTAAACACTTTGAACATCTTTCATTTTGCAAAATGCACCCTGAAACAGTCACCTGTCACTTTAAGAGTAGTGACCCATAACAAAAATTTATCTAATCAGACTATAATTTAGGTCTGTCACTTACACTTACTGATAAATTTGTTAACATGTGATGGTGTAATTCACTCAAGAAAAACTATATAGGATGTCAACTTGTGTTTTAAAGTTAAACAAATGTTTTACCTTTTGCTTTTATTTTGAAAATTCACTTTTTAAATGTCTTACCATGTAACAAACTATGACTTTTAATAAGATAAATATTGGTTTACCATGCCACAAATTCTGATTGTTTAATTAAAATTAATATTGGTTTATATACATGTGTCATGTCAAAAATTCATTTTTTCATTTAACAAATTTATATAAAATTATTATAAAAACAATGTACAGGACCTATAAAAATTTAAATAAAAAAATATGATTTAAATAAAAAAAATCCGTTTACTTGATTTAAAAAAAATCATGATTTTTTACGCCCTGCCTTTAACCCTCTAGGTGGTTGTCTGGGCGAGGTATCTCGTCATTGGCAAAAACATTGGCAGATATTGATGGACGAGATATCTCGTCATTAGAAGAAGATGAGGAGATCTTGATCTCGTCATCATAAAAAAATAGGCAATATTTTATAACGAGATATCTCGTCATTAGCAAAATTGACAAGATATTGATGGAAGAGGTATCTCGTCGAAATATTAAAACCTAAATAATATACTATAACTACCATTCGATATATCGTGCGTCTTGGAAGGGTCCAGGGAATTTCACTTTTGAGTGATGAACATAATTGTACACAATTACGCATATTTTAAAGATTATACATACAATAGATCATTTACCATGCTTTAATCACATCAATAGAAACTTATTTAAAATCACGAAAATTAGAATTACAGAGATTAAACAAGGTATGTTTGGCAAACAGCATTGCTCTACTTTAGCGTCATTACGCAACTGTTTAATTTTCCAAGCAAAATTATGGTCATTTAGAGGTCATGGACTGAAACTCGAGGAAGTTTTGAGCTTTACCGAGTAAGGCCAATTTAATACGGATGCCGATGGGAAAAATTCCGACGGTCAAAACTAAACGCCACTTTGTTAGCGTTTTGTCTTACCCACTAAGCTCTGACAATAATACCGTAGTAGTATTAATTAGTTCTCTGCCTCGAGGTTCGGCGTCCTTACTTGGCCCCTGATTCAGCTTCTTTTCCATTATCCGTCTACGAAATAATTGCAGCTCCTTGATTACTTTTGTCGACTCAAGTGCCAATATCCCCTCTGTAAAATTTAACTAGAACAAAGTTTCGAAATGTTTTTAATGCGATGCGTAAGTGGCTTCGTGTCGTGATATATTTAAATTAGAACTCTTCTTTTGCTGACTAATTTTCGGTGAAGATGTTTGTGGAGTTTATGAGAAGCGTGACTGTACAAAAAGTATATCCACTAATAAGTTGGTTTACTTCCTGTAATACGCAGTGATGTGCATTTTTATGTTCTTTGGGAAATAGCGGCTGTCATTATTTGAATGGTAACAATAGTTCTGTCTGGTTGGAGTGCGATGAACCAAAATGTGTTCGATTTCATTGTTGTGTTAGATTTACTATTTTTGTGTATAAATGTCTTAAAAAATAATTTCAAGATTAATTTGTTTAGCTTCATAAAAACTAAAATACACAAAATTAGCCATTAACCGTCAAGTGATTTCGATGGGATATCATGTCTATCAAGATCTAAACAATTTTGCTAGTGACGATATATCGTGTCACAAAGATATTGCCGCTTTTTTATGTTAGCGAGATCAAGATCTGGTAATTTTTTTCTCTAATGACGAGATATATCGTCCATCAAGATCTGGTCAATTTTGTTTAATGACAAGAAACCTCGTCGAGACAACCACCACAAGTTAATACAATACAAAGTCCGAAATCCGTAATCCCCCTGACCTCGGCCATTCTGGATTTTGGACATTTCTGGATTTCGGTTTATTTGCATTTTTTGCCAAAAAAACCTTATTTAACCCCCCTCTCGAATTTCGCGTTTGCAATAATAAAATAGCAGATATATAAATAGGAATAATTTTAAAAATAGGAAAAATACCATTTTAATACAGTGCAACAAATTTTACTAGCAAATCTAATTTTTCTGTGTGGTATTTACTCTGAAAATGTCCGTTATTTTGCGTTGTTTCATCAATTAGGTCCAGGTTTGACTCCTTGTTCTTTAAAAACTGTCGGAGAGATGTAAAAAAGTGAGAAAACAGAAAATCACCGGTTAGCAAAACGTCCGGATTTTGGACAATTCCGTATTTCGGACGTTCGGATTTGGGACTTTGTACTGTATAGGAAATTTGGACAACCGTGCGTTACATAATGTCATTACATGTTCCAATTCCGATGACTGTACCATTTTTAACTTCAGATTACCTACTCCGTGATGTAATATACCTGGAATAAACTCTTTTTCTAAAATGTACCCTCTGAGGGGTTCACATGCACAATTCCAACCTTCAACACGGAGTCTATCTGGAATGATTTTGTAACTAACGAATTTTGACCTTGACAAATATAATCTTTTCCAAGGATTCTGACTGGATTGATTTGGACATGTCACTTACGGAGCACCTGCTGTTTAGCTGATAATCTCGTCATCATAAAAAAAGAAAGTTAATATAAGAGAATAAAATAATGTGCAGAAATTAAAATTTTGGATTAAAATTAATGAGAAAGGGTCTGAATAGCATAATTCCTCATATCTAACAAAATTTCAACCCTCTTAATGATCGTCTCGATGAGGTATCTCGTCATTAGCGAAATTGACCAGATCTTGATGAACGAATTTTTTCGTCATTAGATAAATGGTCAAAAAAGCGATCTCGTCATCATAAAAAGATCGGCAATATCTTGACGACGAGATATCTTGTCACTAGCGAAAGTGCTCAGATCTTGATGGACGAGATATATGATGCATCGAATTTTTCTAAATGGAATATTTCCAAATAACTCTATTCTAAAAGGACCAATAGAATCTGTTTAGCCTTCCTGATGGTTGTCATGACGATGTATCTCGTCATTAGCAAAACTGAACAAATCTTGTTGGACGAGATATCTCACCATTAGAAAAACTGACCTAATCTTGATATCGTCGTCAGAAAACCGCAATTCCTTCATCATTTGGAATTCAATCGACAATATTGATGACGATGCATTGCGTCATTCACGAAATTGGTCAGATCTTGATGGACGAGATATCTCGTTGAAACTACTGGAAGAAATTAATTTATATCAGATATTAAAAGTTGAATATTATTCAACTGGTCTATATTAATATCAGATATTAAAAGTTGAAACAAATCCATGGATTCTTTCAACCAATAAATTTGTTTGTTAATGATTAAGTGTGTTGTGTAGGGTAGAAGCAATATTACTACTATGAAATGTTGCGACGCTGAGAGGGTTAAGAGCCAAACTATTTGATTAGATGCTTGACACTATTCAACCAGGAGTACCTGCTAAGAAACCGGGGACATTTATCCGGAAGAATACCTTCGACTTCATCCACAGTAGTCTAAGCTCATTAAACGGAATTCACGGTAATGGTACGTGACAAGAATTCACTCGTATACGAGCATTTAGAAATCGTAAACATAATGTCTCTTGATTATTCTAGAGTTTTTCCCTGTTGGGCACTCTTTTTACGTTATCAGAGAGTTAAATAGGAGCTTGCTGTATATAGCCCCGCGGGCATCCGACTTTCGATTAACTCGACCGATTTCCACCTATGACGCCTGCTTCTTATAACACATGATTGATTGTGGAGTACACTTGTGCTGTCAAGCCACTATTTAGTTTTTGTAGATAATTTCTTGCACTCCGAGTAAACTTCTGTATTCAATTTCGTGCATTGCAGCCCGCTGATATTAGAAAGTGCTTGTGTTTAATTTGGGTATCGCGGTAATTATAATTATTTGGTAATCTATGATTATTTTGGTATGTAGCTATAACGGTCATTTTTTGCTGCACGAGAGCTAATTAAACCAAGATCTACTGTTTATAGAAAATTTGTTTAGACAGCCGATTTTGTGTATTCACCACACCTCGGAAAAAGTCCTCTTTGATTAATTCATTAATCAAGGAGTTCAACTAGTTGTGGAGCCCAAATATGCAAAACATTACATTAGTTCCAAATATGGATGCTCGTAGCGATTTGGAGTCTACTTTAACTTTTTGCTCCTGGTCTAATTTACCTACATGTAGCAACAAAAAATGGCTCTAGAGTGACAAACCAAACTCAAACTGGAATTTACTTGTGTGCTTTATTACTTGTGGTAGTTTTTTCACCTCGACCAATCCGTCTACTTGTAAAGTAGTATTGCATATTCCTGCCAACCTTTCGGGATTTTTGAAAAATATTCCAGAAAAACACTTGATTTTTCGGTTTTCCAGTCGAAAAAATATATGTACCGGATTTTTTTCTTGAAAAAGAAATTTGAAGTGACTCCCAATTTCGAAGTCATCAAGCAAAGCCGTGGCTTCCATGAAAACAAAACAATCGGAATCGGTGATTGCTAGATTGTCGAAAAAACCTTTGTCATTCGAAAGAAAACCTCAAATTTTTTTCCAAAACATCTATGAGAAAGTTAAATTGCTCATTTTGCGTATATTTGGAGCTAAATTTTGTAATATACAGTGCTCTACAACAAAAAAAAAACGACGCACCACGAACATGCAGAATCACAGTGGTGCCAACTCGATCAACTTGGAAAGGCCCTGACTGGGGACGTGTAATCTTTATTGACGAGTTCCGTTTCCAACTGTGTCTTGACGACAACCTCAGACGAGTCGGGAGACGTCCAGGATAGCGTAGGGATCCTACTTTTACTATCGCACGCCACACGTGCCCACAACAGGGCGTTATGGCCTGGAGTGCCATTTTCTTTGATAGCCGGACCCGACCCCTTTGTTAGTCATTTCTGGAACACTTACAACACAGCTGTACGTAGACGACATTCTATGTCCGATTGTGTTACCGTTCCCTTTGCGACACCCCGGACTTACTTTTCAACAAGATAATGCCTGGCCGCACACGGCACATGTTGCTATGAATCATTTTCAAGCTTTCCCAACACTTCCTTGGCCTGCTAGGTCTCCTGATCTCTCCCCTATAGAGCACATCTGGGACGTTATAGGCAATTGCAACCATCCCGGAATGTTGACCATTTAGCAAGACAGTTGGAGACAATTCGACAAGAAATTCCTCAGGACACCACACGGGTGCTTTTTCAGTCTATACCACGCAGGTTGACAGCTTGCATCCAGGCCAGTGGTAGACCAAAGTCCTTATTAGACTTCCTCCCTTTGTAACGATCAAACTCTAAAATAAATCATTCAATTGTTCTGAAACTTTCATCGTTTGTTTGTCTATGTATGTTCTTCACATCCACCAATTTTTATCGCAATCGGACGGCTCCTTCTTGGTGCGTCGATTTTGTTTGTCATAGAGTGTATATCCAAACAGTTTCACCAAGTTCCAACTATCGCCAGTATTAGTATAGATCTGGGTTACTTTTCTGTATAGAACTGTTTTCATCGAGCCAACACAACTGTCTCTAATTTGTATCTTTAAATTCTTCTGGATTATTTTTCTTGGAGGTTGAAAAGTATGGTCTTGTTAAAAAATACGCGAAATTTTATAAAGATGTTTAAAACAAATTGATCCTTTACTGATCATTTTGAGGGTAAACCATTCGAGTTTCGCTGTATGCTTAGATGAATCAAGAACTATTATCTGAAGCTTTTATACCCATAAATGTTAAAAAGTATTGAAACCCAGTTGTAATAAGATCCGAAATATGAATGAAGTAATAAGTTTGATGGACTGACTTTCTCTACTTCTATTTTCGCTGCCGGTTACTTGATGCCCGGAGCGTCTTTCGTTTTGAACGCAATTTCATGATACTACACTCTTCTATTTAGATCTACGTTAAATGTCAACTGAATAAGAAAATGTAGTGATGTCACCAGGCAGTTAGGATAAAAAACAGAAGCATTGCGTTACATGTAGGTCCATTCAGAATGCACCATATCCAAAAGAGACGTACTGTATTGCTCTTCAAATATCTCTTGACTGGTCACGACGTGAACGCCTCTTTCTCATGGACTTTCTGACTCACATTAGTATATTCGAAACCTTGACCAGCGTAATAATTCTGACCGTTTGCACGTATATACCCTGCACTTAAAAACTTAGAAGGTTAATAACGTGATGCTTAATGTTTAATCTTTAAAATCATTGTACAATGTTTCAAAATTTCCTGTACCAAATTTATTCCACTGAAGGGTTTTTACCCCATCATTTCACCTTGTAATCTTCAGTTTGCTTGCATGATTTGTGACAAATTTTGACCAATACACAATCTTTCTAAAGGGATTCTGGTCTAAAGAAAGAAGCAATAGAATCTTCGGAAGTATTCATTGATGCGTGTGAGTGCTTGTTTCAATACCAGAGGGTCGTAATTTTATACTCATACGGACAAAAGGATTTGGCCTTTGCTGAAATTAGGAGGAGTATCCATCTTAGTGTGGGTTATTTTTCCTTCTTTAGACTCGGCACATTGCCTTATGTACATGGTACCATGAACGCTGCCGTGTAAGTCGACGTTCGGGATAATTCGGCCTTGCCTACTCTATGACATTACTAAGGCGATGATGGTTGTTTCTTCCAGCAGGATCGAGCTCCATGCCAAACTGCTGGACTGGTTTCCTGAAAATGAGGTGAATTGGCTTGAATGGCCTGTTCAGAGCCCCGATCTCAATCTGATCGAGCAATTGTGGGACAAACTGGAGCGACGAGTACGACACCACTACGCGCGCCCATCTTCACAACAATCTCTTCTCACAGCCTTGCAAGAGGCATGGCGAGCTATTCCTTCCCAGACTTACAGAGAACTTGTAGAAAGTATGTCTCGACGTGTTGCAGCTGTAATACATGCAACAGGATGGCCTACTCGTTACTAAATAGAATAATAAAGAACTTTTTATGGAAAACAGTGTCCAAATACTTTTGTCCATATAGTGTAATAAGCAGGCCTACAGCTTTAAATTTTTATATGAATAAGACACGTGTTTAGTTTTGGTATTAAGAGATCTCTTATTGCAGGTGTTTGTGACGCATATCAATAAAAATCAGCACAAATAAATAATGCTAACCTAAATACCCTAAACGATTTCATTAGTTCATTGATTCATTACTAATTTTTAAATGTAATATTACATTTGTCAACATGCTACACCTTATACATTAAATGTACTAAAAATCTGTATGATTTTTTTTTATCCTACGCCCGTCTCCGGTCTTAAAAATCCCATTGTGTTGCTCTAGTGCGACGTTATTTCAAAAATACCGACTTATCGGCTATCAATCGAAGAGCAGCTCAATAGAATTCTGAAGTAAAAAATGTCTTGAAAGCACTATCTACAGTATATACAATTCTATAGTCTGGAATTTTAATTCAGCCCTTGTGTCCAGTCACATTTCGTCCAGTTGTGATAGCTGATCTCTCTGCTCCAATATGGTGTGCCTTTGTAGATAGTCATGGCCAGTAAGAAGTTACTTCTGAAGCTCTTGGAAAGGAACCTTGGTTACGAGCTTTATTCCTCAATACAACATTCCAGCTATTTCCTGTAGACATCTCTTTGTAGATTGAGACTATTTGTCTTTATAGACGAGCATGTAAACCTTGATGTTATGTAGAGGTAAATGAGATTTAAGTTGAGCCAACTGTGCTGCAGTCTGAGCCAATTGGTCCCCCGGTTCATCTCTTTATGATTATGCAATAATTAATACTTATGGTTATTTCAATATATGGATTTTACAAAACTGGAAGAGTATTTAGAAGTAAATTGGATGAAACCGGGGCCTCGTCTTATAAAAAATAATTTACCGAACCGGTGGTCTCGTGAGTCTTGAGAGCAGTGGTTCTCATGAATGTTGAGAACCACTGCCCTAGCACACTCCATTAAGCGCTTACGGACATGCATTTCAATATGAATACGGTTTGATTTTATGTTTCCCATCTAGTTTTAAATTTGGTGAAGTAAGTTTTGAAACGCCCTGTGGTATTATGAAAACAAATCGTGATAAATTTAGCGTCCGCAATAACTCACTTTTGCATTTTACTACCGTCGGCACGTTTGAACTAGTTTTTGTACTTGTTAATCATAGAATCTCGATTGTTCTGCTGTCTTGTTATTTATGACAGCAAAAAAAAACGTCTCAAATAGCCTAAAATAATTTTTCAAAAATAATCCATGCAACAGTAAAGTAGTGCGACGTTATGGTTTGGTACTAAACCTCGAGACTCTTTCAAGTTTGACTGATGTTTACAAGTTTCAATTTAGAAGTGAAATTCTTTTTTGTGCACTTTTGGGAAATTTATACGAATGGATAGGAAGTATATCCCAGTAGGAAGAGCAACGATTTAGCTACAGGAGGGTTGTGTGTTCGAAACTAGGTCTAGTCATAGACTGTCGTGTACACAAAAGCTGGTGCACATTAAATCTGTCGTTGTATCAAATGTCCCCACGTTGGAATGGTGTGGAAGTTTGGAGAGTTGGGTGCCGGCTCAGGTGTTGACCTTCATTATTTGATCGTGGTTCAGAATTGCGTGGTGTTGTCCTTGAAACTTTACCTTAGAGACTGATCACAGACCGTCGCCAATAGCCCGTTGTCTTTCCCAGTGCGACGTTGATTAACTACCTAACTACCTTTTAGTGGGATGTGTGCTCTTCGGTAAGTTGAATAAGGAATGGATCGCTCATTTTTTAGTATGAAGATTTTTGTAAACCTAATCAATCGTATTGTAAGTTCCGTAAATTTGTTAACAATCATGCTTTTGGTAAATTTGGAAAAAAAATTTTTAATCTCTAAGTCGGGATTTAATATTTTCTTTTTTGTACCATTAAAATACCGAATAAATACTTCAAGAAAGCCATAAAATTTAAATTTCTGTTGAATATTTGGTTTTTATATAGTTTTATTTTCAATCCTCCAAGGAGACAGCTTGGAAACAATAATTTTTCTGGTCTTTGAACCATTTCTAATTTCTTATTTTCTGTATCCGTAAAACGAGTTTCCGACTTTTGAATTTGTCTTTCCCTGTTACGAAAAAAAAATAAAGATTTACTAAGAATAGCTTGACTACATTCAGGTTCTTAAAAAGAGTTCTAATTTGACTGTCGAAGCTATAACGGAAAAATAATTTTTTATGCAAAACTATTACTTTCCCTAAGGTAATATGCGAAGCATTTAATCATGTTTAAAATTCCTTTACTTTTATTTCTCGTAAAAATGTATTTTAATGAATTGAGTTGAAATTTTAATAATATATCACAGTAAATCATAACATTGAATTAATATTGTGCGGGATTAGTGAGACCAACTGAGATGAGAGAAGCATGATTGATCGAATAAATTCTTTTGTGATTGCGATGTTGACGATCCTGATGATACGATGTGATTGTGATTTAATTTTACGAGAGCCTATTTTATGAAAACCTATACATGAAAGCGTGGTTATCTTCCTACAGTGTGCTGGTGAATGAAGAAATGAAAATATCTTTCTCTGTCCCAAAGTACTAAATCTCATTTGCACATTTTTGTTATTTGTTTGTTCTCATTTGCACATTAATAGTTTTTTTTTTCCGATTTTGGAGTGAACTGTACCAGCGGGGACAACGTTTGTTTATGGTACTAGGGGTTCCGTCGACTGCTCGCTTACGCTCGCCAAACCCGGGGATTGCTACGCAAACGAACACTCCTTTCACAGATCCCATTTGGTTTGCTTCGCAAACCAACATACCTTTCGCAGAGTCAATCTCCTGCGACGGCGAAACTATCTTAATAATTCGTATAATCCTGATTTGACTTTCTGGTACATGACGTCATAGCGAGAGCTTCTGCCCCTGATTATTTACGCTTTCCAACTCACGGGGATTGCTACGCAATGCCATTTGATTTGCTTTGCAAACCAATACTCCTCACAGATCCTATTTGGTTTGCTTCGCAAACCAAAATTCCTTGAATTGAAGAGTGAATATCCTGCGGCAGCGAAACTATCTTAATAATTCGGTCCATGAAGTCACAGCGAAGACTTCGCCGCCTGCTCGCTAACGCTCGCCAACCCCCGGTGATTGCTACGCAATCCCGTTTGTTTTGCTTCGTAAACCAAAACTCCTTTTGCAAGTAATTTCCATTTTTTATTACTTTAACACTTAATGCACCCTAAACTAATAGCGGCACCAGTAAAAAACCTTCTCCCTCTTGTTCGCTGTAGAATTTTAAACAAACCGTGTTAATATTGTTATTTTCTGATCTGTACTTTATCGGTAAACCGTCTGAGGACAGAGTGAAAAAAGCGAGCCCTTTTCCTCGCCAAATAAAAAAAATCGTTTCCATGGTAATTGTTGCAACGATAAATTTGATGTCTGGCAAATCCGTTAGTCAGAATATGTAACATCCAGTTCCGTGAAGAACAAAAAATGCTCCACGATCTAAAAAAATACAAAATTTGTGTGACCAAGTTTTAATTGCTTCGACTTTATTTATTAACCAATTTCAAAAATAATTGTACCGTAAGAAAGAGTACATTCTAAGGTGTACTGCGATGTTTTCAAATTTAAAAACTAAGAGTAATAAGATATATAGATATGGATAGTTTAAAAAAAAGTAACGAAAATGTCTTGATTTTTCCCGATTTTCAAAAAAATATTATCAGGAACCAAATTGAAATTTAAAAAAAAACTCGATGAGCTGCAAAAATTTACGTTGACAGGTACTCTGAAAAAAAAATCACGACTGAAGACTGAAAATTTGTACGTCTTTTGCTCACTCGCGTTAGAGATTTCGCTTTTTCAATTTTGACACTTAATAAACCCTAAACTAATAGCCGCATCGCAAAAAAATCTTTACAGTTGTCCAGGGAACACGATGAAGAACAAACCATGTTAATTTCGTATTTTTCTGATCCGTACTTTCTCGGGAAACCGCCTAAGAATCGAGCTAAACAACACAGTTTTTAATCCTGCAACGACGGCGGTGGTATCTTTTTTTAATACAGAGAGATAAGGCGACCTAAGAATGCTAGACGATCATTTGTAAAACCCCTAAAAATATTGTTAAAAAAGCTGGCAAAAAAAAATCGAAAAAAAGAACTTTTTAAAAATGGACCCGTTTTTCAACTTTTTACATTAGAAAACATTTTCTTAACATTACAAAATGCATTGTTAATTTTCTTATGGCATCTAGAAATAATGTCTACAAAATTGACACACTGAGAAAGAAAAACTGAGACTTGAAAATTGTCTTCCAAGTAGTATTAATTGTAATCATGCAATTTTATTACAAGTCAATCACAATATTTTACCATATTGTAAAATTAACCTTTAATTTACGATTAGTTCTTTATTTTAATATTTTTTACAAATGTGACACCTCATCACCAAAGGCAATAAGTGCTTAAATCTTATGGTTTCTGGAATTATAACCCTATTAAGTCTCCATCAAGTCTGTTCAGACTGTCACCTTATGCAAGTCACCGACTGAATATTCAACGAATAAAACTTTGAAATAAATTTTTTTATCTTGGGTACTTGACAGACTAGAATATATCTTCAGCTTAGAACACAAACTCATTAACTGACAAAATAGACCTTTATCATTACAGCTGTTTAAAGACTAACTATTAGTTTTTGTTGTCAAAAAATAAAAAAATCTAAGTATTTTAGTTATATATCTTTTGAAAAGATTGCGATACAATACATTCTTGTCAAAAATGTCAGATAATGAGTTTAAGCCATCGTTGTGTAAACAACTCCTGTAAACATTCACCAAATGCATTAATTTAAGTAACATAATGCTTCAGAAGACTGTTTTTGACCTCATTTGTAGGTTTGTCCATGACAATTGTAAAGCAAGTTTCTTAACTAATTAGTTTGATCCCTACTTGCGTCATCTAAAAACTCATTTGCTTTGTTTCTTCTGACTGGGTCTTAGCTCGGTTGCTCTAATTTGAAGTTTTGAAAATTGGACTTCCGCGTTCGTAAAATTCTTTCATCTGAAATCAGTTTCAAAATTCAACAGTTTGCATCACATATGTTCCGAGATTCTGGAACAATGCTCGTGGCTGTTATGTAAGCACGTGGCCGCATGTAAAATCAGACGGAAATGGAAATCTTATTTGCCTACGTTCACATTTGCATAGCATTATTTGATTCTGAAGTTTCGTTTTTTGAGCGATAAAAATACTGTTTTAGATGTCGAGTTGTGGGCTTTGATTCAAACATTAAATAAAAATAAAATCGAATGATAATTTAATGTCAGCACAGCAATAGTTTTTAATAAATTGTTTGGGAAAGAGAGATTCGTGGCAAAAATTGTTTGCGCTAGAATTTTTAATGGCTAGAGGGCATCGAATGCGGTTTAAAATCTTTCCCACGATTTTATATTTTATAAGATCGTTATAATAGGTTATTCCATGACACTTTAACAAGGGGAGTGGTTGTTATATCATCTTTAATATATTTTTATTTTTAATGCAGTTATACATGTTTAGAGCTCAAATCCAATTTCACAAACCGAAAATTTCTCACCGATTAGACCTACGAGTTGTAGTTGGCGCAGGATCGATTAATTCATGGTTGTACTATTTCTGTGTTCTGTATCAATAGAACTTTCCTTGTTTGTGTCTTGGAGTTGTCTGTCTTTTGTATGGCGTAATTTGGCCAAATATTACCCTTGTGCCATAAAACCCTGAATAAACGCATAGTGGTGCCAACTTGAGGAAATTTTGAGGGGTGTTTTTTTGCTGCCTCTTACAGTGATATGCGAATATAATACTTATAATATTGTAGCACACACCACTACATATATAATATTTCATTGCTAACAAGAAAAATAACCTTATTTCACCCATGTTATGAAAAAAATTGAAAATCTTTAGTCAGTGTTATAATTTGTTTTGCACGTTGACACATTAATTTCTCAAAAAAAAATATTATATCCCAATGTTAATTAATATTAATTAATAAAAGATTGTTGATACGTATTTTAAAACTTTTCACACATTTCATAATTAAAGCTTTAGAGGTATCCCAAAGGTTAAATAGGATTCGCAATCCTTTAAAAATAAAATCGTTAATAGCTTTGAACTTTGTCCTTGTAAATAAATTTTGATTAGTTTTACCCAGTAATATATGTTCAAATATTTTTCGGATCTGTTTTTGTTTTACAGTACAGTTAGGTAACACGGTCGATAAAGTTGAACTACCAACTTTTGGAGAGCATGTCCGAATTCTATTCCCCTTATCAATGTCTCGTATCTGTCCTCCAATAAAGGCGCTGTAACACCAATGGGTGGAAAGAAAAGATTTGTTTTAACCTTGTAAATAAGTTTTGATTAGTTTTAACCAGTAATGTCAACCATTTAAATATTTTCCGGATCTGTTTTTTCCGCATTATAGTTTGCCAACGCGATCGATAACATTGGATTGCTCTTTTGGACATGTCCGTATTCTATTTCTCTTGTCAATGTCTCGTTTCTGTCCTCCAATAAAGGCCCTGTTAGCAGCAGTAGGTCGAACGAAAAGACATTCAGCCGAGCCAATAGACACGAAATAAAACCGTTAACGCCTTTTCCAATTGAGAAAAATTGTCGAAAATAAAGACCTAGTTTAAGGGAACGCGCTCTTACGCTTCAGTAACTCACGCTCGAATATCCTTTCTACTGGCAGAGGAAAAAAACAAACGTATTTGTAGTTTTGCTCCTCTCGCTATGCGGTAGACTAGACAGACAGGTGTTGACCTCGTACCTGTGTGTCCTTAGCTATTACGCAACGGGAATATGCTAGGGGAAATCGAAAGCTGTGTTTCTATTCTTGCTGGAAACGCTAGCGGTTCGTGTGTATGTGAACTCCTCTCAGAGCTATGCAGGAACGCAGGAGTGATCAATCATTATAACTATGGGAATGGTATCCTGATTTGTCATTCAAACTTCGGTTATTGGTCGCTTTGATTCTGTTTTCGTTTTCTTTTGTTTGCTGCGTTGTCGCAATTTTGAGAGTGCACGCGTTTTACTACTTTCTGAGATATGTGGAAGTTCCACTTTTGGTACTTAAGATTACGCAAAAAATCGTGTAATGCCATGTAGTATATCTAATTGAAGGATATGTCGCGCATGTATTTTTTGTGTTTTAATTACATCTTTAGATTTTCTATCCCCATAAATAGATTATCATTTAAATCATTTAATGTAAATGATTCAAAAAATAATCTAAGCGGGTAGAGAAAGGAAGGTTTAGTTTGAATAAACCTCATTTCAGTCTTCCTTCTCACTTATATTCCTCCCTGAATGTATTTCACTTTTCTGTGTCAGTAAAATTTTACTTGCGTGTGTTTGTCCATTTACTTGGCTTTGACTGTCTCGTGTTTGGTGCAGCTTGACCAAATGTGGACCCTTGTGGCCATAGAAACCCAATCAACCCACTCATATAAATAGATCCTCATTTCAAACCAATTCCCTTAACCCTCCTTCTCTCGCGAATTTTTTTTTCCGCTCCTAGTGGTTGAAACGAGGTATCTCGTCATTGTCAAATTTAACCAGATCTTGATGGGCGCGATATCGCGTCCTTAGAAGAAAACTGAGAAGACTTTGATCATCATCATAAAAATCGGCAATATCTCGACGACGATATATCATCTCGTGATTAGCAAAATAGGTCACATCTTGATGGACGAAATATCTCGTTAAAACCACTTGTAGGGTTAACGAATGAGATTGCAGTGCCTCTGTTTAGTGCTCAACGTCTCATTTGCTTGTTACACATACATTACTGCATTAAAAAAATGCTTAGTAAATTTTATTTTAGGACATATTGAAAGCAAATAACTTAAGAAATGTATTTAAATTTTTAAACGGGGGATGCATTTTTTACAGTTCTGTAACATTCTGTTCTGTTTGCATACTGAGAAATGAAAAATTCCGTGCGCATGTCAGGACCAGTGCGACCATCGTAGGGTTAAAAACTATCAGTTGACTGAATTCAAACTTGTTATTCATCAACCCTCCAAGTGGGACTCCACGAGATGTCTCGTCCAACTAGATCTGATCAGTTTTGCTAATGACAAGATGCCTGTCGAGACAAAACTGCTATATTAATTACTCCAAATGAATAAAAATCCAAATAGGAAGAACAAACTGTCTCTTTCTCAGAATTCATGACAGTTTGGAACAGGTTTTTGCTCCAAAGGCTGGCCACTACAGGGCAGTTTTCAAAGCTAAGCAAAGTGCACTATGAGGATTAAAAATATAATATAGTTCAAACAAAATATGATTACTAATATATGGATAGAGCCCATTTAAGGGAACATATCTATTGGGTCAATTTAATATATGGCATCGACCTTAACTAACCCCAGGATCACCCCTGTTCATTATCGTCTTGGAATTTTAATATTGAAAATAGCATGATTTAAAATGCTATTAAATCCAGAAGCATTATATTTCATTGAAAAAATAAAGCAAATCTATGTATTTGTGGATTTTGTTTTTGGTAAACAGGTACTCTTAAAATCTAGCATGGTTAAGATAAAATTGTGCAAGATTTTAAACATTTTTCATGTTACATTATTTATGTTTTAAATATTTAGTGAACATTAAAACTTGTGCATATATTAGTATCAAAAACTATTTTTTTTATTGATTTTTCTAATTTAATTATAAAAATCTTTTTTATAAAATACTTTGATCCTCCGCAGTTACTTTTGATAGGGTTAAAACTTCTCATTTTCAGAATTGGTGCTTATTTTTATAACTAAAACTAATCATCTTTATTTTTCCTACCTACTAGAAATGAGCGTGTTCCCTTTTCTTTTTTGGAAGGTGCTTCATTTTATAAAACAAAAAGCATCCTCTTTTTCAAATCCGCCGGAAAAATTTCTTTGGTTTTGAAATGATCTCAAGGGCTCAGTACCTAAGTGCACTTGGTCGGATGTTGGAAAACAATGTTTTGTATACCAGTGGGAAAAGAGGGCAAAGAACATGCCATTTTATACGATGGGAATCGATAGTTTTTTACGGAAAACAAAATAAAGCAAAAATCGCCGACTGTCGTCGATATATTTGAAACAGGTTAAGCTGCTATCACGCTTGCTGTGACGATGAAAACTTTTTTTAAATCATTTTTATTTAGTATTTGGCTTATAAATTGTGCTGGGGTGTATAGTTTTTGGAACTGTATACACACGGGCTGCTTTTAGGACATATCTGAGCGGATAAATAAAATCTGGGAATTCTTCAACACTTATCACCATTTTTACGATTATGGTGCATAGTTTTTTCTTATGGTGTGGTGCATAGTTTTTAGCTTTGTGTACATACGATCTGCTTATCGGACTAAATAAATAAATTGGTCGGCTTTCAGGACATACCTGAGCAGTAAGAACTAAAATTTTGGGAATTATCCAACATTTATAAGCATTATTAGGGTTATGGTGCAAGTTTTTTTTATCAACTTTGGTACACATCGGCTCAGGACTAAATAAATAAATTAGATTTTATAGGACTGATATTTGAGCAATGAAGTACAATTTAGAAATTATCCAACATTTACCGCCACTTTTTTGGACTATAGTACATAGTTTTAGACATGTACCATAGTCACCTATAGGTTGCGTGTAGGACTTTTATCAGAGCAGTGAAATAAAATCTAGAATATAGCCAATGTTTGCTGTTTTTAGAGCGAACAGATTGTACCAATGTGATGGGAATATCCAATATGTGTGTATGAATTTATTTCAACAATAAAAAATAACTGCGCCATTCTATCGTGCGTCGTTTGTTGCTCGTTGGCTCCATGTGCGGCTTGTCTTATGGTTATCGCACGACAGAAATAAAATAATTAGAAAAATTATTACATAGGAACAATCCTTAATTTAACCCTTTGAAAGTCGGAACGCAAACATCAAAATTTCGAGAAACAAAAAAAAATTATCGTCTAAGTGGTTTTTGTTATTCTCTCAATTTGCAGATCTAAAATAATCAAATTATTTCATTAAACTGTTTAATTCTACGTCAACAGTGAGTCATGATCTATTTTGAGATAAAGCTCAGGAAAATTGCGAATTGATTCCATTTTACTTGTCCCGAGAAACAACGAATTCCGAGTCTTGTCAGATTTGCAAATTTGATTGGGTAATTTTACCGTGAGAGATGAGATGTTAGAACCCATAAGACTGCGTTGCCTGGTGCCGAGTCTGATCAAATAACGTGACGTAACTGTTTCTCGTCATGTAATGATATTCTCGTGAACTTAAGTTTTCAAGACTCGAGTGACGGGAGCGTACTTACGCCTTCAAAGAGAGCGCGATCTCTAAATGAAATTTCTGGTGGAAATTTGATAAATTATTCAGTAAATTTTGCATATCTTCAGAGATTTCTATTTCGATCTAGCCATTTCATTTGCAAACATTAAAATTGACACAAAGCTTTCCGCTCATTGAGAGCACTTATACTAGGTAAACCAAAGGACTCTTAAAAACAAATTTTACTTGGGAAATCGATAAATTGTGTAGAATAATGTTGTCAATTTTTAGATACCTATACCAGAGCATCATTTTATTTACAATGCAGACTGGCATTTATTCTCTGAAATCATATCGAAAATAATGTGTTGTATGAAAGTACGATTTTCATTCATCATTAAACTTAAAAAACACTCTTTTTGGTATTTTAAAGAGGCTACATTTTTTATATTTATTTAAAATCTTTTAGTCCGTTTTTGTTTATCATGTATAGTTTACCCTTCCGTTTTATGGGCACTTTATTCACCATCTGACTTCTAACTAGTTTTAACCTTGATCAATCGAAAGTTCCCCAGGGTACTTTCAACTCATAAGAATAGGCATTTAACCATAAAATAAGGTGCAGGGTAAAAACAACTACTTGTTTGGAAAACTCTTGACACTCAGGACTAATTAACCTTCAAGCAGCAAATAGTGAAGGTAGAGCGAAAAACCAAACCTCGAGTAATTTATATTTGTGATGTATAACCATAGCTCTAAAAAGTGGCATTTGTTGTTCCGCATATGACTTCTGAGCAGTTTTAATCTTGACCAAACGGAAATTCCCTATGGTTCTTTCAACTAATAAGCGTAGGAATTTAACTATAAATTGGAGTGTAGGGTCAAATCATACACGGTAATTCTTAAAAATTTCTGACATTCAGGACTAATTAACTCTAGTGTAGCAAAAAATGACGGCAGAACGACAAACAAACTTTGAGTAATTTATATTAGCGTTGCGTAACGATAGCTTGAAAGATGTGGTATTTGTTCCGCCATATGACTTCTGAACAGTTTTAACTTTGACTGGTCGAAAACTCCCTAGGGTTCTTTCAACCGATAAGTGTAAGAATTTAACCATATAATGGGGTGTAGGGTAAAAGCTGAGGAACGCTTAAAAACTCCTGCCACTAATGACTAATTAATTATCGTGCTGCAAAAAATGAAGGTAGAGCGACAAAACTTTGAGTTATTTATATTTGTGATGTATAACGGTAGATCTAAAAAGTGGTATTTGTTGTTCCGCGCCATGACTTCTGACCAATTTCAACCTTGACCAATCAAAAGTTCCCTAGGGTACTTTTAACCAATAAGAATATGATGTAGGATGAAAGTAGTAGTACTCTTAAAAACTTCTGACACTTAGGACTAATTAACTCTCGTGCAGCAAAAGAATGACCATAGAATGACATACCAAACCATGTGTAATTTATATTTGTGTTGTAATATCGGCAACTCGGAAAAGTGTTACTTGTTTTTGCAACAGCTCGTTGCGTCTCCTGATCCATCATCTGAGATGATACCATGCTGCAACTATCACTGTTAGCACTTAGTTGTCAGAGATGTCAGGTGCAATTGGCTTTTTGAAAATTTTCTGGTTGTATGATTTTAATGTCTGACAGAAATTACGAACCACATTAATCATTATGACAAGTTCAGACACATGTGGCCTTCACATTCTCGCCAATAATGATCGCTATTTTGTCCTTAAACCCTATTTGGCTGTAAACTAAAGTGCTCTTTTAACCGAGGCTATTCGGAAGATCCATTAATTACTCGTTTAAAACCAGCTTAGTATGAATAATGTTTGAAAGTTTCAGGGGTTTGGATGAATTTAAAATTTCCGAGTGTTATTCTTTCCTAAGCTTTATTAAAAGGGAAGAGGGTTTGTATCATATGAGTGGCATGATGTGAAAATTGCATTCAAGCAGAAATTATTCGGGGGAAAATACTGTTTCGCGGTAAGTTCCTAAAATGTATTAAAATTTGGTTTGTTGCTGTGGTAATTTTTGCTACACGAGTATCCATTTAAAAAATTTCCAGAAGAAAATAGAAATTATGCACAAAAAGTAAAAGTAAATTATTTTCATCTTGAATGGTTTCCTAATTTAATCTTCCAAGTGGTTTCGACGAGATATCTCGTCCATTAATATCTGATCAATTTTGCTCATGATATCTCGTTATCAGGATATTGCTTATTTTTTCATGATATCAAGATCAGGTCAATTTTTTTCTCATAACGAGATATCTCGTCCGTCAAGATCTGGTCAAGTTTCGTCGAGACAACCACCAGGAGGGTATAACCACACTCATTGCTTTTTTATTGATTGGAATAAAATGATTTTCATGTTTTACCCATAGACGTGAAATGTATATAGACTAAACATTGCTATTGAGAGGAAATTAAAAAAGTGACCAACATGTCGGCTAATAACCAGGTAACTGCTCTGAAAAATATACTTTGTTGATCAATTTGACATTTTATCGCTATGTTTGGTGATGTAATATCTTTTGACAGGGTGGATGCCTAAATGCGGATTTCTATAGAGTGACAAAGTAGTGAAATCACCAGTATATATGTCCGCGCGGACAAATAATGAATGTTCGTTTGCTCCTCCCTGACAAAAGTGTAGTCTTAGAGTCACGATACTACTAATTTTGGTCACATAATCCTGTGGGCACATTAAAAGGTTATCATTACTCACTCTAATTTTATAATATATCTTCTATGAACTAACTTGTCTACATACACTATATGGACAAAAGTATTTCGACACAGCAGAAATGAGAAGGAGGATCCATCTTAGTGTTGTTTTTCCTGGTTAGGACTCGGCAGCATTGCTTTATGTATCTGTTACCATGAACACTGACGTGTACCTCGGCCTTGCTTTCACTATGGCATTACTACGGCGATGATGGTTGTTTCTTCCAACAGGATCGAGCTCCATATCATACTGCAAAACGTGTGTTGGACTGGTTTCTTGAAAATGAGGTGAATTTGCTTGACTGGACTGTTCAGAACCCCGATCTCAGTTCGACCGAGCATTTGTGGGACAAACTGGAGCTACGAGTACGACACCGCCTCGTACGCCCATCTTCACGACAATCTCTTCTCACAGTCTTGCAAGTGGCATGGCGAGCTATTTCCTGCCCAGACTTACCAAGAACTTGCGGAAAGTATGCCTTGACGTGTTGCAGCTTTAATACAAGCAAAAGGAGGGCCTACCCGTTACTAAATAGAATAATTTAGTGCTTTTTCCGAAAACATGCAGTGGCCTAATACTTTGGTCCATATAGTGTATATCCCGCTATTTGCATAAGGATATAACATATCTTTCATAAAGGGACACTTTCTTTGTCAAGTTGCGGTTGTAATATTTATAATAACAAAGCAATATAGTTTTAAAAAATTATTATTATTTTTTTAAAGGTTTTTTATATTGAACATTATATATATATATATATATATATATATATATATATATATAATACGAAACCGATAGGAGTTTTCAACCCTAGAATATATTATAGTGAAACCAAATATCTAAAACAATGTTTCTTCTCGACCGCCGGGCAGCTGCCCAGTACCGGGCGTTGGCATCAATTATGATGGGCCGTGAGTGGTTGTCCTTGAATTGGTCATAGTTGCTTTTTAATCATTTTTGTGAATAAATATTTTTGCAGTGGAAATATTCTGAGGCGAAATAATATTAGAATGTGTCGAAGGCGGTCAAACCCTAACTCCTAAATAACACCTTCGTAGCAAATGTCAGTGATCAATCAGTCACGAAAGTATAAAGAAAAAAAGTTCCACTGAAATTGGTTATTAAGTGTGTCTGTCTTAATCATTATGGAGTCATTTCTCTAATGTTAGTGTAATGTATGAAATTTAAAAAATGGTGAGATATTTACGAGTAAATTTGTTGAAACCGGCGCCTCGTCTTATAACAAAATGATTTACCGCAAAGTCTTAGAACGCACAAATTTCACAATGTCTTAGAACCCCTGATCTAAAGTATTTTCTCATATGAAAGAAAATAGATGTACTATTTTGGTTTGTATATAGATATCACCGGTTTGTAAAATATGGAGCCGTCGTGGTTAGTAGGTCTGCCCATTGCCCCAGAAATCTGCTAGTTGTTGGAGGCACTGGTTCAAACCCTAACTTTCATGGTCAAATCTGGCCCTTGTGCCATAAAAAACCAACCAACCAACCAAACCCTAACTTACTCTGGATGTATTTATCTGTGTCGGGTCCTGGAGGGTTATCTCTTTTCTGTGTCAGCAAAACATTCCCTGTGTGTATGTCCATTCCTTGACAATGTTTGTCTTGTGTTTGTTGCAGCTTGACTAAATATGGCTCTTGCGTCATAAATCCCCAATAAACCAACCAACCTGATAGCTTCCTCGTTCTTCGTAAATCTATTGGACATCCAATACGATAACAAGCAAATACTGTTAAAATCTCTTGTCCCAGTATCTAATCTTCATTGGGATTTTATCTTAAAATTATTAATCATTAGCAACCATACTTTTTCAAGTAGTAATGAATATTATTTCTGTAATTTTAATATGTTGATATGGCGTTACATTCAAATCCAAACTCGCGGAATTTAATCAATCACGAAGCTTTGCTACCACACTTTTTGAAACACTTACAAATCCCATTTCTGCAGTTTTAATGGGTCGTTACGGTGAAACCTTTAAACATAACTTTCGGAATTTACCCATTCATCAAACTTATCCACCATTATTTTTCAAACACCAACGAATCCCCTTTCTGTAATTTTAATGGGTTAATACATTAATCATTAGCAATCATACTTTTTTAAATACTAATGAATACCATTTCTGTAATTTTAATGTGTTGCTACTGCGTTACATTCAAACTTAAACTCGCGGAATTTAATCAATCACGAAGCTTTGCAACCACTCTTTTTGAAACACTTACGAATCCCATTTCTGCAGTTTTAGTAGTTGCGATACGATGATACATTCAAACCTAACTTTTGGAGAATTTAACCAATCATGAAACTATTAACCCATTCTTTTCACACACTAACGAATCCCAGTTCTGTGTTCTTAATGGTTCCACACGGGCTATACATTCAAACCTATAACTATCGGAATCTACTCATTCATGAAACCTAACGAAACCAGCGCCAGAGAAAAGTTTTTAGTTTGCTAACCTAGGTCAGGGCTGTCGGTGTAAAAAGCAATAAATCAATTCTTTCGCATTTCCATTTTTATAGCCGGCGTTGAAATTTGAGGAAAACTAATCGAAACTCGGTGTGATACGCACGCGAAGTTGCCGGATGGCAGATTTAATTCCATCCAAACAGTATTTCTGCTGTCTCTTGGGCGTACCTCGCTACGATGGAACCATTACTCAGGCTTAGACTTAAAACTATATTTTTACTTCCGATTACCTCTTAACTCTCGAAAGCTATGATATCCTCCCAAAGACCGTTATCTGGGCTCTATCGCTCGCAAAGTAGTACTTGTGAGTAAACATTGGCGGTTGGCGGCTATCACGCTGTTTACTGATTACTCATGAAGAATGATTACCTCTTCAAAATTCCCCCATGCAGAAGTCTGATACGGGTTTTGGAGTAGCTTTCCCGCTGGGAAATTCAGATTTTCTTACAACGCCTATTTTACTTTTTGGTTGTGTTTAATCGTTTTTATTGCTCGTGTGTTTTAGAGATATTCAAAGACCGAAACTGAGACAATGACTCACTTTGTATCAATTTTGATGTAGGACTATGTATAATTATGTGGATAGAATAGAGCGACTTACGGCCGGCCCCGCTTGTGAAAACAACGAGTCCCAACTCAAATCTGGGGCCGCTGTAGACCTGGTTGGAAGAGTACCGAGTGCCAGTACTGAGACAATGGCTTAACTTTATATCAATTTTGATGTAGGATTATGGCTAACTCCATAGATAGTATAGGAGGACTTATAGGCAGACTGCCTGTGACAATGAGTCCCAACTGAAATTTTGAGCCGGGGTAGACCCGGTTGGAAGAGAGTAGCGGATTAGGAACCGGAGGGTTTTGAGCTCGAAACTGGATCCAACCAAAGACCCTCGAGTTCGTAGAGGGTGATACTCAAAGGTCCGCATGTTGGTGTGGTGTGGAACGATTTCTACAAATAAAGCAGAACCAAGTAATAAAAATCTTAAAGTAAATTCGCTACCACATCGATAATATCTTAAACCATGTAGCAAATGTCTTCTTTATAGTGTATCTAAGAATGTTTACCATCATTCTTAAACCTTCCTCCCAAAAATGTCACCACACCCACATTCAGTTTCATTAAACGTTAATCTAACTAAACTTGCATATAGTTTGATCTATCTCATTCATAGATTGAAATGTGGTCACTTTTCTTTCAAAAGTGAACATTAAGAGTTAATAGATTATTACATAGCCCAAAGGCTCATGTAGGAGAAAGAAATCCGCGGACGGACATTTATTTTGATTAGTCTATTGATAATATCTGAATATAATAATATCCTGATGTATCGAGGTCCGCCCCTCCAGCCACGTCAATTTCGTCAACTTCACCTATAAAAATTTCATCCGGTATGTTTACTACAAAAATCCCTCATGGAATTTATTGAAAACTAATATACTTCAGTAATTTTAATGGATATATGTGAACAATATTTAGAGAGTGATAAATGTTCTTATACTTTTTTAATGATTACCTAAACCCTCCTGGTTGTTATCTCGACAAGGTATCTCATTATCAGCAAAACTGACGAGATCTTGATGGTAGAGATATCTCGTTATATGAAAAACTGTCTGGATTTTGATGCCATCATCATCAAAAATCGGCATTATCTTAATGACGAGATATATCGTCATCAAGATAGTATCATGTGTATGTTTTTCCGAACTAGCTTATTTGATTACTCTTTAGTATTAATCTTCCTGGTGGTTGTCTTGAAGAGAGGTGCTCTTCATTAGCAAAATTTACCATATCTTGATGGACGACACTGTAAAATTTATTTTGTAAATAAAAGCGGAAACGCTCCTGCCGACCCAAAATCATCGCCGAATGGCACAGCCGGGTCGGTTAACTTAGTTTGAATATCTTGATGGACGAGATGAATCGTCATTAATAAAAAACTGACCTGAGCTTGATCTCGTTACCATTAAAAACTGTAATAGCTTCATAATTCGGAATTCAATCGGCATTCTTGGTGACGAAATATCTCGTCATTAGCGATATCGATCAGATCGTAATGGACGAGATACTTCGTCGAAACCACTTAGGAGGGCTAAGAAACCTAACCAAATCGGTTTCAGTCTGGCGTTTGTTTCTGTGCAGTCCCGAACTCCGTTTGTTTGTCCATGCAAAGAAAATTCATCACCTCCCTATTGAACCTCCATCTCGTGTTCATTTTTTACACCTGGTTACGCCTATTATGCAGGTGGATGCTCTCGACCTTCCTGACACATCCTAACTGCGAACACCCCTTAACCGTGTCGGATAAGAACGGATATCATAATGCATAACCACCGTAGGTTAGTCGGCACTCAAGTAGGGACACTCCAAGACTCCGTTCTAGGGTCCTGTCAAAGAAGTTCGACTTTCTTGGGCTCTTGAAAGCACTTGAGGAGATGGAGGGTAGAGTACGGGTCAACCCATCTTAACAATGCGTCGCCGTCTGCGCGCATTCTTTCGCGTTAAAAATGGCTTTGCTTTTTTCTTGCTTTTTTGCATTTCGGTTTTTTTAAGGAAATCGAAATGTTGCGCGTCTTGGGTCTATTTTTTGATTGGTGCGGCGAGTGATGACATAAAACGGGGTTTCTTTTTCTGAGTGCGTGTAGTGCCGGAGCGTCACAGCGACCTTCTGTTGTGGCCACTTGCTCGCGATGAAATTGCTTCTATCTTTGAGTCTTAAGAGCGAATTGGAGGGGTAATAAGTTTCTTACGATTTTTTTTTTCTATTTTAGAAAGTTATTTGGGCAGCGCGTTTTCTTTGAAGTCGTTGAAGAAAAAGCTTGGAATAAAGGGTTGAAATTGAGTCGTCCAGTTCGATGGGTGGTTGGATTTTTTATGGAGCGAGGGACAGATCTGACCAGGCAATGTTTTTCCGGCAAGCAATTGAACTTACACCCACGGAAGGAAAGTTTTACTTACACATAACAGAGAAATACACCCTGAGTAGAAACAGGAATCGATCCCGTCTAGTTCGAAAACAGAATAACTAAATCTCTTTGGGTGGTGTTGCATTCTATAAATCAAGATTCAGTTTTCTTGAGCAATCTCAGGGCTTATTTCACGAATAATTGATTTGATCCACTTATGGTAAAGAGTTGGGTAGTAAGTAATTGAATTTACGTCGTAATGGAGCAACACAAAGGACTATTTGCAACGCCCAGGATCAATTCCGAAAGTACAGATACGAGGACAACTCGTAACATTGAACCACGGACCGATAACACCTGAGCTGGCACCCTACTGTATAAACTCACAGACCACGCCAATGTGAGGACGTTTCAAGCCACGTGACGCGTTTAACGTGCACCAGCCCAATGTACACGACGGTCTTTAGTTGGATCGAGTTTTGAACTCGCAATCCTCTGGTTGCTAATTCGCGACTTTACCAACGGGGTTTCTGGACTGGTATTAAGATTCTTTCATGTAAAAACCAAACCCATCGAAAAAATCCTCCGTCATCTGACCGTGGTTAAAAATGACGAGGTGTTGTCTTCGGATGTTGTCCTCTTACCTTTGGCCTAATCCCAGACCCTTACCTAATCCCAGAATTTCATCAATAGCCCGTTTTGTTGCTCCAGTACGACGTTAATGTAACTACCCACCCATTCTTTTCCCAAATTAAACGAATCAAATTATCCACCACACAAGTCTGCTGGGTACAAATATTATTTAAAAAAATTTTATTATTCGGTATAAGTTGCGGTTTAATTAGTCCTCGTTTACCCGGAAAACGCCTCAGAAACAAACAAAACCAATCAGTATTATGTTGATGTAGTCTTGAATTATCTATGCATATTTTAATTACGATATAAAATAAAATTTTAACATGAAACATTTCATAAAGTTATTCTTTACGAATTTTACGTATTCTCTTTCAAATTTTAGATTTCATTAGTTTTCGGTTTGTTTGAAGAAAAACGTGCACTGTGGAACTAGTTTTCTAATTAACTGCAGTTTTATTCTATTCTTTTTGACGATAGAATAATCTTAAATCCTTATTTTAAGGGGCTGGTGTATGGGCAAGTTTCTTTTATACTTTACAAGAAAATGCCTTCGATTGTGCAGGAAAGAATTATTCCCCGAAGAGAGAGCGAAATATTGGGATAATCAATTGGTTTTTAAATTTTTCTAGTCAAAAGTACAATATAATCAAATAAAACATCAATTTATATCTCCTTTTGTCTTTAAAGGCGGAAGTACCAAAATAATTTTTAAATTTGTCTCTTTTTAACGAGTCGTGAAATAATGTAGAGATTTAGAGACAAAATAGAAAATATTTTCCGAGTCCTTAACATTATGATTTATAATTACCCTTTACAACTGAATATCTAATTTATTTTTACTGTTACTTCAGATCTATTTTCAGTATTATACAAATTTATAAATGCACACGTCTAATTTATATTGATGAATTCCCCGACTCATTATCCTAAATATTGGAAGAATGAATGTCCTTTATTGTCTTTAAATTAATCGTCCAAGGAAAGTCGAAATAAATAAATAAATAAATAAATGCATAATAATACATACATAATCGATTAATAACTGCAAACTTCTCTTGAGGTTGTTATGTAGTCAACATAAATGGTTCCGAAATTTTCATTGGAGACATATCTTTTTGACCGCGGTGAATATCGACTTTGTCCAGAAAGATGTGAAAAATCATACTTTAACTCCCAATGATCCGTATAAACAATCATAAGCTAAACCACTTTTCCACAACAATAGCATAAGAACGCTCCAAAAACAATTAAAGCTCTTGATGACCTGAATTAACATGATTAAACAATGTGACTGGGAGTACTGACACAAGATGGCGGCTATATCGCAGGTTATGAAATTAACGATTTATTTGAAATTTGATAGCATTAGCATATAAAGACATAAGAGGTTCTGGTCAATTTTTCCTAGTGACGAGATACCTCATCAAGAGTTCAAGTTTATACACACACACGTAGTCAAACTATCCTGTTACTTTAAAGGGAATGAAGATCCAATTGGATAAACTATCTGGTGGGTTAAGTTAACCAATACCAGGGCTTAATTCGTGTTACGATAACCAAGTACCTTTTGGTGGTTGTCTAGAACTGATGTCTCGTTATTAGCAAAACTGAATAGATCTTAATAGGCGAGATACCTAGTCGTTAGAACATAAGAAGAAAAATTACCGGATCTTGATCTCGTCATCATAAAGAAGTCGGCAATACCTTCATGGTGAGGTATCTCTTCTTCAGCAACATTGACCAGATCTTGATGGACGAGATATCTCGTCGAAACGACTTGGATTGTTAATGATTAAAAGATAATATAAATTCACCGCCTAATCAAATCATAAATAGCAGTGATGAAGAAAAACTGAGCATTTGTTTCGAACAGTTTTCGACGCCATCAGGTAAAACACACCAGGAAGGTTAAAACCTTTGATCTTTTCACACCTAGTGCCAATTTATTTCTAAAAAATATCGTATAATAGAATGGGTATTATCTATATATAGATCTGTATATATAGGTATTATCTAAATATCGTGTATAGATCTGTATATATAGGTAGTATCTAAATATCGTGTATAGATCTGTATATATAGGTAGTATCTAAATATCGTATATAGAATCTGAGGTATTGTAAGTTTTAAACAAAAATAGAAACAGAAGTTACTAAATATTGAAACCCCTTCGTGACTTTTGGCTTCCACCCTGTATAAGAGAACTTAATAAAGGAAGGATATATTCCGGGATTCCAGAGAACGTGGAGCGTGCAAGTAATCCACTCTGCAGCTTCCTTCCGAATGTCCAGTGTGCTAGCGTGGGAGTGAGAGACAGCTTTGGGGTCTCTCAAAGTTAGGGCACTGGCGAGTTACGTGACCTCATCTTAAGGGTGATTGAACTTGGGGCAGTAGGTTTCTGAGGGTTTCAGGGAGATAATAGAGGCTAAACCCGATGTAGTACTGAGTTATACTACGTACAACATGCCATTCTATTCGATAGGCGGACAGTATTGGAGACGCTTAATCAACGCTTCTTCTGAGTTGTACTCTTCCTTAGCATTCTTTAAATCTCTTATGGATTCACGCATGATTCCATCTTGCAGCCTTCCCCATGACTTCTAACCCCTCTTTAGCTTTTTGATCAGTAGAATCTGCCCAGATGATTATATTCTAAGGAAACGAGCAATTCTATCATTACAAAGGATTCTATTCTAAGGAGATGAGCAGTATAATATTTTCAAAGGGGGTTATATTATTTGAATATGAGCAAATGTTATCATTCCAAAAGATTATATTCTATGGAAAGGAGCAATGTAACCATTCCAAAGAATTATATGCTAATGAGAGAAGCAGTAACATTTTACCAAATGTTTCTAGTCTAAGGAGAAGGGCAGTAGAATCGTTCCAAAGGATTTTATTCGAAGAAAATGAGCAATAGAATAGTTCCAAAAGTTTCTATTATAAAGAAATGAGCAATGTTACCATTCCATAAAACTCTATTCTGAGGAGAGTATAAATGTTAGCATTCCAAAGGAATTTATTATAAGGAGGGGAGCAGTAGAATCCTTTCGAAGGATTCTATTATTAGGAAATGAGCAGTGTAACATTTCCAAAGGATTCTATTCTTAAGAAAGAAGCAATATATAATCTTTCCATAAGATTTATATAGGGAGCGGAGTAAATAGAATAATATTTCCAAAGGATTCCATTTTAGGGAGAGGAGCATTTGCTAAGAGACCTTCGTTAATCAGATTAAAGTATTCTGGAACTTAGTTGTATTTATAGATACATCTAATTTCAATCTTTTTGAAAGTGATGGAAAGCAGATGCTTTGGTGGAGGCCCATATTGAAGTTGAACTGATATCTTTCGCTCTCGCGATTCGACATCCTGGCGATAGCAGATAGTCTGGGTTTGTATGAATACTTTCTTAGTGTTAGAAATTGACATTTAATTGACTGTAAAATGGTAAAATATTTATGTATTTAAATGTGCTAAAAAATATTATTTTAAAGAAAATGCTCGAAAATTGGGAATATTGTCAAATTTTACCAGAAACATGATGCGATGTATGTCAATATTTGCAGACTTATTAAACCTTAAAAACCATTGTCCATATAGTCATGAAAAATCTCCTCCACAACATCCAAATTTCCATCCTAATGAGGATTTGTGTTATAATTTGGAATATAGGATTGGTACATTTAAAATTACTTATGAAAATTAACTTTGAGAAAAACTCTCTCTCTCTCCTTGTAGAATCGGAAAAACAGATTCAATAATTTATTTGTAAATCTCTTAAAACCTATTTCATATGGATTGATAGAAGATATCACATACACACACATAAACTGAAGTGTGTGTGTTCAAGTCTTAATTTTATTATTAAACTCTCCTACATCCGTGTGCCTCAATATGTTTTATCCTTTATTTTCAATTTGATCACAAGATGCACAAACTTTTTGCGTTTCCTTATTATTTGTATTCAATTTTATTCAGAGTAGATTTCGTTGCCGTAAAATATTTTACATAATGACAAAAGTATATTTTTCGTTATATTGTTGAAAGTTGGTTGGGCACCAGTATGTTTTGACTACCTGCATCCTATAAAATCACGTTATGCGAGTCAGCGTGAATGAGTCCTGTACAATTACTAGCCCGTCGGTAAATTTGCTCATACCATCATAAATGGTAGACTACTGTATTCCTGTTAATTGTTATTACGTTATCCATTGAAATCTAGGTATTCATCGAATCCCTTGATTAGTTTTCATCGACCATTTGTGATCGATATCGACCAATCTTGGAAGATTCAACCTAGATAAATATATGTTTTAATCATCTAATTAACTCGGATCCTCTATTCTATATCAAATCATAACACTTCCTATCCGTAATGTTTTAATTTTGCATCAAATATTTTTTTCTAACTGGTTTTATTACTTAAGATTTCATATGTACTCTTTCAAAAACTAACTGTAGATAGTTTTAGTTACCGTGACCGGTTTAGTTTATTGCTCTATGGCCTACGCTTTCTATACGTACGTTGACCAAGAATTGAAGCTTGGAAAGTGTTCTGTGAATGGTGTATTTCTTGTCTCAATCGGACGAATTACCGTTTAACCCTCCAAGCAGTTAAATTGTTGATATCGCTTATGTAATTAAGGTAAAAAAATTACTTATCTAAAGTACTGTTTTGTGTGTTTTATACGTATCAAGTTGAACTTTCACACTCTAAACAGCAATGCTGTTAATCATACAAGTGGTTTTGACGAGATATCTCGTCCATAAAGATCTGACTAATTTTGCTAATGACGAGATATTTCATCATTAAGATATTACCGAGTTTTTAATGATGGCAAAATCAATTGTCAGGTTTCTTACGCTGACCAGGTATCTCATCCATTACGATCCTGGTCAGTTTTGCTAATGACGAGATACCTCGTCGAGACAACCACCAGAAAGGTTAAGTACTTGATATTAGTAATTACTGGAAAAGTTCATGCAGTTAAATTTTTTTTCAAATCCGTTCTTCTAAGTTCTATTTTTGGATGTCTTTTTCGGGCCAATACCAATCTAAGTGAGTTTATTTTGAATAAAGGATTATATCTCTAGAAATATTGAAAGGAATAAACTGAAATTTTCACACGTAGGCATGAGACACAGTTGAGTTGAATGCACTCTTAATTTACTTTTTTTTATGCACGTTTTAATTCATATTTTCTCAATTATGAATTATTTATTAATTTGAAAATAAAAATGGAGACATAAAATATTTGTACTCCAGCGTAACGAAAATTGTATTGATCACCTGAGATTATTTTGGAAGGCTTAAAGACAAATATTCACTTAGCAATAAGAATTCTGAATTTCAACCACGCAAAGCAGAATGGATTTGACTAAATTAAAAATATTTTGCATGAATTCTGGCTATTTTGAAACAGAAAATCTGAATCTGCTATCAAAAGTAGGGATCCTTTAAAATTGAGTTGGTACAAGTTTTAATATGAAGACGAACCCTTGTGCAAATGAAATGCACATTTATTTATAAAACATATTATTCCAAGTCTAATGATACATTTGGGTTGACTATCACGCCTTCAGATTCTGCTGTGTCCTGTTTAGAAGCAAAACGATCCATAGCGAAATATTTAAACAGGGGAGCCTTTTATAAGGAAAAGCCTTAAGATGTCGAAGTTCTGCCAACAAACAGCGAATCTAGTTTCTTTGTAAACTGTCGGTACACATGAAAGACCGGAATATTTCTGTGCTACAAAGACGACTTTAAATGTAACATCTGTTTAAGCACTTAAGCGATCGAAACATGCTTTGAAAGCCAAGCTATCTGAAAAATACTTTTAATAAAGAATTGTGCCTTTAGTGGTTTTGGAATGCATTTTGCCTTATAAACATTCCGGGAAATTACTTAAGATGCTTGAGAAAGAAATTATTATCTATTGAACTTTCTCTTATTTGCTGTGCAAGGGAAGTATAATTTCATAATCACAAAATGATGATGTATGTGTTTATGGTGCAATTGGATGTTTCAGAGATTTGAAAGAATATCTTTTTGTGTAATTTTGTAAACAGCTCGTGTTTGCGATGCTTTGAAGTGATGCTATGTTACGTTTTAGGTTTCTCCCAGATTTAGGTATGAAATAGTTAAATAACATGTCATAGAAGTAAATTATATTTACAGTTCTCGTGTGGTGTGAATTAAGCTTGAACCCTCCGAATGGTTTCAACGAGATATTACTTCCTTCAAGATATGGCCAATTTTCCTAATGACGAGATAACTCGTTATCAAGATATAGCCTAATTTTCATGAAGATGAAATCAAGACTTGGTCAGGTTTCTTTTAATGATGAGATATTTCGTCCATAAAGATCTGGTCAGATTTGCTAATGACGAGACACCCCGTTGAGGCAACCATTAAGAGGGTGAAGTGTCTTAAATGTTATACTATAGTGATATTTGAGTGACAAATCTTTTTTTTTTTAATGGAAACGTTTTATACCAAGTTACATATTATGGATGGCTTAAAGAATTTTTGGAATTCAAGGGAATCTGATCACCTATCTCTTTAGTTCTCCCGTACCTATCGAAAAACGACCGAACCAATCAAGTGCTTTTAAACTTCAATGCCTTGTGGTTTCAAGTTAATCTTGACTAGTATCTTGGTATGTCTCTGTTAGTGTAAACGAAACAACTTAAGAACCGGGATCCGTTTGACTTTGTTAGTTCAGTGCTGTCCATAGAAAGCCAGTTTGTTCAAGGGAACTTGGGCTACTCGCCAGGACATAGCCCGACGTGCTTAGGAACTGAAAGTCTGTTAACTTGTTCTAGTAAATAAAGATTGATGTTGTGATAAAATGGGCCGCTTCTAATCAAATACCGTTTCTCTGAAACTGACCACGAGAAGTTTCTACGATTTCAGCCCTTTGATGATAGGTATTTGCTTATCTTCTAAGGGGAAAATGTTATGTATGTTCGACAAGTATAACCATGTCAACGCTGGAGTAACCTTTTGGGTACATCAGGGAGGATTTTCTTTAATGCTCACTGAAGTTATCACTTTTGGGGGGATGGGGATTTTTTACTGATGAAACTACAATAAAATTATTCAAAACTTTGTAGGTTCATTTATTAATCTTTCAGGTATTGAGAAAAATAATTTTGATAATTTTCGTGAAGAATCACGCATGCTAACCCTTGTTGCCCATGGTGCCGCGCGAAGTTACGTAGTCGCAACTTGGCATGATTTCTCAACTTCACCTGGTCTTAAGAAAAATATTCAATAGTGTTTTGCTTCATATACATGTAGCCTATCCTTGGATAAACCAAAAAAAATAAATAAAAAAAAATATGCTAGGTAATGGTGACTTGTCAAATACAAATAACAGAATTAGCTAAAAAAATTGACTTTGTTTTTTGCTTTAAAAATATAAAAACATGACACCACTCCTCAAGCGATAAAAGAATGTTTGATCGGCATTCTGTAAAAATTTCAAATCGATCAATCCAATATTGTTTTATAGGCATGCCCATCACTCGCAAAAAGCTGTTGCGATAAAAAGCGGTTTTAAAGTTTCAGGACAGCTAACGGAAGTATATTCAGTACTTATAGTATTTTTCTGCTTTTGTCCTAAACCAGTGCCATACAGTTCTGTAGATAGGTGAAGGTAGCTGTAGATAAGTGTGATGATCTTTTGATCGCCATCCTTTGATAACGAATCGTTTTACATCGACCTTTACAGTTTACATCTTTTTGAAGGGGCACGCTCCAATTTCTACATCTCTGTATTGGGTCTTTTAATGGCTTTGAATAGGTCAATTTTGCGAAACATGACTTGTAATTTGGCACTCATATTTTTAGGGCCCTATAGAATAAATTATGCCAAAAATGGAAAAAATTGATTTATTTTTCGTCGTAGAAAAGAAACTTACAGAGCCTAAAAGAATAGTATTTTTACCCTCAAAACGTCGTAGCACATTCATACCTGCCAGCTTCGCAAGTCATTTTAAAAAACTCGGTTTTCAGGTCTTACAATGGGGAGCCCTAAAAAATATTCCCTAGTTTTCTTTAGGGAGAAAATTTTCAAGTGACGCCTATTTTGAAGTTATGTCGCCAGGTCGTGGCAATCATGAAATAAAAATATCGGAATCAGAATTTGTTAGATAGTCATAAAAATCTTTGAGGAGGCACTAATTTTCAAGAAAAACTCACAAATATACTTCTGAAATAGTAAAGAAAAGAAAAGTATATTTGCTCACATGTTTGCTCCCCTTTATATAAAATACGCCAAATAGGTTGCTTTTGGTTCGAAAAAAAAATGTTCTTATCCATAACAAAAGTAGACGGTAGAAAGCTTTTCTTGGTTGAATTGCAATCATAAAGCCCTTAGGCGATTTCAATTATTTTGACATTTTTTTCTTTTTTGACAGTGTGCATTGTATATATGTTGTAGAAATCTATCAGATATATTCCTTTGGAGCTTGGCATATGTGCATATTTATTAATTTCTAGTGTCCACATTCAGTTGCATATTTATTATGTCTTGACCAGTGAGAGTAAAATTGCCCATTTGGGGACATGATTCTTCACTATCAAATTTTCAAACAATAAATATGAAAGAGCATTATAAACATCATAAAAGTAATATTTTGAACCTTCCAAGTGTTTTCGACGAGATATCTCGTCCTTCAAGATGTGAACCATTTTACAAATGACAAAATATCTCGTCATCAAGATATTGCCGATTTATTATAATAACAAGATCAAGATCTGGTCAGTTTTCTTCTAATGACGAGATGTCTTATCCATTAAATTCTGGTCGATTTCTCTAATGACGAGATACCTCCTTGAGGTACCACCAGGATGGTTAAGGCGAGGTTTTTCTCAGGACTTGGAAGGTTATTAATATATTTCAGACTTATCTTCTGAGCGGTTCACACAAATAACTCCACCATGCTAACAGCAGTCTTACTGCATGACGTTCAACCAATTTGTACCTTTTTGACTAATAGAATCTTTTCAAAGGGTACTATTCTGAGGAAATGAACAAAAATTAAAAATCTGGGTTTTAAAATGTTGATTAACATAGCTTTTTCTGTAAAAGTATAGGTGTTTTAGAATAGTTTTTTTGCTTTACAATTGAGTGAAACACTTTCCAAATGGAGTTAATTTGATTTGTGTGTATACAAAGTATAGTGGGGGGTTAATTAAAATTTTGATTATATATGGAAAATTAATATGCATGAGATCGTCAATGTTTGCTTACATATCAATCTTTGTGGTCACGTTTTATGTAATAAACTCCACACATCTTAATATTTGGGTCCAAACTTTATGTATTTCATTTTTAGTAGGAAACGGTGTGTGCCAATTTTATAACAATCGGATTATAACTGCAAAAGTTTGTTTTGAAAGTAGATTGTCCCCTTAATAAGAACCGAGGTAACTCGGTTGGAAGAGTAACAAATTAGCAGGTAGGTAACGAGTTCGTATCTTACCAAAGACCGTCGTGTAAAAGGGGGATGGTGCATGTTAAATCAGTCGTATCCTCAAATGTCCTCATTTTGACATGGTGTGGAAGTTTGGAGAGGTGCCTGCTCAGATGTGAACTCGTCATCTGACCGTTGTTCAAAATTAGGTGTTGTTTTTCTCGATTCTTTCCCTTCGGGTTTGTTCCCGTACTGTCATCAATAGCCCGTTGTGTTGCTCCAGTGCGACGTTAATTAAATACCTACCTACCCTTAAAGTGATTTTGACCTATAACCTTTTTTAAGTCAGTTTTTTGTAGTACACTTCAAATGTTGAGTTTGAATTCGAATACCATTTCTAGAAGAGTCCCGAGTGCAATATATTTGAATTTACCGTTGGTGCTTGAGTTTCTTTACCTGGGTATTTGAGTTTCTTTACCTGGCGCCAACTAAACGGGTGTAAGACCATCTACAGTCTTTTCCAAATGAAGGAGCCCTACCCCTCGCTGATTTTATTATCGTACACTCTGTTACACTTCCTTTCTTACCTGCATGGTACGTCATCTTTCCACCACTCTCGCTTAGATGCATTCGCCTCATACTTCCGTATAAGAAGCTTGGAAAACTTGCTTAATGATGTTCGTTAAGGAAACGGTTTCTCGTTTTCTTAAGATATATTTTATTTATTGTTTGCTTCGGGATGCAGCTTCTTCGACTTGCATGTCATTCATTATGTGCTGCTCCCTTTGCTCTTTTTTTTTCCATCTCCCTTCGTTAAGAATGTCCTTGAGTTGATCTGCTGTCTCCGTGCGTCAGGTGAAAATCCCGTCTTCCTCAAAACTCGGCTTTTTTCACGAGGTTTTTATTTTCTGTTTCCATTCACCGGGATTCTGTTTGGAAGATGGCTGATGGGATGTCTGGTGCGGTTGTTATGTTACTTAATTTGGCTCAGTATGTCGTCAGTTTTGTGACTCCATTTTCAAACCTTTCAGGCATCACCACTGCGTTAAAGGAACCATTATAGAAACATCCAATTTTATTAAGATTAGGCGGAAATCTTTGTCATCTTGTTTCTTGCAGGTTGTGTACATTGACTCCGTTGATAGAAAATTATAATGAAACAAAGATATCCCATTGATCTATTTTTCCCGATGGGGTTTACTGACCCTGGGGGTCATGACCCTCGGATGTCCAAGTGATCTTTCTGTATTTTATCCTACGTTGTCATGTCTTGTGTTTGGCTCAGAGCGACTAAAAATGGCCAATTGGCCATAAAACCCCAAACCAAGCATAATTTACAATACTTTTATATTGAAGCCTGCTCTCATGACTCCAGATCCCTACATCTGGAACTCCCGTACGCAGTACCAGGTTAATTAGTGGCCCTGGTACTGCATTGAGATGATGTGCCCCTCAAGAATTGCCAATATGTACCCCAAATACTCAGGGTCGCCAAGGCTCAGTGGGTACGTCCACCTTGCAATTTGCTAGCTGTAGGTGGAGCACGTCCGATTCCTGTAACTTTCCTTAGGTGTATTTTTCTCTTCTGTGTCAGTAAAAATTGCTCTGTGTATGTATATCTAATACATGACGATGTCTTGTGTTTGGCGCGACTTGACCAAATATGACCCCTGCGCCCTAAAATATGCAATTAACCGAATTATATGTTACTTGACTTGCATAAATATATTTTTATACTTTTCTGTTCTTTTGCACACTTATTGTAAAGCTTTGTTCTGAATGCCATGAATTTTTTAATTTTTATGCATAGGAAAGGGATTATACATTAGAGTACGAAAACTTATTTACATTTCTCGGGATATAGTACCAGGGCACTGACACCCGCCATGTAGAGGAATTTTCTGACCACACACCTGATACAGGCCCTGTCTAACGCCATATTAACATTTTATATTTTGTTTGGACATGTTTTAATAGTGCTTCAGGTGTTAGTTTCATGTATTTTATACATGCAATAATACACGAATTTGCAAAAGAATATGGCTGATTAAAATCCCTGTCTTATAAAAGCATCAAATTTCTTTCTTATTCTGTGTGGGGTAATTGAAACTTATATACTTAAAATGGGAATTGAGTTCGACGCTAAGAAATACCAATAAAAATTCGCGTTGGAAATTATGTACAATTTTGTAGTCATTTGTGTAAACAAAATAAATAAATGGCTTACATAAATTTTAATACAATGTATTAGCATTTAATTTTTATTCCCTTTGTTAACGAAATCTTTATATCGTCGAAGTAACAGAAAAATTGTAAAAATTCATTGCTTTCATTATAATTTTGTTTCATTTTTCAGCTATATTTTTCTTTTTTCCTTTATAAAAGTTTTTAGAAACTAACAGAAAAAGAGTGTTTTAAAGTCTGAATGTTTTTACCCCATATGTAAAGTAATCTAAAGCTTCCAATAAACGAAATTGTAATAATAGCGCCCTATATCAAAGAAAGGACGTATAAAAAGTTTTCATATTTATGATGATTCGTTCTAATTGTTTTACAATTTTGACGAAAAATAAAAAAACATGAATGGATGAATAAAACCGAGAAAGATGTCTGGTGCTTTTTTATCCAGCAGTACTTTCGGCCATTTAAATGTTTAAAATAAAGCCGAGTGAAAAAGTTTCTATTGTTTTTATTGACGAGCTACCGATCTAAAGCCGATTTTACTCTGAAGTGCCTTTCATTTTCTAAAATTGTAAAACGCGTTTTTATTTCCATTTCTTTTCTCTCTGCCAATTAAAATATTCGAACTGTTTGTTTTAACGATTGTGTGTTTAAAAGGCCTTTTACGTGACAAAGTTTTTTGCATAAAAGCTGCTTGTTCAGCAGACAAATTTTTCCTGCGCCAGAAATGTTATGTGTGAGTGCGAATTTAATAAAGGTTTTCAGTTGCGTATGAATGAAGATTAAAACAACTTGCAGTGAAGCTCAATTTTTTATAATTTGCTCTCCATCGGAAGAAAGGATCTATTTTACTTTCTATGGGTAATTGATTTTTAAAATTAGCTCCGAGATATATTCCTATTTTATGAAGAGACTTGTATCTTTAATTTCATTTAGTTCTTTTTAATGTTTCTATGGATAAATATTTGATGATACAGAGAGAGATGGTTTCATTTTAAAGAAAGCCAGTATAAAATTGGCTTTATTTAATGGTTTTCGCTAAAACTATTTGATGCTTATTTACTTACCGGTAGGTAGTTAATTAATGTCTCATTGAAGCTACAGAACGGGCTACTGGTAACAATCCGTGATCAACCCCTTCGGGAAAGATCTGAGGAGAACTCGAATTTTGAATTACTATTTACTTTATGCACTGGATGCGCCTTCATCCGTAGCCGAAGTGTAGTACCAAAAGCCGAAGTGCTCAGTAATCGGGCATAAGAAACAAAACTAACTTTTCCGTCCTGGTGGTTGTCTGGACGAGATATCTCGTCATTTGCATAACAAATCTTGATGGATGAGATACCTCGCCAAAACCATTTGGAGGGATAGTATAAGTTATTGCGATGAACGATCGAGTAGCTTTCAAGTGTAACGGATATCTAGTATTGCCCAATTACAAATTAATTCAAAAAAATATATTTTCGTTTTTAAATAATTTCGTTCTGCATCCAGTAATCGCCGCCGAGTTCTTCCTAGCGGCAGTGGGTTTTTATGTCTACAATGCTCGTACAGCGCTGGCGAATGAGCCAAAACAATATGATCTCAACGACCTGCGATTTGATACGCTTCGATTCCAGTCCACCCATGGTTACTCAAGTGAATCATGTTAGAGGACTAACGCTGTATAGGTGGAGAAGAAAATTCCCCTTTAGCATTTACGTTTAAATTTTTTTACTCTTACAAAACAGAATCCAATGGCGTCTGTGTTTGAGGTATTGTTGTTATTAATTAGTTCTCTAATAACTTACATCATGGCTTGAACGGAAGAATTAGAGATAGGTGGTTCCCTAGATTTCCATTCATTTCGCCAGTGCGAAGACATTTTCCATGAGTGCATTTGCACTACTTCTACTCTGTCTAAGTGAAGTATTGATTTTTGATTCAAGTGTTTTATATCCAACATTAATTGTATCTCTGAGGGAAATGCGTTTCCTATTCTGGAAATACATTTGTACCTAAGAGCTTAATACATTTTCATGGTCTCACGCTCTCAACACAGAATAATTTGAATTAGAAATCAGTATAATTTCGAATTTCAGAGGCCGTCGTGGTTCAGTACACCAATAACCTGCTAGTTGTGGGGTGCGCATGTTCAATTCCTCCCTAGGTATAATTGTATTTAGTTCAAAAAAACGTGGTGTGGTCCTCGGATCTTTCTCTTGGGGATTGACCCCGGACCGTCGCCATTGGACTGTTGTGTTGCTCCAGTAAGACGTTAATTAACTACCTGCCTTTTCTATATTTGTAAAACTTGTGTATGTCCATTGCTTGATGCTGTCTCTCTTGTCCTTGCGCCATAAAAACTAGACCAACCAACCATTTTCGAATTTTATGCAACACTTATACAATATTCAAGATTGTGATAGCTTAGATCTTACTATCGCATCTTGACCTGGGGCCTCACTCTTATTTTGAGATTCATGGAAATAATTAAATAGATTGGAAAAATGTTTTGCAAATTTGAATTTTTCAATCATCACCTGAGTTTGATATACTTCGTACGGAATAGTTAATTCGAACGTAACTTTGGATATTCAATTTTATTCAGCACCACACATTTGAATAAGACAAATTCCACTCACTCTCACACACACACAAATCTTCTCTGATGTAGTGTGATGAATGATATCTAGCTACACGGCCCTACCTTTTCGAATAGGGTTAACAGCAGTAGCTCTACAAATAAAAAATCTTTCTTCGCCAAGCAAAAAAAAAAAAAAAACATGAGAAAGAAACTGAGAACCCTACTGCATAAAACAATTTAGCGTCGTGTAGCCAAACAAGTATTTCACTTTTATTTCATGATTCACGCGACCTGTGTTTGTAATTAAATAACCTGAAAAAAATACTAAAATTTGAAAATTTGTGATTTTGAATCATTCTGATTACATTTAATTTCATTTCGCTTCGCCATACACTTCCTCGTAATAGCAAATTCGAACTTAACTTTGGATTTTCAACTTTCCTTAACACTATACACTTGAATAAGGCAATATTCTACTCAGAAATGCGATGAATGATAAGTAGACATACGGTCCCATCTCCCCTGAAAACGGTTTGCAGCAGCAACTACAAATTACAAAATTCCATCTCGTCTAAATATGAAAAAATGCATCAGGAACAAACTAAGGATGCGGCTACACAAAATTTAACGTCATGTAACCATACTGGTTCTTCCCTTTTATTTTGATCCATGCGACCGGTTTACAATTAAATGGGCAAGAATTTTTTGTTGTTTCAAATCTGTGTTCTTGAATCATCCTGATAACGTTGGACTATCCACTCCTATCATCATGCACTTCTTGCTAAACATTTAATTCGAACTCAACTTAGGGTTTTCAATTTTGATCAACACTCCATACACTTGAATAAGAACAATTCCACTCACAGAAGTAGTATGGTGAATGCTAAATAGCCATACGGTCCCACCTCCCTTGAAAAGAGTTAACAGTACCAAATCCCAAAGTCCAAAAATCCAACTCCGCCAAACAAAAAATCCGCCACGCTACAAACCAGCACGCTATCTGCGGAATTAAACGTTACGCGGTCATTACTAATATTTAATTTCCTTAATTCTTTTCTCAGCGCCCCAATGACCTGATGAAATTCCGCTCTTCAGAGTTGCACCGCATTAAATCCATGCTGAATGAAATAACTAGAAGCGCTGGCAAAGAGGCAGTTGACGCTGAGGCTAGTTGGAGCAGCACTGTGATCCTGCAATTAATTCTATTAAAGTTGCCGCGAAGTGGCTGGGTCTGGCTGCTCGTGGCGCCAGACCCTGAGTGTTGTTGCGCGGTGGCTTTTCTCGATTCCTGAGCGTGAATATTGCGAAATGGGGTTATGAGCTCTTCTCCTTGGCGATAAGATTTTAGCCAGGGTTTCCTTCGCGATAATCGATATTGATTTTGTTTTTCATATCGGGAATTAAAGTCGAAAACGGATGACGTTTTGTTTACCCAGAGAGTGCTAAAAATGAGCCGCGATACTGTACAATCCTCTGCTTAGAGTCGGAAAGTCGTGATTTTGACGTTCTGGTTTTGGACCGAATCTGTAGACCAACTCTAATCAGGCTTAAAATTGTTTTCCAAGCTGTGAAAATAGATATAATGTATAGGTCGTGGTCCCTAGAATTTGTTATAAAGGCATAGTAATCGATTGTAAGGGGGATTTTCTTTTTTCGTATAAAATATCGCTTTTCGCTAAATGGTACTAAATGAGCCGAAATATTGTATAAACCTCTGTTTTGAGGTGAAAGGCCGGGATTTTGTCTTTCTGGTTTTGGACGAAAGCTGTAGATCAGCTCTCTGAACCGGCTTAAAATGGATTTTAGGCTTTGAAAATAGTTAAATTAAATAGGTTAATGTTGGGGTTCTCTGAATTGGTTCTAAATGCATAAGAATCAATATTAAGGATATTTTCTTTTTTTCCTTATAAAACTTCCGATTTTTTAAAATTTTGTACTGACGAAACCATGCAATCAAATACTTTCAAATTTTCTACGTCTAGAAACTATGATTTCAGGTATTCACAAAAACATTTTAGTCCTTTTCATGAAGAACCACGCCCGCTATGCCTCCGAGCGAAGTTCCTTCCTCAGTTGGATTCCTATTATTTCTATTAGTTCCTTCTTTCTCAATACCAAGTTATCTCAAACAAAAAAAAAATATGAAACGACGTTTTGCTTCACACACATGTAAATGAACCAGAAAACATGTTCAATGAACCAGAAAATTGTGTAAAATTTTTTGAAAAAATGGAGATTTGTCAAATGCAAACAATTGATTTAGCTTGAAAAATTAACCAATTTTTTCGCTATAAAATTACAAAAACGCATATCGCTTTTCTAGTTTATTAAACAATAAAAGAACGCCATTAGCGACTTGCTGTGAAAATTTTAATTCGGTCAATCCAATCGTTTTATAAGCCTGCTAACTATTCTTGGAAAAGCTGTACCGAGAGGAACGTTTGAAGTTTCAGTTCAGTTAAAGAGGGAAGCATAATCAGTCCACTTATTGTATTTTCCTGCTAAACCATCACATTTACGATAGCTTTATGAAGCGACGCTCGCTCAAACTTCTACATTTGCGCTGCGAGCTTGTTATAGTGGCTTATTACTAGGCCATTTTGCGAATTTTGACTTGGAAATTTGGCTGACATGTTCTTAAGATCTGAAGAACAAAAGTACGTTGAAAAAGATACAAAATAGATTTTTCCTTCACAAATTAAATCGAATTCCTTTTTTGTCGGAAGACCAGAATTTTGTCTCTGGTTTTGGACTGAAGTTGGTGGCTAATCTCTAAACAGGCTTAAATTGTTTTTTAAGCTGTGAAAACGGAATGAATAGGTTGAAGCTATGGTCCCCTTGATTTGCATCTAAAAGCACAAAAATATGTATGAAAAGTATCAAAATTTGGATATGACGTCCCGAAACGCATTTCGGAGTGTCCCAAGTTGGAAATTCAGTTTTTAGGTCAAATAGATAGTATCTTGACATAGTATTTTTTAATGTTTCGCTGAATGTTTACGGAATGACAGAACAAATTCAAATCCCATTTCTCGAAGTTCACTTTTTATTTTTATGATGCTTTCTTAAAAAAGTTGATACGATTTGAAGGTTTGCTAATATGCGACCATAGTTATGTCAGTGAACAAAAATAAATTCATAATCCTCATACCTTTATAATCACAGTGAATAGTTAATCCAGTAATTGGTATTGTATTTGAAAAAAATGTTACAGAACTATTCTATGCTTTTAAAATAATGAATTTGTAAAAAATTGGGAAATAACATATCTTGGAGGGGTTGTTTTTGTCCCTCGAAATGTTACTATCTTCTTTATGTGTATGTATTTTGATAGTTGGACCTTTAGAGTTTATTTTCCTCATGTACTTGTAGTTCCCATTTATTGAAAGTGTGTGGAAAATATAGAGTAGAAATATTCTTAATTTTTTAGAGCTAAAATATTTGTCATTCAGATATACTTTACCTTAGAAAATAAAAACGTGTCATTCAGCACTGTTTTTGTGAAGAGCTTTTAATACACCTGTCATCAATGTTTTTATATCTAATATATCTTTTTTGATTTTAATATTAAAAATTTTTTTTCTTACTTTTTATTCGTATAAAATCTAATAAGTTTTCTTTATTTTCAGGTAAGAATGATTATTATTTTGCTGATGTATCAGGTAATGTCACTAATTTTATTAAATGTTACTTCCTCTACGAGTAGTTCAGTTTCTTGTTGTGAAATATTCTCTTAACACTTCTGATAAAGTTATAATTATTTGCTTTTTTTGTATGATAATTTTTTCTGGTTTACTTCAGTTATACTATCTCACTATCGAATGTTATTTGCAATAATTTCAAATATATAGGTGTTTTTTGTGAGGATAAAACGTATTTTTTTACATTTATTATCTGTAGATCCTAGTTGTTAATTTGCTTTTGGAAGTCAAACTTCATAATTTGATAAATTAATGTTTTAGATTATGTCGAAGATGTATAAAATCGTCGAAATTATTTATCAAGTCTTAAAATTCGGATAACTCGTTGTTTTATGTACTATAGAATCTTTTCTCCTTGTAATATGAGTATAGCTTAGGCCGGTTAGCTATTTGAATTGTAATTAACCTGAAAGTTAATCTTCTTGTTATTATGATCTAATTATTAAAAATATGAATACAAAAAACTATAACTGAAAATGGTACAAATATTTATTCCGGTCTTTATTTCTATGTACGTTTTGATAATTTACCTTTTTTTTTGTCAAACAATTCAGTGCTTTGTGAAATTAAGCTAAGGAAGATACTGAGAATGTAAGATAACGTAGACCAGGACAACCATCAGGACGATTTACCCTCCTGGTCGTCTCGATGAGGTATTCCATCATTAGCAAAATCTGGATCAGATCTGGATTGACGACATTTCTCGTCAAAAGAAGGAAATAATATGTACATAAATAAATATAAATATATAAATATAAATATATAAATATAAATATATAAATATATAAATATAAATATATAAATATAAATATATAAATATATAAATATAAATATATAAATATATAAATATAAATATATAAATATAAATATATAAATATAAATATATAAATATAAATATATAAATATAAATATATAAATATAAATATATAAATATATAAATATATAAATATATAAATATAAATATATAAATATAAATATACATTTTATTTCAGCAAGTTCATTTAAAATGTTACAGCACACTCGCTTCTTTTTATCTTCATACTTTCGATTGAAGAAAGTGCAAGTATAAAAAAATTAACCGTAGGCCAATACCTCCATTCTGTGTCGAATCTGAACATGAATCGAAGTGCACGTTTCCGCTCACGCAGCCGTCAAACATGCCAAATGACGAGTCTTGATAAGTCACGACCATCTCGAACAACACGTTTCCTATATAAAAACTCCGCAGCTGAATCAAATCTGTCAAGCGACTCGTCATTTGCAAAGCGATCGGCGTACAGGCGAATATTCATTGACGAATATTTTCAGCGTCAACAGATATCGTGTCAATCAAATCGCAAACAATGCAAACACTATTGGTTCCATTCATTGGGTTTCTAAGCTATACGCTGTTGTGACGCTGACGGCGATGAAGTGGAACAGAAAAGAACCAAGAGGAAAACCTTTTCAACTATGTATTTAAAAAGATAGTTTGAAAGCTGCTCTTTTTTATTTGGTTTCAATTTCCAACTTTAAATGAAAATGAAGTTCAAAGAATTTATAGGTTCCAGACACACGGGTTGTTAGAATGGTGCCAATTTAATTAGACAGTCTTATGCAGCAAACTAGTAACCACTTAATTTTCTGGTTCTTAAGTGTGTATCTAGTGTCTCAGTAGATTTCCCCACTGTTCTAACACTGTATATGTACCCTACTTATACTCTTCTTGTCAATAATACTTTCTTTGATTCTGTGTGCCAATTATGTCCATTGCGCCATAAAACTCAAATAACCATCCTCTGTGAATTTCGATTTTTTACTTAAATAAAAATTGGTATTCGTCCCATTTTTATGAATTTGCTAAAACAGAATTTATATGACTCAATCGAACCATTTTAGAGAAATAATGAATGGAATTTTAGAGCACACAAACTTCCGTTTGTTAAGCCCACCGAAGTATAATTACGTCTTATTCCTATATTTTAACCCTCTGAGAGGTTAACTTGCATTACGAGGTATTGTTCTCGAATCTTTCCCTTATGGGATTGATCCCAGACCGTCGTCAATAGCCCGTTGTGTTGCTTTAGTACGACGTTAACTAAAAATTACCTTTCCTCTGAGAGGTTAACTTGCATTTATCTGTTCTGCAACCTGCACTCTTTACTACATGACTCAAACCAGTGCTGACCATCTTTGCCAATAGAATATTTTCTAGGATTCTTTCAACCGATAGATAAGGTTATTTAGTCATTTTGCTAGTCTTGTGCTAAAGCAAACCTGCACTATTCGGAAATCTTGTGGCGTTTAGATTGTTACTATGTTTCGTAAAACTGATGCCAATGAGTCGACGAAGTAGAGGCGTCCTTTGAAATTAAAATGATTGATAGTTTGAAAAATTTACGCATTTCTGTAGAACAAAAAACATGTAAAGAAGCGATGAATAAGCAGAAGAAAAATGTGTGCGAAATAGTTTTTATTCCACTGTTGTACGACGTGGTAAATGAATTAAAATTCTTCGAAGATAAAAAATTCAGTTCTAGATGAGATTATTGCTTAATATAATTAAAATTAAAACTACGCTACTTGGAAATCTCGTTACTCATAGCTGGTTAATTTGTTTTAGTAAAACAGAAGCCAATGAGTCTACGAATCAGGCCTATCTCACAATTAAAACTATTGATATTTTGAAGAATTCACACGATTTTTTGTAGAAATGACAAAATAAAAAGAGATGAATAGAGTCGAATATTTTGCGCGAAAGTTTTTATTCCACTGTATTACGACGTGATAAATGAATTAAAATTCTTCAGATAAAAAAAATGTAGTTCTTGACATGTTATTGCTTAATATATCGCTTTATTTCGTATTTTGCATTAAATCGATTTTTCGTAGGATGAATGTCTGTGTAAGACGTCGCCTGGAGCTTTTCTTTTCGTGCGCTATTTTATTGAGAAGTTTCACAATCACTTTAAAAACTCCCTTTGCAATTTTTCCGAAGTATTTCTGTCATTATCATATCGGATACATTTCAGATCGAATTAAATCGCCGAGGAATTTGCAAATTGATCGTTATAATTCAAAATATTAAATACACTTTCTCTCCTTGAAAGCAAACTATAACACTCCTTTAAATGTGATGGTTTTTTTTTTCAAACTAACATTCCCAATTAAACTTGGCAAACTATGGAATATAAATTAATCAACTACTTTTGTGCAGATCGCCGATGTGGTTTTTAATTTTGGCTTGCAAAACCAGTGAAAGCGATGTTTTTGTTTGTTTTTTCACTGGTGAAACATTAACATGTTATTGGACTGGCAAACTGGGCCGACTCGGGGTTATTATGGACTGACAGCATCTTTGGACTTTCCTAACACGAGATCATATATAACTCAGGATGTCTGGCTAGAAAACGTTGTGTTGGGCTTTCCGGCGCCAAATGACCTCGTGGCCCATGGCGGGCGTTGGCTACTAGAAGATGAATGAAAAGATAATTTTTTATTCAAAATTTTATTTAGAATGGATTTGATAAACGTCCTTCACAAGCGGAGTGGGTATGAGAGGCATTTTCTGTCACGTTAAATATAGTTGATGTGTGTGTTTCTTCGGCGATACCTGTTTCGTAGACACATTCTGAACGTGACGTCACTTGGCTTCTTTTTCGAATACGATTTCAGCACTGCGCCAATAAATATTTTAAGTAATAAATTCCTAATGTATATATCATAGTTCATGTGTCAGTACCAATTAGGTAAAATTCCAAACGGGTTTCCAAATCAGAGATTAAATACATTGTGAGGCAACCCTGTATGTATCATGCGAAAGCACCTGGACAGCAGAAGTAATGGAATAATAATAAAGCTATTAAGAATTCGAAAGAACGGATTCCAAATTGATTTCTGGTAGTTGATTGGTCCATGCCAATTTCATAAAACGCCAATCTATGCCAAAATGGCAATAAACTATATGTTAAGGTAACCCCGATATGTATAATGGAAGAGCATTTGGGCAGCGAAAGTATCACCTTTGCTTTGCATATCCCTGGTCTGTTCATTCACACTGAAAATACCTCTCGTATGATTACGAACAAATTCAATGTAACCATATATTTTTAAACTTTTAAATAAAAACATTACTTTGTGATAAAAAATGCCACAGAAGGAATTCAGAATTTGATACATGATAGTTGATTGGTTTACGCTCATTGGATTAAATTCCAAATGGTGCCGGTAAACTACATTTTAAGGTAACCCGATTTGTATCATTCGAGAACATTTAATCAGCAGAAGTAAAATCTTCGCAGACCGTTTGTATTGCTTGCTTACACTGTGAAAATCATTCTCTTATTTATTTCATGTATTCGTTTGATTACATGAATTATAGAGCTTAAGATTAAAATTAATATTTATGCGAATGATGATTTGCAAGGGAAATAAATATCTACACACATATAAATAAACTTTTGGCTGATGAAAATATATTAAATTATAGGGTATTTTAGTTCTTTTATGTTTAAGTAGTGATGATTGATTCTAATTAAATAAAAATAATAATTTCAAATTAGAGAGGGTCTGTTTAAAAGCAACTGTATGATGTCTACTTGAATAATGATCGCAAAATTGGCTTTCCTCTCTAAGTGTATATATATTCAGAGATTTTTATCTTCATAAATACCATTCAAATTTGTTTTTGTTTTCAAAAAGTCAACTTCGCCCGAGTTTATTTTTAAAATCCGGCGAAGTCAGAAAACTAGCCCGTTCAATTAAAATGAAATGACATAGGCTCGGGGTTGGTAATGTTTTTCTGCTAGTTAAAGTTAATTGGCTACTAATTTCATCTCGATTTCAGATCCGAATCTGATAACTGGCTCTGGACCCATGTGCCGGAAAACTCGAGCAGTTAATTTCTTTTCGAATCAGGAGGCCGGATTTTTTTCCTGTTCCTAAAACGATTGCAATGTTCCATTTGTAAATCTTTTGTTTACTTCGTTTCCCGACTTTTTTCTCTTTTCCCGGATCGAATGACGGGGCTCTCACTTTATGTCTTTATTTTGGCGATATTCCAGCGTCGATCCGTGACTGAAGAACAGTTGCCGCGGCCGAAAGAAGAAAAGTGCTGAATATTAAGCGGCTTTCCCTACGGAACATTCGACGTTAGAGTGCGATATCCCGGGGAAAAAAAATGGCAGGAAAGAAATTCTTCAGATAAAAGCAACCTGCAGAAATTAATGTCTGAAGTAGCGCGCTTGCATTTGACATGATTCCCGCACACCTGACTTTTTTTTCTAGCCTTTTGTAACGAAATAATTGTGGAGAGTTAAGTTGATGAATTGTGCGTGACCGCACGCTTAATTATCTGTGTGCGGGTCATGTCTTTCTAAAGTAAGTGCGCATTGTTATGCAAATGCGGAAAGTCTTGGCGTTTTTTAGACACGGCTTGACCGTAAGTTTTATGGAATTGGTGGCAATATTGTTGTCCGATGTTTGTGAAATTTCGAATTCTTACAGCAACAGGTGAGATTAAATAGGGTTACTTGTTAGAAATATTCTAAAAACTCGTTATGTACTGCGCTTCGATATGTCGTGCCATTCGGTTTTATCACTTTTTCTTTACTTATTCCCCGATGAATTTTTGGATTACCAGTAGCAAAAAATTCCTGACAGTTGGAAGTTCAAAGATCACTGGTAAAAATATTTGATTGTATGGAGAAAGGATAGGAATTAGTTGAGAATATATTCTCTAACTATTATTTTATAAGTCTTACTTTCAATTTTGTGCTTAAAGTGTAGTTTTGTGTAACTAAAATAAAAACGCATTTATGGCAAATGTTTAATTTTTCATGTGATTGCGTGCGGGTCATGTCTTCATTAAGTACGCATTGTTTTGGAAATGCGGAAGGTCTTGGCGCTTTTTTTACTGGTTGATCGTAAGTTTTAAGGAATTGATGGGAGTATTGTAGTATGATATTTGAAACTTTTAGGGGCTTACAGAAACAGATGCGGTTCAACGAGGTTGTTTGCTAAAAATACTATAAAATCTCGTAATACTGCGCCTCGATATATCGCCTTTTTTCAGTTGTTCCTCAATGAATATTTAGATTGCGAACAGCAGGACATAATCTTTAGAATTGGGAATTCAAAGGCCACTGGTAAAAAATTTGACTGTCTCAAATATGTAGAGGGGAGAGAAATTAGTTAAGAAAATATTATCACTCATACTTAGTATAATTTTGAGTTTGGTACCTTCGATTTTGTGTTTAACCGAGTGGTTTTTTGTAACTAATTATTATAACTACTTTTATGTATCACTCTTTCTTTACTTGTACACGATATTTTTTTAGGATCGTGTACAGCAGAAATTTTTTTTTAGAATTGGGAGCTGAAAGGTAGCTGGTCGGTGAGATTTTGTTGCCTCTAATAAGTAGATGTCAGAGGACATAGTTTAGAAAATATTCTCATACTTAGTGGTATTTTAAGTGTCTTACTTTCAGATTTGTGTAGTTTTTATGTTTTTTTGTTGTTGTGATATATTTTGATTGGTTCTCTTGGATTTTATGGCGCAAGGGCCATATTTGGTCAAGCTGCGCTAAACAACCTGAAGTAAACGGACGTACACATAGAGTGAAAGTTTTATTGACACAAAACAGAGAAATATACACCGGGAGGAATGAAATATTTTGGAATCCATAAACATCTTTTCAAACGAATTATATTAAATATCCCTTGTAGTTTATTATGGTATGGTATTTATAATTAAGGTCACACTGGAGCAACACAACGGGCTATTGTGTAATTAATTATGATTAAATATCTCTTATAATTTATTATAATTTAATATCTGTCATAATTTATTTTATCGTTACTTTACCATATCAATATATCAGAGCTGAAATCTTGATATCTGTCAGTAGTGATGTATCGGGTGCCACTAGTAGAACGTGTTCTCTATGAAACTAAAGCAACGCATTGTCCAACCATTGAATTCATTTTTTAAAGATTTGAATGAAAGCGAGGGCGATAAAAAAAAAAAAATTTCGAAAAGTGATTAAATCAACTAAAATTTCTTAGCTGTAAATTCCTGTAAAATCTTAGCTTGCGAGAAAATATATGCGATAACACAAACACATTTTAAAGACTTCATTAGCATTGCGTTTATGTTGAATAATAGTTTATTTGCTCGAAAAAGTTTTTTACCCCCTCTAAGGACCAAGCCGAGCCTTGAAGTTAATAAAAAAACGCATATCTCTCCCCCTGTGATTAAAGAAGAAGTGGTTTTTATCTTTGGGAATTTTCATACTATAACTGAAATCTATTATGAAAACGATGGCCTTAAATGACGCAAGCAAAAATGGCATTTAGGGAACCTGGTTTCCATTATACTACTAAACCCTGTAGTTTTTTTTTCTTCTTTTTATGAAACGAATTTCAGTAATGTTCTCATCTCAAGTGCTAAAGAAACTTAATTGTAATAAGACACTATCGTTAGTGTCGAAATATTTCCCATTCGTAGTGTTGCGTCCGTACGGAAAATACCGGGAAAAAGCACATAAGATGGAAAGTTATTTTTGTTGATTCTTGAATATTTTCCTGATCTGTGGGATAACGCGAGTTTATATTATACCACGATGATAACACTTCCAGGATCAATTTGGGCTAGCCAGTGGAGCGCTGTATTGCGTTTTTAGTCCATTCAAGTCAGTTTCTTATAGCCTCTCGTTGGGGATATTGATACTTTAACCAAAGCAATCCGAGAGAGTTACTGTTTTCGATTTATGTTTCCTGAGGCAAACCAATATAGCAATGCGCTTCGGTGTAGCATTCAGTTCTGAAAACAGATTTTCTGTGCGGAGGATATTGTGTCTGAGCATCGAATTTGAAGTGATTTATGCCTCTCATACAATGTATGTCTAAACTGCTATTCGTTCATCATTTGCAACTGTTGCAGACATTTCCCGCTGTTTCTGTAATGTCCAAAGTGGTTAAATGTTGTATAGGATTTTTGTATGGAGAGGAGTTAAGTTTTTTTTCCAAGATCTTGCTTTTTTGACTCGAGATTGTGCTTTGCTGTTTGGGATTGGAAGATCCAGTGCCGACATTTTCAATTTATCTCATTTATATTTACCCTTTTCTCAGAATACACTAAAGATACCTACAGTCGGTTTTCATAAGTGAAACATACCAAGTTGAAAACAATTATATGAGAATGAAGGGGGCAAACTGTATAAAAGCTGTTTCTACAGCTCTTTCTTCTTTTCTATACTTGTAGAACATTTTGAAGTTTTATTTACAGGTTAATAAAGTTCTTAGAGTGCCTCGACTATACAAAATGTTCATTTTGAGCAAATCGAGTTTGGAGTTCCTAATTTGAGTTTATTCGTTTTATTTATAAATTTAAAATTTCTAATATGAGTAGAAAGCGAAGTACCATTTGAAAGGGAAAATATACTCCCAAATCTCAAGCAATCTCAAAATCTAGTTTTGAAAATTTTGGTTTCCAACTTTCCTCTTTAGGGACATTTTTTTTCTCTCTAAATTGCATCTTTTGGGAGGTTTTTTTACTGACGAATGTATACATTCAAAAATAATCCCAAACTGTGCTTGTCTATTTATCATCATTTAAGGTATTTACAAATATTTTTTTAAACAATTTTCATAAAGAATCACTTTTGCTAACTCTCCTTGACCATGGCGCCAAGCGAAGTTCTGTTGTCGCTGGTTGTAGTATGATTTCTCAACCCCTAGTAATCTTAAACACAAAAAATAGAACCGCGTTTTACTTGATACACATCTTTATCATACACGCTGTTTCATTTTTTCTTTGATCGTCCAGGGAAGTTTGAAGAGTGGGTTGACGGCTCAAGTGTGACCTCGTCATCTTATCGTGGTTCAAATTTACGTGTTACTGTCTTCAATTTTTCCCTTCGTGTTTGAACCCGTATCGTCGCCAATAACTCGTTGCCTTTCACCGGTGCGATATTTATTAAAAATACTTACCTACCTTTGATGAATCAGAAAAATAAAAAATTACATTTGAGGAAATTACGGACGGAGGACAGTTAACGGAAGCATATTCAATATTAATAGTATTTTCATTCTAATCTGCTATACAAGTACCAAGCTGTAGATAAGTCTAGATAGCTGTTGATGAGTGTAATAGTATTGTGATCGCTATCTTTTGATAACAAATCCTTGTAAATAGGTTCTTTGGAATTTGCATCTTTATGTAATGGCCCACACTTCAAATTCTACATGTCTGCCGAATCTGTTAATAGCTTATAACTAATTCCATTTTGGGCAAAAATTTAACTTGAAATTTGACACACATGATCTTAAAATAAAATTACGTAAAAAAGATTTCTTGTCTGAAAAAAAGTACTTTCTTAAAAAACTGAGCCTTTAAAAACAAAAACATTTACAAATAAACGACTACATTTTATGTGACTGCTCACATTTTAGGGTTTAGTGGACAATGCCATATCGATACTGCGATTTTAACCTCAAATCTCTTGATCAAGACCCTCAAAAAATTTATTTGTATTTCTTTTAGACATTGGGGTTTTTACAACTTATTCTGAGGATGAAATAAGTATTTTATGTGTTATGATGCACTTATCTTTCTGTTAACTTCAGTTTGGCGCAGTATAGCCAATTCGCCTCTTGCTCCATAAACCTATACCTAAACCATACCAAATAAACGACTTGCGAAAACAAGCTAAGATTTATTTAATCTTTTCTCAGCACTCGACACTTGTTCACAATGTCTAGCTTTATTGTAAGGAATGCCGGTTACTACACTAGGAAAAGGAGCGGTTTCTTTTCGTATCATGATTTAACATCCCTTTGCGATACCGACTGCAATTTTTCAACAGGTTTTCCTCTATTAATAACTGACCGTAATAGAGAGTTTAACCTTCTCCGAAATGGCCAATTTCCATTGTAAATTCTGTAATGAAGCGTAATAACGATTTGTTTTAGCGTCGTCATGCTGCAGTAACCCGTAACCAGGAAGACAGTGCTCAGCTGTATGTTACTTCATGCCTCGCTTATTGATGGAGCTTGCTCTGTGAGCTTTATTTATTGCACCATTAGTAACCAACGTTTTCACCCCACAGGCATCATTCCGTTGCTGTTTCTGCAGTGGATGGTGGAGGCTTGTAGTGTGTCCGCGCTAATTAAAATAGCCTGGGAGTGTGAGAAGTCTTCTTGATGACGGCAGAGTACACAACTCGGAACATGAGAGGGTCTTTTGATGAGGTTCTACTACTGCTGATTGGCATGATTTCTAGGAATCTCTGTCGTTAAGTGTAGTACTATGCTTGGGCGAGGAAACGTTTGAAGGATGTTTGGTAAATACTTTCCGAAGGATTAACCCTTTGATGGGGTTCGCACACATGGCTCCAACTTGAAATCTGTTGTATTTCCTGTTGATCTTCTTTAGAATCTTTCCAACACATTCTATTGTAATGAAATGCTCAATAGAATCCTTCCATAAGTATTCTATTATAAAGAAATGTGAAGTAGAATTTTTTCAAAGGATTATATTACTAGGAAACATACAATAGAATCTTGTCTGAGGATGATATTCTAAAGAAATTTGCAATAGTTGCAATAGAAACTTTTCAATGGATTCTCTTCTAAGGAAAGGACCAATCGAATCTTTCCAATCGATTATGTTCCAAGGAAAAGACAAATACAATCTTTCCAATCATCCAAAGGAAAGGACCCATAGAATTTTCCTAAATGATTCTATTCTGAGAAGAGGGCCGACAGAATCATTCAAAAGGCTAAATGTTGCAGCCAATAGTTGTGGTTATTTAGTCATTATGGTGTAATCGAAAAATCAATTATATAAGATTAATTTAGATCCAATAGTAAAATCCTCAAAATACACGTCTGTGTTGCATCATAATTATTTCCATTTTGATATTCCGTGGAAGTTTGGAGAGTGGGGTGCCAGCTCAGGTGTTGCTTCGTCATCTGACCGTGGTTCAAAATTACGAGGTGTTGTCCTCGGATCTTTCCCTCAAGGGACTGATCCCGGACCGCCGTCAATAGCCCGTTGTGTTGCTCTAGTACGACGTTAACTAAAAAATTACCAATTACCATTTTGATATTCCAGAAATGTAGGGCTGTATTTTTTATAAATAGAGGAAGTTTTTGCTACTGTGCTCACAATTGTATTATTTTACATCTGTTGTTTGTACTTTTCTGGAAACAGTTTTGAAAAAAATTAAATATCCGTTCTTCAGTTGTTCTTTCTACATGGTGATAGGTAGGTAAATATTTTAGTTAACGTGGCACTGGAGCAGCACAACAGGCTATTGTCGATGGTCCAGGATCAAACCGAAAGGGAAAGATTCGAGGACAACACCGCGTAATTTTGAACCACCATGTTGATAGGATATAGTTCAAAGCGTCTGGTAAAAATTTCCAGTTTTATCACGACTTAAATTTCAAGACTATATGAAGTCTTGGTCCAATATTCAAAGAATAAACACTATTTTATTTTTTATTTCATAATAGGTTTAAATCTATCTCTATTTCAAAGCTCTAAACACGTATCTATTGTATTTCCACATGGGTGGCCTTGATTTGATTTGACTTGACAACAAACTAAGTTTTTAAAGTATAGATTGTTAGCTTCCAGTTTATCAGGTTTAAATGTTCATTGCCGCTATTCAATTGAAATTGGAGGATACGTGAAATGGGCTTTGGAATTCAATTTCTTTGTATTAGATCCATTCAATTTCGCATACGTTTTGCAACTTCTTATTTCTTTAGATAATTCTAAAAATTCTCCATTAGTTTCACCTTATTTTGATAACTCATAACACCATTTTCACCATTTCTACCCAATCTGTTATGGAAGTATTTAATTAACTCGCTATATATCGATCTTGGCCTCTACTGGCATTGGAGCGATACTTTAAAAATAACTTGACAAAGCTTGAAGCCAATATGCAATTGTTGGTAGTAAAGAATTTAAAACAAGTAGAAATTTCGGATAAGATTACTATATGTTTATTTTCAGGACCTAACATAAACATGAATGAAAAACACACCCTTTTAAATTTGAAATACTATCTTAAAAATTATATGGTACTGCACTATTCAAAACATTTCTTGCATTCTTAACTAGTTTTTTTGTGTTTTTAAAACTGAATTTAACCCTCTGTGTAAAGAGTTTTCTGAGTAGTGTAGTATTGCTTCCTTCGCAACACACGTGACTAAATAAGTACATCTATTGGTTAAAGAAATTCAAGGTTTTGTTTTCAACTTTTAGGAAAATTGTTTTGGTACATTTCTTAGGACAGAATGTTTTGTAAAGATCTGTTTCTCCTTTCCTTGGATTCGAATTCTTTGGGAAGTTTCTATTGCTTCTCTCCTTTGAATTAAATTATTTGGGGAAATACATATTCTATTTCTCTTTTTCTTATAGTAGAATTCTCAGAAAAAATTCTATTGCTTCTTTCCTTGGACGTGAATCCTTTGGAAATAGATATTCTATTTCTCTTTTTCTTATAGTAGAATTCTCAGAAAAAATTCATTCTATTGCTTCTTTCCTTGGACGTGAATCCTTTGGAAATGTGCTATTGCTTCTATCCTTACAATGTGATCCTTCAGTAAATTTCAGTTGGTCTCATTTCCTTAGAATATAATCCTATACAAAGATCCCATTGATCCTTTCCTTTGAACATACAATCATTTACTAAGACTCTATTGGTCATTTCCTCGAAACAGAATCCTTAAAAAAGATTATATTGGTCCTTTCCTTCGAATAGAATCATGCGAAAAGATTCTACTGGACACAAGACAGTCAGAACTGGTTAGAAGTCAAGCCGGGTTAAACTGAAGATTATAATGTAGAGTTATGTGATGTATATAACACACGTACGTTTCAATTGGGTTCCCTTAATTCATTGAAAGCACCACACAAAAAATTAGATACAACAAAAATGGGACAAACTAAATGCCTTGGAAAATGCGTCATTTCCTCGTTCTAACCTTCTGGATTAGAAACATTCGTCTTTGGAACTTCTCTCCATATTACTTGAACCGATGTTGTTTCATTCAATTTCAAATACAGTAGAACCTTGATCATCCGAGATAATGTGAATCGAGGCCACCTCGTATAATACTGACGTAGTACCACAAACAAACCTATACGAAATAGAAAAAGAATTACTGTACTACTTGTTGCTATTACTGCTACTGAAAAATTCATAAAGCTAGGATTAAGCGAGGGAATAATTTATACTCGGATTTGTGTCACTGTATGTATTGTGATAATTTTACGATAAATCTAGGCCTGAATTACTCGCCTTCTAAAAACTCTTGAAAGAGTCCTTAACGTCCTCTCACACGCAAACTTTAATCTTTCACATCAAAGCATTTCAAACTACATTTTACTTCTTCATGATGATATGCTCTTAAGACATTTACTTTATTATACTTATGAAGTGTTTATTTTGTTTTCACGTTGCTTAGGCTTAAATGTTTTATCATGCTTTCATTGATGGCCTGGTTATTAATATGGTATTTTAAAATAAATTTTTATTGAATTTTGTTTTGTCCTGAGTTTTTTTTCGCACCTCATTAGTTTTTGGATTTTGCATTGTAAAACCCAACCCGCACATTCGTGTTCGAAACTTTATTTTTAGCTTTAAAAACTAACAAGTTGGGCTCGAAAAACACAGCCACTTGGTAATCGGAGCAAGGATAATCACGGTGGCTCAGTTTGTTTGCTCCACTCCGAGTTGTAGGCGGTGCAGGTTCTATTCATCACTGGGTGCATTTCTTTTTTTTTTTGTGTCCAGTTACTCAAAATTTTATCACGGAAAAACAATTTCAGTGGAAAACCCTCTCTACGAAAGGAGTTTCATTACCACTGCTGTTTTTCTTCAATGACCCCAGTGTGTAGTTTATTTATTTATTATTATTTATGCGTATTTTGATCTTATTTTTATAGGATTTATTTTTATTTTTATTAAAATCCCCAAGAGTGACCATCAATCTGATTAGTTTATGTCTGGCGCAGTATGGCCAAATATGGCCCTTGCGTCATAAAGCACCAAAGCCAACATACCAAATTGGACACGTTCGAACCTTGAAAAGGACAATTCTCAAGGAATTTAGTTCCAATTCAAGGAACCTTAAATAGGACCTTCAAAATGACGTGTTCGGGGACATTTATGGATTACTGGTTATCCCATCTGTGCCAATAAAGCTTTTCTTGAGTGCATGCGTTTTTTGCTTGACGTTGCTTGGGGCAGCTTGGCCAAAAATGGCCCCTGTGTCATGAAACCTAACCAACCATAGGTTTTACTGTAAATTCACTCTGCAACGCTCACATTTCTTTGAATACCTAACCTGTTTTGTTCACTTTAATGTTAACTTCGGAGAGATCGATTTGAAACGCAACTGGAATGCACATATTCGCGCACTGAATAAATTCCTTACTCACAATACAAAAGTTTTAGAATTGATTTGATTATATCTCAATGCCCTCCTCTCACTTCATTCACTTCCGTCTCTTTCTTCTGACCTACCATCGAGTATATGTTCTGTTATGACAGAACTACCTCGCATTCGTTTTTACCATCAGCCGGCAAAGTCCCCTGGAAGGTTCCTGAAACTGCTTTTATTGTCCATGGGCTCCAATGATAGTAGACCCATAAAAAGAGCAAACGGTTCCATCTTGTGTTATAGTTGCCCGTAATCTTCAGGGTATCTTGTTTTTATCATTTCAGCCAGCATGCGAATGTTTCACTCCGAGCCAAAAAATTTCTCGAAATTTTTCTTTTTTAGATCCTTTCTTTAATCCCATAAAGCCAATAAAATTCGATTGCCAGCCCCTGGATCGCAGCCCCCTCTATTCGAAAACTCATTAACAGTTCCCGAACACTCGCCGTTTTATTCCAGTTTACCCCGCAAATCGCGCCATGCCACCTTCTCGTAAAAATTCAAAACTTCCTATGAGAGCGTGTTTATCGCTTTCGCTACAATGAAAGCCTTCCTTTTACACGGGAACTACTTTTTGGTGGTGTATAGGGGTCAAATAGACTTCATTGAGGGCAAAGTTGCCTGCCCTCGAGCTATGGGGTCCTTGTTCGAGCAATTTCTGGCGTTCCCTCAAACTGGATTCGGATCCTCTTAATTAAAAGGAGCATTTTCTACTTCCGACATGTTTAGTTCATCCATCATTCGCAATTGTACAAGCTAAGATTTTATCGAATCTTTTATTTTGTCTTTCCATCTGTTTTTCGCCATTAGAGAAATTGGGATGCTTTCTCCGGACTTTGTTAATTACCGAGTTCTGTTTGAGATTTTATACTAAATGGATTTGCCAGGACCTTTTCTCTTGTGAGTTTTAGTTTTTATCACGTTTTCCTTTCTGGTTGAGTGAAATTTAATTTTCTTTCAAGCAGGGGGAAATGGGGTTTGAAAACTCAAAGCCCTTCCTTCCAGACAAGTTTGTATTTTTTCCAAGAAAAAACAAGCTTCTTTAGAAGTCAAATAAGTAAAACGTCAAAAAGCGACTCATAAACGTTTTACTCTACGTTTATCAGTCGTCTTACTTATTTAGCTAAGTTAATATTTACCCGTGTGTTTTAACTTCTCCAATGACTTTTAGTATTACCTTTTCCTAGATTACTAGATTACTTTTGCCTTCGATAAAATTAATCTTTAAAGGATTTTCGATATTTTATAATTGAGTACGTGGATAGACATGTATTTCCATGTTTAATTTAATTCATTATTTTTTCCCATTGAATTTAATCCTCGAAATTGCACGATTTCTATTCCATCGTTAACAAATATAAATCAATTTCATTTTTCATTCCAATACATTATAGATAATGTAATTGAGAAATTCTCTGAATAAAACTTTTTGGAATAAGAACCGATTAAATTTAGAATCACGTTTCATCAGCCGAAGTGTTAAATTCCTTTTTGTTAATTTTACTTCAATAACACAATTTTTTGTTATGTTCATAGAAGCACTCCGAGTAATTTGAAACATTTTATGATCTGCATAAAACATTTCATGTATTTTAAGTGTACTTTGAACGTATTTCGAATTTTCTTGACTAGGAGCGTATTATAAATCCTTCGGTTGAAAGTGTTTCCTCTACGATAAATTAAGCTTTTTGAAATTTAAAGCCCTTTCCAGCATACGTGAGGTTAAAAACTGTCACATTTTGGTAATTTGGACATGACGACGGTTGACTTACGTGTAATGACTAGAATGTAAAAATATATTTTGTTTTGTCGATGTAACTTTTTTGTATTAATTTATTTGAACTGATTTGTTTCTCTTTATACGGTCATTTTTAACATTGCAGTCTTCCCTGTACAACTTCTTACCAGTTTTGATCTTCTTGATAATCATAATATTTGTTTGAATGAAACGCGTTTCATCTTAGATTTACTTGAATTCAGGAAAGATATCAGGCAGGGTATGTGATTTTATTTTTACTGCTGATGAGAAGGGTATCAAAAGTTTCTAAGACTGATTTATTTTCTTACTTCACTCTCCCAATCACGTAATTAATTTATCTTAAATTTAAAATTTGCATAAACTCATTTGTCTAAGTGTGGCATGTAATTTGCATACCGCGGAGAAAATTTTCATACTGTAGTATTTTCTATCAAGTAGGGTATAATGAAGTTATTTACTTACCACGCAATTAATCAGTTTGTCGACTTGAGGGAAATTGTGTATGTAGTTTGTATAGAATTACGCAGATTTCCTCTTTACTTAATTGTGTCTTTTCCTTAATTGTGTAATCAGGTCTCTCAACTGATACTTACTGAAGCAAAACCTATTGTCTTAAGGGTAGCTCTATTAGTATTTTCTAGTTAAAAATTATAGAAAAGTCTACTCTAAATCTCTCCTTTAATTACCTTAATAGACTTTGTGAACATAAATTTGCCTTTTCGCTTCATGCGAAACTTCAGACGCGAGTTAAAAATCTCTTAAATATTAATTTAAAATTTGGTAAAAACTGTTCTTCAATTTATAAATCATTGGGTAGAAAGCTAAATACTACTGGAGTAAAAACTTAATTAATTGCATGTCTTTTGTCGCGACAAGCAATTAATAATATTTTGTGTGTTATGATTAATTACCTGTCTTGTTCAAAGAACTTCGGACAAAACTATTATTTTATGCATTGTTTTGTAGAAAATATGGTTTCCGGTTTAAGTTATATTTAAAAGACATCTGAAAATTTCCGAATGATACCTGCTAACTTTTCCGGAAGTCTTCTGGGAAAACTCTTGGGTTTCCGGACGGAAAAAAAAATCATTTTCCGGAATTTTCTTTAGGGAGGAAATTTTTAAGTGACGCCAATTTTGAAGTTTTGCCGCTAAGCCGAAGCAACCATGGATTACAAAACAAATCGAATCAGTGGTTGCTATATTGTTTTGAAAATTATCTTTGGCACTAGTTTTCAAGAAAAACCTTCAAATGTATATTAAAAACTCCTCAGAATAGGGATACACAGACTTGTTAACACCAAGGGCTATATCTATTCAACTCTCTGTGGCTCATGGTAGGGCCACCAGAAAACATTATCTATCATAAATTATTTATGTTTATTGATACTTATTATTTATAAAAATTATATTTTATACTGTTTACTAAAAAGTAAATGAAGATTTCAATTTGATGCATGGCATTGCATTGATTTTACAACTTTTTAATATTTAGTTTTATTTTTGAAGTAGCTAAGACCAAATTGATAATAGCTTTTCATTTGTCAAATGATTTCTATTTTTCGATTTGTTAATATTCATGACTGAAAAAGTTGTGCACAGATATATGTTGACCTTAAGAGATTTGCTCATTTTAATGCACTACCTCGCACTTGTTAAAGTTAAAATAACGCTTGGTAAAGCGGCTGCTACCAAATCAATGGAGGCGCGCGGGACCCGGTCTGTGCATCCCTGCCCTAGAAAAACTTTAATTGCTCGTTTTTGCGTACATTTGGCGCCAAATTGGTTTGGCCGAGTTCGAACTGCCGACAGGCTTGCAAATGGTACCAGAAAATAGGGTTACTTTTCTGTTCTGAATTGCTTTCATAAAGCCCATTGACGCCTATGAATCTCTACTATTATAAAAGAAGTGTTTGTCTGTCTGTTTGTTATGTACACGTTCCCGACGAATCTATCGCACTTATAGTAATGGGATTTGGCACACTGGTAGTCCGAATTTTTTGCAATTTTTGTGATGGCTGTTATCCAACAGGCTAATCCAATCACCGGGGTTTAGCGAGCAGTGGTCACACCTGACCCCACGAAAAAAACTGTCACGGGCAACTCCATGCTGGCCACGCAGTGGCTAGTTATATCATAAGAATCATTTCAGGCAATTTTATTTTTTGACAGAGTGCGTTTCTTTTTAATGTATAAATAAATCTTTCAGATTATTTTTTCCGAAGATGCGAGGTATGCTACTATTTATGCATTTTTTTGTAGTAAATGTGTTCCCAATCTGTTTTTTCCCCATTTACGACATTTTTCATTGGACTTTGTGTTTGGCACAGCTTGGCCATATCACCCAACCATCCAAAGGATCCTATTCACAGGAAAGTGCCAATAGAATCTTTTCAAAGGTTGTAATATTACATGGATTCTTTCAAACAATAGGTGCGGTTATTTAGTCATTTTATGTAAGCAATACTACACTACTTGGGAAATCATATGAAGCGCTTAGAGGCTAAAAAAATATAAAGTGAAAATACCTAAAGCAATCACGTTTTCATTTCTTTAAATTGATTTCGATTTTCGTTGCTATAATCCATGAATACACAGACGTGTTAAGACCAAGGGCTACATAGATTCACTGTGACTTATGGAGAGGTAGGTATCAACACAACGGGCTATTGACAACTATGAATTATGGGAAGGCCACCCAAAAAACTTGAGGTTATTTATATTTTATATTTTTTATTGCTTTTTATTATTTATATTATTTATAGTTTATATTGTCACAGGAAGAGAGAGCAAACAAAAAGTAAATTAAAACTTCAATCCGATGTGTGACATTTCATTGATTTAACAATTTTTTAACATTCGGTTCGATTTTTCTTGTAGCCAAGCACAAAATTTATTATTTTCTTTCACTAGACAAGCCGTTCCTATTTTTCGATTTGTTGATATTCATGACTGAAAGTGTTTGTTAACAGATTTGTTGACCCAAAGCGGCTTGCGCATTTTAATACATAACCTCGCTACGACGTTTTCGTGACTTGTTAGAGTTAAAATAACGCATGGTGAGACGGGCCGCTACAAAATAAACGGAGGGCCTCGGTCAGCGTAACCCGGTATAATCGAACCAACAGAAATAATCTCTTTGGCAGCGAGGTAATTAAACTGCGAAGAAAAAAATAAATAAAAGCGCATTTCGAAAGAAAAGTCGCCAACTTTTCCCTGTTGTAACTTTCTTTGGTGCCCTGCCGTCGCCGGCGGGACAACTAGGAGCTGGCGATTAAATAAATGACATTTTCTGTATCCAGTGCCGTCTCTCTTGATAGATGTGTCAACTAGTTGGGAGCAAATGGGCTTGAGGCCATTGTAGCTGTTCGTACCTATAGGGTTGAAATATAGACACGTGTTTCGAGCAGAGGGCTATTTTTCTTCTGTTTTTAATGAATTGTATGACCTAATGATGGAAGGAAGTTGTTAAGTTTCCCACGCTGTTTTGCCTCCTGCACTCAATGTCAAGTTCAATCATCGCGCATTCAGGTTTGGCTGTTTCGATCGATCCCTTCTGCATTACTTGTAACTGTCGCTTGGTGTCGAGTTCGGGTAATTGCCCGTTATATTCAAATTAAGCTGTCAAGGCTGATGACGTTAACGTGCACCTGTTATTACCTAAAGCACAGACTGGATCGGGTGAGGGTATCCTGAAACACGAGTCTGTCCTTTCTGATTGGCTTATTAAAAAGTTTCAGGTCGTTACTGCAACTGTGAAAAAGCATCGGAAGCCGAAACTATCAAATTTAACCTATTAGAGTAGCGGGGAGCTTTAATTGTGATCAGCTAACAACCGGCGGGACATCGTAGTACTGAAAAATAAACTTCTTATATCCTGTTATCAGAGTCGATGAGGGGCTTTCAAGAAAGCAAGGAACAATTTCGTTCATACCGTTTCTACTAGGTTTGTTTGGTTTTACGGCACATGGGCCATATTTGGCCAAGCTATGTCAATCGCAAGGCAAACTACGCCAAGTAAATTGGCATTCACACACATGCGTTTTTCTTATATAAAAGATAAGTACACCCAAAGAAAGTTTAAAACAAAGGTTTAAAGAGGCTTGTAGTTTAAATTTTACAGATTAATTGACAAATTGGGGACAGTGTTCTTGTTGTCTAACACGACTGTACCATGTTTACCATCTGTAAGAACTCATGATATCTAAATGAATGACTGCAGCAGGGTACTGTACTTCTTTATTGAAAATTCACCAAAGGTCAACCAAAATTTAATCTATGTTTTAAAAAGCGAACGGAAAAAATATTTTTCGGAATTTTCAAAACGAATACCAATTTTGAAGTTTTGGTACCAAGCCGTAGTAACAATGAAATAAAAACATCATAATCTGTAATTGCTGGAACGTCATAAAAACCTTAAGAAAACATTTAGTTTTTAATTTTAAAACTTTGATTTCTTGTCGAAGTTTTAAACTTTAGTTTCATATTAATTAACTCGTTTTTGTGTTTTAGCTGATGGATTTTGTGTCTGAAGCAATAAAGTACTTTAAGAGTAGACTTATTACAATTTTTTAAACATTTATGCTATCAGTGCTACTTTACAACTGGTTTGGCTGTGGCAGACCTGCAAATGCTTAGTAGTCATGCAGGGAAGACTGCGGGGCGCAGGGTTAAGGGTTGGTAAGAAACACAAAATTAAACATGATTTACATAGGTATGTATGTTCCCAAGCGTCCTCTCCCAGTTTTCTTTGTTCCTATTATCAAAAAAGACTACATATCTGAACGGATATATGCGTCTGAACCCCTCAGACCGAACCAAAACCGGTTTCCAAAAAGTGAAAAGTGAGTCATTCAAATGATATTTGATTAGTAAAGTTCATCTATACGATCCACAACTGGTAAAAGCACTGTATTTTAGATTACACAAATGAAATTTCCAATCAGTTAAAAAAAATTACACATTTTTAAGGTTTGTCAGACTATTTGTAAACTTTTGGTTGGCCCCTGAAATCACCACAATGAGCAAACTTTAACGTAGCCCATAAACTAACCACTGGAATGAACTGAAATATTAAAAGGCTGTCATATTAGAAGTCTGAATCGATGCCTATTAAAGTGTAATAAGGTTTAGATTGATAATTTTATCAAACATTAATTTAACAATTATTATTGCATACTAAAAACTATTTTTTAAATAAAATAATAGATGGATTAAAACCCATTGGAAATTTTAAAGTTGGTGCTCAATTTAATATTAAGACGGCCCTTATGCAAATTTTATGCATTTGAATTTATAGAAGACGTTAGTTCCAGTGAAATGCTATCTTTGAATTTGCTCTGCTGTTAAAATTGCTTAAATTAAGAGTGGGGGTTCGTTTTTTCAACCACGACTGTACATTTATTGGGAGAAACGGTTTCGTTCCGAAATTATTATTATTTTTGTTAGAAAAGTTACTATTATCGTTCACGTAATCTAAATGTTTCGTATTAGTGGATATACTAGCGCTCAGCTGCTAAAATCGATACACTTGTGAATAATTTATTAACCAATTTTTCGCACTGACACGAAACGTGATGTTTGTATTATAATTTATTACAAGTATATAACAACAGAAGGATAAGCAATATTGTTTTGTTGCCTTTGCAAAAAGAGCTCGGTGAAAGGCTTGTATACGTAAACTATGCGTTTTATAAATTATGGCTGTTGAGTATCGAGCTCCATAAATTTTGGGTAGTAACATAATTTCTGAGTTGAAGCATAAAGCAATGGTCTTCTACTCTACTTAACCCTCTGAGCGTCATGAGATTTCGGAGTGTTACTTTTAGCCCACTACCTATTCAATGACTAAATAACCACATCTTTGTAAGTAAGCTATTGACTCTTTTTACCTCCAGAAAGAGGTTCTTTTGATCCTTTCCTTAGCATAGAATCTTTCTTTGGGAAGCTTTTCTTGCTTCTTTCCCTTGAATATAATCATTTAAAAATATTCCTTTTATCCTTTTCATAGAATATAATACTTTGGAAAAATTATTTTGCCAATTGCCATAGACTAGAAATTTTTTGAAAGATTCTATTAGTCATTGTCATCGAATATAAACTTTTGGAAAGAATTTTGATCAATAGAATCCTTTGGAAAAATGCTAGGGTCATGCCATTAAATATATAGAATCCTTTGGAAAGATTTAATTGGTCAAAAAGGTCAAAATTGGTTACCAGTCGTGCAAGGGAGACTGCTGGTTGCAAGGTGTGTGAACTCCTCAGAGGGTTAATATGCGTTGCAATTCTAAATTTTTGTACACAGTTGAGATGTAGAGATTAGGTCATTATATCTTATCCGCAATTGCAGAACTAAACGCTTCTCTTTTTAAAACTTTTAATCCTTTTTTTATCGCTCGCAGAAGTATTCGATGCACGTCATTCCTTCGGGTATAAAAAACCCTAAAGGGTTTTTTGCTTTCTCGCAAACCTTTTAAAAATGTCTGACAAAAAAAATATTTTTATACAGCTGCTAATGCTGCATTTAGTTAATGACTTAAACATGATAAGTTACTTTGTATAAAATGTCTTTATATTCAATTCCAATTCCCACCGACACAAACGTACAGTTTCTTTCACTCATTTCTTTGCTGATTAGAAACTTTGAGATAGAATAAAAAATAACCTTCAACTTTGAGACGTAACTTGTGGTAAGCTTGTGTCTTATATATAGACCAACTCTCTGGAGATCCATGGGCACTTTATTTTCACTAGCAGGAATTCTCATAAAAAATCTATTCCTATTTCTTTTACTCACACTCCTTGCAGTTCACAACTTAGCTAAATGTTATTTGAATTACATTCTGTTTTTATTCCGAAATTGACATTAAAAAGTTTCATCAATATTTACCATCTGAGATTTCTGAGTAGTGTAGTATTGCTTTTGCCCCACTACTATCTTAATGACTAAATAACTACATCTATTAGTTGAAAGAATCTACGTTTTTTTTCTCCATCCTTTAACCTTTTGGATGGTTTATTTTCGCGTCAAAATCTGCCCTCTATTGACTCATCTGGTGCAAAAGCTTTTTGAAAACTGTCACCAATTCTTGCAAAGGACAATTTTGCTTCCTCTTCTCTGATCTTCATTTTCTCTTCAAGCAATAGGACAGTCTTGTCTTGACCCTTGAAAATAAGAGATAACCCTTGAAAAAGATCTTGAGATAACCCTTGAAAACGCTTGGAGGGTTAAAAAAGGTGTTAAATTCCTAGAATCTTTTGAAAAGATTTCATTGCTTCTTTCCATCCTCCCTCATTGTGTTGTCTGTCTTGTGTTTGGCGCAGCTAGTACAAATACGGCCCTTGAGCCAAAGCACCCGCAACCAACCTTAGCAAAGAATCTGGTGTAAATATGCTATTGCTCGTTTTCTTGGAATGAAGCATTTAAATAAAGATTATATTGGTCCTTTCCTTATAATAGATCCTTTGGAAATATTCTATTTCTCTCATTTCCTTATATAGAATCCTTTGAAAGGATTTTTTTTCTCTTTTTCTTAAAATACAAACTTTGGAAAATTTCTAATGGTAAAAATTGGTTATAATTTGCAAAAAAGACGTTAAGATGTAATTATACGTGTGAACACCTCAGAGGGTTATTACGAAAGCATTTAGATTTTTTTGTATTTTCATGTTTAACCGCCACATAGGCTATATTTGAAAGAATTTTTCCGATGAACAATGAAAACAATGTTCCGAAGCTAATACAAAAATGTTCTCATCGTCTGTGCCTTTAGGTCCATCAACACCTGGCGTTCATCTGTGAAAGTGTACCACAGCCCACCAAATGACAAAAGCTATTCTTCTCCATCGATTTTAGCAAGGTACCTTCTTCCGGAACTATGAGTAAAACTCATCCACGAACTCGCCACAGAAAAGATAATGGAATGAAGGATGCTTCAGGATTTTCTCTTCTTCCAAGACCGCTTTTGGGCCCCTTGCGGTTTTAATAAAATCGATTTCAAGAAAAGAGCGTGCTGTGCTTGCTTAAGCCGAATTAATGGGGCAATGGGCGTGAAAAGTCCGATAAATTGACTCTGTGAAAGGCACCGCGCTAACTAATAGGTTACAGTTTTAAGAAGCTTGATTACTGAGTTAAGAGCGGAGAGAACATCGGGGTCGATAATAACGTCGTGCGATACCTTGTCATCATCGGATCTTTCCCTTCCTTACAAGTAAGCAGTTTAAACTTTTCCGACGGAGTTTCCCGCAAGTTTTACACTTAAATGATCATCGATATTCAGACATGATTCAAAATTGAATCTGACCCGTGCAATTGAGGATCGTGCAGAGCGATACTAATGGTAAATTATTACGCCCCATGGTTTGAAATCAAGTTGAAACTTTTTGCATTCTTAATCTTCCAAGTGGTTTCGACGAGATAGCACGTCCGTCAAGATCTGACCGATTTTGCAAATGACGAGATTTCGTATCAATCATCAAGATACCGTCGAATTTTTGATGCTGATGAGATCAAGATCTGATCACTTTCTTCTGAAGACGAAATATGTTGTTCATCAAGATTTGATCAGTTCCACTAATGACGAGATACCTAGCGGAGACAACCGCTAGGAAGGTTAAAGGCCACCCATTAAAGTTACCTGTGTACACTTTCTCTCTGAATATGTTTGCTTCCGAATCATTAATTATTCTTTGAGAACTGCATTGATATTAATGCATCATTTTCAAACGAGCGACACTAGTTCCCCTTGACCTCAACCCGTCCATATATCCTTACCATGTCGACTTTCACAGCTTAATTTGGCAATAAGCATAGTTCTCTTAGTCTTAATTTTGCTTCTATGCTATGGAAAAGAAAATTAAGTTGATTATTTATTGATTTTCGGCCACAGTTATTGTTAAAGTGGAAATATCATCAGTGTACGTAATAACGTTGTGGATACTTTGTCATCGACGGATCTTTCCCGATAATACATTAAAATGGTTATCGATATTCAGACATCGAGTCAAAATTGCATTCGACTCGTGCCATTAAAGATAAGGCAGAGCACCGAAAAATTCAAAGCAAATTCTTTCTTCTGGTTTGATTTCAAATTGTAACTTTTTATATTTTTAAGGATGACCGTAAAATGTACCTGCCTATAGAAAAAATTTGCTCAAGAATTATTTATCATTTTTTGAGCACCACATTGATATGGATGAATTATTTTCAATTTCTGTTGTTCCCCTTGACCTCAACCTGTATCGGCATTCCTATTATGTCAGACTTCACAGCTTAATTTGGTTACAAGTCTGTTAGTCTTAATGTTGCTTTTGGGATATGGAGAAGGACATTTAATTTATCAGCTTTTCGGCATCATTTACTGTTAAGAGTGGGAAGATCAACAGGGTGAATAATAACATCGTGTGATACCTTTTCAACATCTTATATTTCCCTTCCTTACTAATGGAAATTACATTTTAAACTTCCAACGAAGAGTTCCGCAAGTTTTACACGTAAAGAATCAAAGATACTCAGACATGATCCAGAGTTGAATCTGGCAATTATGTATAGTGTAGAGCGACTCTAACTCTAATACTCCTGTATTCTGGTTTGATTTCAAGTTCTCTCTGCATTTTTAATCCCAAGGTCTCGCATAACAGTTACCTACTTACTGAAAAGTTTTGCTCCCGGGCCTATTTTCCATTGATCTCGATAAGGTTAATTATTCTTTCGCACTACATCAATATTGATGATTGATTTTCAATCGACCGACACTTGACCTCTGACCGTGTCGGCATTAAGTCTTCATAGCTTAGTTTAGTAATTAACTTAGTTCTCTTATGTTTAGTTTTGCTTCTGTAGTGCGAAAAAGGAAAGTTAAGTGAGTCATTTATTATTTTTCATTGCAGTTTTCGAGATTGCTTTAGTATTGGCCTGTTTTACGAGTTTTAGAAATGAAAATTACGAATTGATGTATTTGGATGCAAATGTAGAAGTCTGCATATTAAGAGAGTGAGTGTCCCTTTCGCGAAATGAATGTCTTCGTTACAAGAAGAAATGTGTTAAAACAGAAGAAATGCATGCTGGGAAGGATGGTTAGGTTTCATGGCACAAAGGACATATTTGAGCATTCTGCTCCAAACAATCTCAAGTAAGGGGATATAGACACGCACGGAAAGTTTTGACCTTGAAGAGAGAGAAATTCGCTAAGAGTTGAATCGAACATGTGCCGCCTACAACTTGTAGGTACCTAGCGCAGGGTACCAATCCACTGAGCTATGCTGGGAATGAATAATTTGCTTTTTCAACATGTGCATTGTAAATTAATTTTTTTTATGTATTCGGGAATGTTATGAAACTTATCCATAATGATTGATTTTCAATCGACCGACACTTGACCTCTGACCGTGTCGGCATTAAGTCTTCATAGCTTAGTTTAGTAATTAACTTAGTTCTCTTATGTTTAGTTTTGCTTCTGTAGTGCGAAAAAGGAAAGTTAAGTGAGTCATTTATTATTTTTCATTGCAGTTTTCGAGATTGCTTTAGTATTGGCCTGTTTTACGAGTTTTAGAAATGAAAATTACGAATTGATGTATTTGGATGCAAATGTAGAAGTCTGCATATTAAGAGAGTGAGTGTCCCTTTCGCGAAATGAATGTCTTCGTTACAAGAAGAAATGTGTTAAAACAGAAGAAATGCATGCTGGGAAGGATGGTTAGGTTTCATGGCACAAAGGACATATTTGAGCATTCTGCTCCAAACAATCTCAAGTAAGGGGATATAGACACGCACGGAAAGTTTTGACCTTGAAGAGAGAGAAATTCGCTAAGAGTTGAATCGAACATGTGCCGCCTACAACTTGTAGGTACCTAGCGCAGGGTACCAATCCACTGAGCTATGCTGGGAATGAATAATTTGCTTTTTCAACATGTGCATTGTAAATTAATTTTTTTTATGTATTCGGGAATGTTATGAAACTTATCCATTTTTATATGTGTTATCCTATCTTTATTTTTTTGATAACTGAAATGAGTCGATTCAATAACTAAATATGAAAACTAGATACCTTTAAACGAATAAAAGTGAAAATAGACTTTATTCTTAGTATTGAAACGAAATTTTAAAACTATCTGAGAGTAATATACTTACTCTGAATATTTCGTTTCTTATCTTGAATTTATGCATGAAAAGAATAAAGGGAGTGTATTCATAAATTTATATATAGTACCCCATTATTGCAATTAAGAATAAATCTGCATCTATAAACTTCGGATGTGGCACAAGAAAAAAATTTATCCTTATTTAAACTGATAAAAAGGTTTTAAACATATTTCATGGAAATCGAGGCGGTGAAAACTGAAAGTAATTATTGAAAAGAGATACGGTAGAAAGCCGAAAAAATTGTTCTCTATATCAATTTTCTCATCGAAACTTTGAAGTCTCATTGCTTCTATTGAAATTTAATATATCTTTGATTCTGCGAATGAAATTAATGCTTGAATTAGGCAGTTATATCTTCATTTTATTTTTATCATTAAGATATTTTTAAAGCCGTATCTTTTTGTTTTGAGGATGCTTTCAAACTGTATTCACTTACATAGAAAATAATTAGAAGAAATTCATGAAAGATGGTTAATTTGAATTCATATTTAAATTGTGAGTGGTTCTTAGAATTAAATTTTAAAGAATAGGTTTACTTGGAAATGTTATAATATTTATGAATTGAATCGATATGGGAACATTTTTTCCTGGTAACTATTATCAACACAATTTTACGAAGACTTAAATTAATTTATAAAATATTTTGATTAAATAGTGCTAAATCAATGTAAAATCTACATTTCGTATCCTCCCAAGAAAAATATAAGCTGAAAATAGAAATTAAAAAATATATATAACAAGGAATTATATTAAACTCAAACAATCTTGATAAACCTGGCTTGAAACATTTGTCTGTTTGTAGGCTAATCTAAAACCTCATGTTAGTAAAGAATCACTTTCTGGAAGTGTCGCCGAAGCTCAGTGAGTTTGTCCACTGCGCTAGCAACCCGCGATTGTGTTACCACTAGTTGATAGGTAAAATTTCGTAAGAGATGTATTAAGTTCACAGGTATACTTCTGTATACTTGGTCAAGAAATGGGAGATTGTGACCGTGACTGTTCTGTGTTACCTTTCGAGTGTAAGTCACACTCGTGATTTACTTATATATTGCTGGACGTTATACCATGACTTATTTCAATTTAAAATCGTAAATTACTTAATTATGTTATTAGTTGTCTTAGTTTACGTTTTAAATCTCTAGCCATAAAAATCGACGGTTTCTCATTCCCTATCTGATTGCAGAGTGAGATGTGTGTTAATCTGCTAGGTAATGCACATCAACTAAACTATTGAGTCATCTGCTTTTATCTGAGGTAATCGCGATGAACTGATGAGTAGTAGTTGTGGTATAGCAAGTATTTAGTTTTCACTGCAAAAAGACCCCAATTTTACCACTCTAGGTTGCAGCCTACTCAGCCTAAAGCGGTATGGTGTAGTTCCAGTTATTTGGGGGTGCACTTCCCTGCGTGTCACCTCGTTTTGGAGTATATCAGATTTTGCTACAAGAGCAGGGAAGGTCTCAGAGTAGGAAAACAGAGAGGAACAGACCCTTTGATGCTCCACTCGAAAGTCCATTGCCGCCATGATTGGCTTAGCCAGGATGTGAATGTGGTCGGCCCAATGGTGTCGGAGGACAATTGTCCTGGGAGACTTGCTCCTTAACCCGAAGGTTTCTTCTTCATACTCATCCCAAGGACGGTTAATAATTATTATTTTTTTTTGTTCGGGGTCACTACTCCCTTCAAAATAATAACATGCATCCGCCATATATATAAAACGTATATGGTGGAGTATTCTGAAATATTAAAAAGAATAAGAAGTTTATGTCCGAAGATTTTCTCTATCCTCTTTTGACTCTCCTGACAAATTGACTTTTTTAAAGCCTTATCACTCTTAGAAGTTTCGATTTGTTTTCCTATCTATTCTAATCGAACTAATGCATGGAAACGACAGTACGTTTCAGCATCAAACTTTAACCTTTTCAGGTTCAGTGGGTTGGTTGGGTTTTATGGTGTGAAGGCCATATTTGGCCAAACTCAGTTACGTTGGGACGGCTGTGATTTCACTGATTTTGAGAATATTGAGGGTAGTGTAAAATATTGTAGGTACATTAATGCTGAAATGTATACATATTCTTTCATTTGATATTATGGGACGCCCGTGGGTTAGCCCACTTCGTGTTGTAGGCGGTACCAGTTCGATTCCTCAATGGGTGTATTCCTCAATGGGTGTATTCCTCAATGGGTGTATTTCTCTCTTCTGTCAGCAAAACCTTTCTTGTGTGTATGTCCATTTACTTGACTTTGTCTGAAGTGTGCTTGGCGCAGATTGGCCGAATATTCCATAAAAACCCAAAACAACCAAACATTTCTCTCATGTGTCAGTAAAATTTGAGTGCCTATGTCCATTTAGTTTACGCTGTTGGTATTGTGTTTAGTTCAGCTTGGTAAAAAAAAATGTCCTTGCGCCTTAAAACTAAACTAAACTTTTGTAAAAGAGTACTCTAGATAGGAGGTGGTTCATGCGTTCACCCTCTTCCCCCCCCTAAAAAGATGTCTACAAACAAATATTTTTTTATGAGGAAAATACATTCAGATAATGTGAAAGGTGCTTACCATTAATTTTTTTTTAACTTTAAAAAAATATTTAGGGCATCAAGGGGTTAAAACTTGCCTTTGGATGCGAACACCAACGTCGAAATCACCCTTACTTTCATGGGAGATATAGATATTCCCTTCCGAATATGCTTCACAAACAATTCGTCTCATCCAATTCTTTTCCATGTCAAAGCCAACTACCAAGAGTAGCAATGAATGTAAACCAGCCCCAAACGTACCACCCATAAAATAATACCAAAGTAGAGGCGTTAAAAAAATGCACCTAGCCTAGGGTCGAACAACAATACATAATTCAAGAGCCTAAATGAATACAATAAATATCAGTGGTAGCGAAAACAAATAAAATGACTGCTCGAAAAGGAATAGGCCCATGAAATATGAAAAGGGGTCGAAAAGCTGTTTCCTCAAGGACTGGCGAAAACACGCCTGGTTGCTACCGTAACTAGTAAAATATTTGGAGGGGGGGGACATAAATACAATATCTTTAGGTGAAGACGCTTCTGCTTTATGGACCGCAAAGATCGCTGATGTATATGTGTAAAAGGGTAGAGATTGCCTTTATGAATACGGTAAAAGCTTTGATTGTGACCATTTGTTTCTTCTCTTCTAATCCTGTTGCTCCTTTTTCTGGTACACTCGCAACTATTATCATACATTCTTTTAACCCTTCTGGTGGTTATCTCGTCTAGGTACCTCTTCTAATTAGCAATATTGGTCAGATATTGATGGACGATATATCTCGACATTAGAAAGAAACTGATCAGGTCTTGATAGACGAAATATATCGTCATCAGATGAAAATTTACCAGATTTTGATGACGAGATATCTCGCCATTAGCACAATTGGTCAGATCATGTTGGACGATATATCTCGTGGACACCACTTACAGGGTTAAAGCTCTCGCAGAAAGTTTTGAAACATTCTGTTTTAAGCTCTTGGTATATTAAGTTCAGTTTTCTAAGGTTAAATTTTATTACAGCAAAATTATTTTAAATGTTGCTGCAGATTCGCTTCTTTTCATCTTCATTGATACAAAGTTTAGATTGAATAGTTCGTATCCTAGATGCATTCTGGCAGGTACTATTAATTTGGAAGAGTGGTATAAATGTATGTGTATTTCTGATTTCACAAGTAAACTACGCGTATTTATACGTTTTCAAGTGTCAAATTCCTTTTTAAGGGACAAAAGCATATACCGTGGATGATCAAATTTTTAGTCACAATGTAAAAGAGTATTTTCAGAGATTTAGGTGGAGGAAAAAACCCCAATAACAGAAGAAGAATCTATAAGCAAGAACGATCTATAAGCAATTCAAACTCTCGAATAACCGCAATAAGCACAAGTATACCATGCGACTCTCAGGACTTTAAGGCACTGACACAATTAACAGCAATATGGCAGGTTGTGAAACTAACAGCGTTACCAACTAGGTATTTAAAACTTTTAAACTAAATTTGCGTAAAAAACTATTAAATAATTATGTGATGTACTTAAAAAACTTAAATAACTGTCACAAAAACAAAAGAATTCGATGTAACCAGGTTTTCTTATTTAATAATTAGTTGGGACGTAAAATATAAAATGGCTATAATAATGTGGTCACCCACTGTACTCAAATAATATACGTAGGAAATGCAATGTAACTAACGAAAAATTTGAATATTTTTAATAACACGATGAAGTTTCATCAGTACAAAACTCATTTAATTTTATGCATCACAGTACTGTCAAATTAAGGGAATAAGTATCGATATTTAGTCCTTAGGTGAAAATACCGGTCCTGAAAATATTGCAATACATTATACGAAAATATCTGATTCAAAATTGTCAGAGTTCACCCGAGATGAATGTTTAGGTGAAGGATATTACAACAAACATTCATATGTACATTAAAATACCACGAAAACTGATATATCAGTCAGTACTTGGTAGGTTTCACTTTACCGATCGAAACAATCATATTGCTTATTTTCTTAACTGCATTATGTAAGTAAGAATGATTATTTTATCTTGTGATTAGCAACTTTGTACAGTTCAATAGAATTTGATTTCGTTGAAATCAAATCTGTTGAATCTCCGTGAAGGCAAAAAAAGTTCCTTTTATACATAAAACAAAAAACAGTTCATTTGAGTTTGAAAATTACTAGACAAAAATACTGGTCCGCAACGTGAGAAGTTTGAGCCTCTGATTTAGATCCTAAACTCAGCTCGTCAGTTTTATTGATCTGCTCATACGTATTGATAAATGCTGTCCACATCAAATGTTCAATGGAATTTGATTTCGTTTAGAACCTATTTAATATCCATCCTTTTAGAAATACAGTGTGTATCGAAATGATAGGTCCACTAGTAAAATCGAAAGTTATGTTGGTAAAAAAAGTTTTATTGTGTACAAAGTGCTATTTTATAAACTACGTTAGTTCGTAGAATGACAAAATTATGCATAAATAATATACAAATCATAGGAATTATACGGAAGACAAAAATTATGTGAAACAGCTGTTTCAAAAAGATAGGTCCACTGAACCAAACATCGAATTAGTGTTCAACTAATACGAAATTTTTCCACCGTTTTTCAGAATGAGCTCATAAATTCTATTCGGCATAGTTTCTACAAGTTTTTGTCAAGAGTTTGTCTCGATTTTTGGCCATTCGGAGCAAATAGCGTTTTTTAAGTCTGTAGTACAGTTGTACTGCCTTCCGCTTGCATACACTGCTCTTGCGAGTATGGTCCATATGTTTTCTACCGGATCAGGTCGGGGCTGCAAGGTGGCCAATCGATAATATATACACCATTATCCAGAAACGATTCAAAAGTGGACTTTGCAGTATGCACAGGAGCATCGTCCTGTTGGAACATAAAGAACGGGCCTCCAATGTGCTCTGATTGTGGAAGAAAATATTGTTCAAGCAGCTGTTGGTAGGCTGCAGCATTCAAACGATTGTCTACAAATGCTAAATCAGTTTTTCTTGCACGTCCGAATACGGCCCATGCCATAACGGAACCACCGCCAGCTTGCCTCTTCGAGAATATCTCTCCATCGTTACGCAGGTCGTGCCAGTAATACTGCCAGTCATCATGACCATCCAGGATGAATTTTTTTTCATCACTGAATATCACTCGATGCCAGTCTTCTTTCCAGGATATCACTTCCTGTGCAAATTTCAATCGCTTTTTTTATGCTCTTTAGTTAGTTTCGGAGCCGTTTTCCTCTTCCAGTAAACTAAATTGCCGAACTTCTTTACCACTCTATGGGCCGTAGATTTTGATATTGGAGGGTTTTGTTGCCTGACCAACGTGGATAAGCTCGTATTTTCAGATTTTAAATCCTTTACGATACTCTTTCTTTGTCGAGGTGCACTTTTGATGGCCGCCCATATGTTTTTTTAGTGCCATAAGCATTTCTAAGTCGCACAAAATTGTTTACAACATTATGCGATCTGTTTAAAAGTTTAGTTATGTCTCTTTTCGATTTTCAACACTTCTTAAATGCATCAATTTTCCCTTGCTCAATCAGCGAAAGACTGCAACGACGACCCATTTAATTTAATTGCAACGTGATGTTCAAATCTGTTTAAATACTTCCACAGCAGCCAGCGTAATCCCGCAGTTAGACTAAACTGTGATATTTATGCAAATTTTGTGGAAATAAACGTTTTGGTGCAAAGATTTATAAAGGTGGACCTATCTTTTCGAAACGATCTCAAAATGAAAAATTGCGTGAAATAAAAAGGAATTATTTATTTTTGACAAATTGCTTCCTAAATAGTTGTAACGATTATTGTATAATTATTTCCACCAAAAAAGTGTTTCTTATTCTAAATTAAGAGTCGAAATTTTGAAAAATGCGGGTGGACCTATCATTTTGATACACACTGTACTTCGTGACGGTCATAAAAAGAAAGTTTTTTTGCAGATAAAAAACAATTGTAATGTGAGTGTGATAAAATATTACAAATATACTGGCCCACAATATGACAAGTTTGAGCTTCCGATTGAGATCATAGACACAGCGCGGACTTGTTTATGGATAGTCACTGCAAGCATGCGTATTGATAAATGCTTTACACATCAAAAAATCATTTCCATCGCTACAAGAAATTGTAATCGTCATTAAACTCTGTTTCAGGTGTAACACTCGGATACATCATTCTTTGTCTACTCCTGCACCCTACCATGGTAACAATAGAAGCAAAGAATTTGCCACAGATAAAGAAAGGGAAGAATAAAAACCCTCCACACAAAAGAGAGTTGCGAAAATCGTCGTCACGTCGAAAAATAATTCCTTAAATTCCCGAGTAATTCTCTCTGAAATGGCAGGAATGGCTCGGAAGAAAAACAAATTTCTCCTCGAGAATTGTAGACGGAAATTTGAAAGTATTCCTTGAAATGTTCTCCCTATCTCTAACTGCGTGGTCGTCACGTCTTGGTGTTATTTATTTTTTGGCGAGTAAATAGAAAAGCGTAACAGCGATAATATTCAGTCGTATGGAACAGGGAGTGTATTAAAAGAGAAAACATAGGGCGCTTGGCGATGATGATGCTTGTTATTAATGTAGTATCTTTTGGGAGAGAGGTAGTTGTACACCCGCAAACAGTTATATCTTACCTCGAATTTCCGAGTGAGTATAACTGGTTTCTGTTTTGTGCCTCCTGAAATGGCTCGTTATTTATCTTCAATTATCGACCTAGTGTCGATAAAAGTATGGTGTGCGGGAGGCGAAATTTGAAGAATTCTGGAGTTAAAACCTCTTTCTAGGGCTAGGTTTTCTCTCGTTTGTCATGATTCTGTTTTGAATCTTGAGAGGCATTACCGATGCAATTGCTAGCATTTGGTTTGATTGAACATTTATTATGTTATTAAATTCGATTTCACTTTCGCATATGAATGATATTAGCATACTTATTAATAACCATCTGCGCATCGGCCTCCCTGGATATATTTCCCTCATCGGTTTTAATAAAGCTTGCCTTGTGTATCTCCATTTATTTGACGTTTTTTCGTGCAGTTTGACCAATTATTGGTTTTTCACCAAAAAACTTAACCCAACAAACTTGTACCATTTGTATGTTTGACACAGCATATTCAAATATGGCCCTTGCCCACAAAACCAACAAACGTATACCATCTGAAATACAGTGTTAGTTATACTACTTAATTACCATATGCACTAGGATCCTGTTCCATCTGCTTAGTTGGGTATATTTCTCTCTTCTATGTCCGTAAAACGTTCCTCGTGCATGTGCCCATATACTTAACATTGTTTCACGCTGCTTGGCCAAATATGGCTCTAAAGCCATAAAACCCCCAAAACCAACTAAGATGTATCATCTGGAATATATTGTTGGTATACTAGATCAGCGATTTTCATTTCCTATCGCATGGCAAACATCAGCTAATTACTAAAATATTCCGACATACACCAAATTTTTTTGACAAAATATCGTACAATTTTTATTGATTTGCAAAACGAAATCGGAAGTTGTTACCTACAATTGTAACGTCACAGTGGCTTTTTTTATAATCTTTCTTTTTGAAACTCTTAATTTATACCTAGTAATTAAAATATAATACGCAAAATTAGTCTACGAAATATCTTGTGAACACACTTTTCAAAAATTGAAAACGTATCGTTCAAATGAAGTACATTTTACACAATTTAAAACTTTCTTGCGGCACTCCCGTTGAAAATTGTTCGAATAAAACCAAGTAGTGGCTAACGTGTACTATGAGAGACACTAAACCTAATCATGCAAAAAAGACCGGATTAATTTAATATACAGCAGTATCTATCGAGGCATTTCTCACATACACATTGACCGTGGGGATTATTCACAGCAACAGACCATTGGTAGATTACCTGCGAAACGTTCATTAGATCATGTTCGAACACCTACGACCCCATTATGTATGGACACATTCGCATTTTCGTAATTTTTTTCTCATTTGAAATTCCCAAGATAATTCAATACGATTTTTTCTTTCAACACTGATACATTGTTAAAAACGAGTAAAAATCCAATAGATTTTCACGATAAAGATATACAAATGAGCATTGCAATCCATAATATGCACTGAGATACGAAACTTGATCTTTCATTGACTGGATAAAGTTAATATTCAACAGTATCCACAAGAGAATTCACAAAACACAGTTACTTTACGTTTTCCGTGGGAATTATCCACAACAGACCTCTAGAAGATTATAACTGTGAAAAGTTCACAAGATCATGTCCCAACACCTACCGCGCTATTATGTATGGACACGACAGCTGTCAATCAGTTGACACTACAATGTGTTTACTTTTACTTGGTATTCAGGTTTATATTTTCCTCAATTCTCTCCGTTGGCGCAGCATGGCCAAATATTGACCTTGCGCCATAAAACTTCAACCACCCCAACCCTTAATTCAGGTGAAATTTTACCGGGCATGGCATTTTTGTTGATATTTCACTTTTATAACACAAAGAATTCCTTTAAATTTGTATAGTTGATTGATTGATAACAATAGTTTACGCTACGAAGTAGTTTGTTTCTGGTGATACCAGTCACTTTCTACAATTTGGTCAATCGGAAATTTATTTCTGCAAAGGAAAGAGAAGCAAAATTTTAGTTTTACAAGAAAGAACACCTACAAAATTGGAGAAAATTGTTTCGTCACCATCGCATTATATGCAAGGTGCAAAGCACTTTACAACAATGGACGAGCGAAATAAAGCGCCGTCAAATAATTTACAGACGACTTAACATTGCTTGATTGACGATGATAGCCTTTGATTTTCTAACTTTTATCGAATAATGGTTCATTTTCCATTTAAATTTTACACGCCCAATTACTTCCGGGAGCTCCCGGTCATCAACTCTCATGCGCCATGTAAAATGTTCCATGGGCGGACTGAAGCAGGAAACGACTTGAGAGAATGCCCCCATCTGCTCTAACTCTTTCTGACTTTTTTTCCACCGAATTCTTTTTCACTTCCCTTGAATTGTAATGCAGTTCATGAATCTTAGATTCAGCTTTTCTTCGATCTGGTCGCCGTCGTTCTTCCGAAACTACTTGCATTTATATAAGAGAGCTTTTTTTTTTGGAAATGGAACTCTTAAAGAAACCGAGAACTCTATTTAAAACCGCGTTGTCCGATCTGTTCTCATTCTGCAGATAATTAGTTCCCCGCAGGCGATATTTGAAAAGAAATAGGTACGATTGACAGGGTTTTGTTCTGTCCGAAAAGAAGCCTCCTGTCTGACGTGAGTATCTTCCTGTTCTTTGAAATGAGAGCATTCAGTTTCGGCGTGATTGTACACTTTCGACTTGCTCATACTATTCAAAAACGGGGCCTCCTCTTTTTAAACCCTCCCAGACGTTTCGACGAGGTATCTCGTTCATCAAGATCTGACCAATTTTGCTAATGACGAGATATCTCTTCTTCAAGATGGTGCCGATTTTGATGATGAGACATGATGATAAGGTTTCTCTGGTCAGTTTTCTTCTTATAATAAGATGTATCAAGATCTGGTCTATTTGACTAACAGCGAGATACCTCGTCAAGATAACCACCAGAAGGGTTAACTAAAGAGTCGATACAAGCTTTCCAAAGTTTTCAGTTACACGAAAAGCGCCCATGTAATCTTTCCATTCAAAAGAAAGGACGATAGAATCTTTCCATAGGATTTAGCTCTGAGAAAGGGGTTGATAGACTCTTTTCAAAGAATTATATTCTTAGGAAAGGACCTATAGAATCTTTCCAAAGGATTCAATTCTGTGGAAAGGATCGATAGAATCATTCCAAATAATGCAATTCTAAGTAAATGAATAATAAAATATTTCTTTGGGTCGCAAAGAGTTCATGGATTATTTTAATTAATAAAAAGTGGTTATTTAGACACATTATGTGTGTTGTAAGACAGACTCAGGGGTACTTACTACGACCTCCTCTTTAACAGCTCCTAGTGTCCACTGAAGGGTGGAGAGAACACATCGAACACTCGAAATGAACAAAGGTTGTTTCGGCGTACGATCGTCAGCCATTTTCAGTTCACATCCCCATATCATTTTAATCCCTTGTTTACATTCAACATAAATGCATGAAAATATGGCTGAATAAGTGTGTGAAAATATGGCTGAATAAATGCGTCTATCAAGCGATGCAAAACAACGAATTACTTCTTATTTTAAAAACAAAATCTTGAATAGATGTATCATAGAATCAATTCGAATCGTTTTATGTTTTCAAATGTAGAGCTGAGCTCGGAATATTTAATTTTTTATGTAAGTTTAATTTTATAAATTATAGAGTTTTGCAACGGCACATCTGAAATATTTAAGAAAAAGTTAAATCGTTCCGCGTTTCAATTTTTCAATACCCCTACATTTCGATTTCATCGTAGTCTGAAAGAGAAGCTGGTTTTGAAAGAATTCGTGACATGAAATATCTTTGCGTTGTTTGGGAGCTGTCCTTTTACTAAATTTCTACTTCCCACCTTACGAAGAGTCTTTTATGAGGCTGCTAAAACTGAGGATAGGCGAAGATAAATATAAGTACTATACTCTGCATCTGGGGGGAATACGGGAAATGCAGATGAATAAAATCCCGTTGAGGCCCCACACCTTTAATACTTTTTTGTTGTCACTTAAAGCTGCGGGAAGTGAACGTAGCTCTTAAGCGACTCACTCACGCATAGATGTAGGTAGCCATTTTCGACTATTCTCTAAAGCGGTTTCAGTATTAACGAGGGTCATTGTGGCGGAGGAAGTATTCCCCATCCGGCAGCCATTTTTGGGTGCATAACATAGTAACTTGCTTCGGACATGTTTCTCGTAAGGCATCCTATGATGCATTACAGAAAACAAAACAACGATAAGCATTAATATATTGCCTTCTAAAATTTGTTAACTTGTTAAGTGTAGGATTTATTTTTTGGTAACAAATTCTACTTTATGTGTTTTTTACATGATTTTATGCTCTAGGGTCTTAAGATCATGTGCGCTAAATTTCAAGCATGTAGGAATTCAAAAAATTGAGCCAAATAATCAGCCATTAACACTCTAAGTGGTTTCCAGGGAATAACTCGTCCATCAAGATTTGACCAATTTTACTCATGACGAGATAACTCGTCATGAATATATTGCCGATTTTTTATGATGACCAGATCAATTTCTGGCCAGTTTTCTTCTAATGACGAGTATCTCGGTCCTCAAGATCTGTAAAGATTTACTAATGACGAGATACTTCGTCAAGACAACCAACTATAAATGTAGTTAGG